>VDFB02379711.1:49784312-49815861 GCA_007258455.2 Sequoia sempervirens
CAATTATATGAATGGATACAATTAGTAGGTTGAAGCATACAATTATATGAATTCATGCAAATACACATTGGTTATTAATAAAAAATTCCAAGCAAACAAATACATTATTTTCTATAGACATATGGTACGATCATCCATAAGGTGGTAAAAGTTAATGTTAAACCTTGAGAAATAATAAAAAATAGTAATTGAACTCACATAATATTAATTTCGTAAATGGGGTTTGTAAGGAATAACCTATTACCCAAAAAAACCCTCATTTACTTGTAACATATAAAAAGGAATTGCATAAATATAACTGTTAATACACAATTCATGAAATCATGAAATATGCATATAACAGTTATATTTATGAAGTTTCTTTTTATATGTTACAAGTAAATGAGGTTCTTTTAGGTAATAGGTTATTCCTTACAAACCCCATTTACAAATTCAATCTCAAATAACTATAAGTAGAATGTAGAATGTGTAGTTCATGAAAATGTACATCGTGAAATAAAGAATATATGATACAAAGTAATGAGATTTCAACACACGTAAAACATTTAACAACAATTAATACCAAATTTTATAATAAATGAATGATACTATGTTGTATTCGATAGCCATAGGATAGAAATTTCAATAGAGTTAAAACAAATACATAATTGGAGATTAAGATATATGTCCCCAAAAAAGTAAGCAAGGGTTTCACAATAATAATTCCTTAGTCACATGAATACATTTATGGGTTTTTAGATATATGCCAAAAAACCAAGCAAGGGTTTCAAGAGATTAATTCCTTAATCACACATATGATGAAAAAATTAAGCAAGGGTCTTTAGATATATGGCAAAAAACACATGGGTATGCATATATTTTCCAAAATACATCAGCTTTATAGATTTATGCCAAAATTCACATGGGTTATTAAGAAAAAGGTTAGAGCTGACAAATACATTATTATATGCAGATATGTGGTCAAACCCATGAGATGCCTCATCATTTTATCAGAAAAAATCATGAAATCGTGGAGGGTTTACTAGATTGTGAGCACATAGTAAAATGGAGAGTAGGAAATAATCATTTTACCCAATAAAGTCATGGGAAATAATCCACCACCATACCCAAAAATGCCAATCAACCATGGAGAAAATGGCATGAAAATGAATGATGTTGATTAGGTCAGAAAAAGTACTAATCATTATTCAATTAGCAAAGAAACCCTTCATGGGTCCACAAAAAATGTTGAATAAAAAATTCATTAGTACCATTGTTTGAAATTTTAAAGGAGAATGATTTTCATCATTACCTCAAACCATGGAAAGAAGACAACATCGATGCCACTCCAGAACCTTCCAACCCATGAGCATGCGATGAAATGATGAGAATGAAGTTTTACCACCAAAAACTGTGGGAAATAATTCAGCATCAGACATGACATGCATATGAAATGGAGTCAATGCATGGTGGAGTATGGTGTCAAGGTTTAGTGTTTAATGTGTAGGTACAGTATATTTTGATGTTGGTACATTGTGTTTGGGCTGATTGTTACTTATTGTAGATCTCTTTTGCTTCAACTTCCTTTTTTGTAAAGGGTTTTGAGTCCCTTCAAAACCTGTTATTTACCTCTAATCAAAAACATGCTAACCTAAAAACCTCCAATGTTCACCCATGAATTAGACCTATTCACTTTTGACCGTATTTGAATGATAAAATTGTTATACTTGCATCCTAATAGTGACACAATCAAGACTTATTTTAAATATTATTTGGTGGTTATAGCAATGATAATCAAGATGTTTGGTGGCTATGAGCGGTTGACACCTCTAAATGGTGACTTTTTGGCCCTTCTGTGCATATTGAACACTCCCACATTCAACTGAATTACCCACATGCCAAAACAATAGCTATAAGCTATTAACTTGGAAGCGAGTAAAACCCATAAAAAAAAAATTGATCCAACATTCAGTTTAGGAACTACGGTTGCACAAACATAGTTGTGTTAGTAATTGGGACATCTCCCCAAAATTTGTTTGTTGTGAGCATTTTCTATCTCTTATTCTTGTTATTCTATTATTTATATTTACTTTACTTCAGTTCTATTACTTTCTATAATTTTCTTGCATTCTAAGAGTTCTTAGTAGTTAGAAAAAAGTAGTCCCTTTGTTATTTTTTGTGACATTCTTGATTCTCAATCTATACAAGACTCCAGTATACCTCTATGATACAAACACACTATGATGACATCTATATTTCACCTTGCCATCATCATCTATTCATGAAAAATCAATAGAAGGAACAATGTGCATACCAACTTCTTTATTTAAATAAGAGATGTGGAAAAATTATGAATTATCAAAACTCAAGATGTTCTAACACATACAAACCTCTCCTAATTTCTTGATGATTTTTTAGGGTCTATAGAATTTAGCATTGAGCTCTTATTTCCCACTTCTCTTGGTTGCAGATTGCTTATATGTATGAAATAATTAAACCATTTCTCCCACTTCAACTTTTTTATCTTTGTGTAATGCCCAAAATTTTCCCTAAGAAACCCCAACTAATTTATTTTTTTCGATAAGGATTACACACCTATGTCACCCAAGTGGTCAAGATGTGTGATAAGACATGATATGAACTTGTATTCTCATGCAAAAACTATTATTACAAGTTTGGTTGATATTTTCAAAAGGGCGGGGTGTAGAAGAGCAAGAACAATTCAGGTAGTGTGGAAACCATCACACAAACCCTAAATGGTAAGGGTAGCCCCATCACACCAGGTCTTTCAAGAAGAATTCTGCTATTTAGTTGGTGCTTAGCTTATTAATGGATCTCAAATTTATAGCGAGGAATCAACAAGATGGCACTAGCCTTACTCAAAATGCACCAACTGGTACATAATACAAAATCAAGTGGCACAAGCATTATTGATATTATGAACTTAATGAGCCAACATTTTACGGATCTTACAACGATACTAATATGTTCGAGGTAAAATAATTTCCTTACGTTAATTATTTTTATTAATATCATTATTCCATGGTCTAACGTAAATAATTATATCATACTAACTTCTTGGTTTATAATAACCATGTGGTAATAGAGCTTGATTACATTAACATTAACATCAATAATTCTAGAATTCATTCTCATATTAGAATTAATAATCCCATAATTGGGAATTTTTGAATAATTATTATCGACACCACATTCTTATTATCGATGTCATTTACTTAGGTTGCCAACTAAATCCCATTCATTCCAAACTAAATTCGTTCACTCTTAACATTGTCTCCTATCAATACCCTTCCATGATTATATTGACATTAACAACTCTATTGATTAACTATATTCTTAATACTTGTGTAATGCCCATATCTTGCACTCAGGAAAACAAAAGCACACTAATTTTTTGTCAACATCAATATTACCCTCTCTCATGACAATGATAACGCTAATATATTAATACTTCTCTTAATAATAATATATTAATAATCCCTGTAGTATTATCAATATTAACCAAACCAAAAATGTCTTACCTATATGTAATATATATTTTAAAATTACTGCATGGTCCCATGGGGGGGTTTGGGCTTCTATTTCCATGGAGTAGGAGGTTCCATGGGGAAAAAAAATTGTGCTATGGGATTAATTGGAATCTTTTCTAGAAAAATAGGAGCTCCTACAGTATAGGAATGAATATTTTAGCTGGTGAAATTGGGGTGGGGCTAGAAATTGGCCCTACAGGGAGATTTTTATGCCACTTGTCTCTCATATAAAATTTTTAATTCTTATTAGAAAATAAAAAATGAGAGAATTTTTATTTATTTTTTATTTTTTATCAAAGCACTATAGTTCATTCCTTAAATTTTGGAGTTTAAAATTTTAAGCAGAATTGCAAGATTAAATCCATGGGACCAAGAACTTTAAAATATTCCTAAAAAAGCTAAGCAACATACACTGAGATTTTTAAGGAAGCCCCCCTCCATGGGACTGTACCCTTAGCTACTAACCCTTTTATTTTTATTTGCTATATGTGAATAATTATATGACTAATTAATACTATATATAAACAATATATTCATCTGTGCAAAAATAATTTTTTTAATTTAAAAGAATGAAGTTGAATTAAATGAATAACAAACAAAAAAAAAGGATAATAATTAAAGAAGCCTCCCCACCTTTTTAAAAAAGAGAGTTCTATTGAAACCTATTACACTTGTTTTATTTCTTTTCATCTATAACAAGAGCTCTGAAAGAGCTAGAGTCCCTGCCTAAGGGAATAAATATGTTTAATAAATATGTTTATGCAAATTTGCAATTGATATAGTTTTATAATCTTTTATGTGTATATAACTTGTGTGTTGATAACTTTGATATCATTAAAAGGTGCATTATAAAAAGAGTTGCGCTCTAACTATAGTAGAGCTGTAAACTGCATCCATTCTCTATAATAGTGCATTGTAAATAACATGTGTTCGGAAAACACATCACTTGCTTTCTTGAATCTGTGCTTTTCTTGAATTTGTCCAATGTTGCATATTTAGTTCCCAATGCCCATATTGGAGCAACAAGTATATGAGCTTATAGTTTGTTGCAGGATTGTCTTCAGTTGCTATGGGTCTACAATTGCACCTTCAATAGTCTTCAAAACAACCAAACAAGAGACAGTAGGTAGCTTTTCTGATAAATTCTCTAGTTACAAGCATCTTTTGCTCCTATATCTAATTTTTCATTTCTATTAACAGGTGGCAGAACATAAACTATTAACAAGCAATTGTTTGACACACTGGAAAATTTGTTTTGCACTATGACTCCACATGGTACTTAGTGGTTATAGGAGGATTCAGGTGTGGTATAAATATAGTTATCCATGCTTTTATGCTTCAAAGTTGCACTAGGCCAGTCAATTGAACCAGCCAAATAATATATTGGAATTCAATTCTTCAACAAAAAGGTGAAATTAAATGTTTCAAGAGCAAGAAATAAACAAACATGAAATCAAAAACACTTACTATTTCTTTAAGCATCAATAGGATCTATTCAATGTCTCAAAATCCATGAAGAATAACACAATACTTATACACTTCTCTTTAACTTTATAAGATACAAAAAAAAGATTAAAATATTATTGTTAGAACATCTAGTTAGAAGAACAGACACTTTCTGAGCTTCAGGACATGAATCTTGAGCTTAAGGAACAACAATTGCCAGTTAAGAAATGAAAGGTATTATAACAAGGGACATAAGAGATTCACAATTTTTAAGCCATGTTCCTCTTAAAACACTGACTGGGCACTTAGCCAGAAGAAAAAAAATGGGACCTGAGAACAAGTAGTTTCAAATGGACAGGATGATTGATCTAATTGTCTCCAAAGAGAGAAAATGAAACCTAGAGTGTGGAGAAACACTAAATGAAAATACGGTCCAACTTTAATTCTCTTGTATTAATATCAGAAGTATAAGAGATTTAAATTAGCAACATTAAATAAAAACTTAGGCTAATGGAAAGGATTCAGACTTTTTGAAGACTTATATCTTTCTATAAGGGAGCTTACAGTTTCAAATTGGATATTTTGATAGCCAAAAGCTTTTGTAGCTTTAGGAAACATGAACCAGACAGCAGTAGATGAGATCCAAGACAACTTTTCTAATTTTTCATTATGTTTATTTGGAATGAGGTTTAGGTCTTCTAATATTTTTCCACAATCATATATTGTTGAAGAAGATCCCAAATCTTACTTTGGATGTGACTCGAGGACTGTATAATAAGACTGCCCATATTCTTCATTGTTTTCAAGTTCATAATACTTGTAGAACCCTGCTCATTATAAGTTCTAAGTTGTATGTTGATAGCAAATAAATAATCCTTCAAATTGATGCTTCCCATTCCTCATCTCTTAAGAGTCGAAATAACCAATACTTGGGTAGTCACTCGGTTGGAGGTAAACTGGTTCTTATGCAAAATGAGCCAAATCATTGTTTTCAAGATGAAAGTTAAATGCTTTTATGCTTCAAAGTTGCACCAGGCCAATAATTGAACCAGTAAAATAATATATTGGAGTTCAATTCTTCAACAAAAAGGTGAAATTAAATGTTTCAAGAGCAAGAAATAAACAAACATGAAATAAAAAACACTTATTATTGCTTTAAGCATCAACAGGATCTATTCAACGTTTCAAAATCCATGAAGAATAGCACAATACTTTTACATTTCTCTTTAAATTTATAAGATACAGAAAAAAGATTAAAATATTATTGTTAGAACATCTAGTTAGAAGAACAGACACTTTCTGAGCTTCAAAACATGAATCTTGAACTGGAGGAACAACAATTGCCAGTTAAGAAATGAAAGTAATTATAACACTTTTTGAGCTTCAGAACATGAATCTTGAGTTGAAGGAACAACAATTGCTAGTTAAGAAATGAAAGTAATTATAACAAGGGACATAAGAGATTCACAATTTTTAAGCCATGTTCCTCTTAAAACACTGACTGGGCACTTAACCAGGAAAAAAACAAAAAAAATTGGTTCAGAATTACTCCAGAACCAACTTTAGCAAACAAGATACCACATGGAAATGCCTTGAACATATATCTCCACAATTATTTTTAGCTTTTTTGAAGATATCTTTAAAAAGAAATAGTATAGCAGATGCCTAATATATGCCCTTGGAAATAATGTGCAAGAGCAACCTACCTGTCATCAATACAGTTCGACAGTATATCAAAAAGACATAAGCAGATCTTGAACTGTTTGCTCTCCAGATTACTATCACTTAGGACACAATTGTCCACAACTCCTTGCCCCAAGCCAACCAATGTCACCCTCCTTAGATGAGAGATTCCTTTTTTACATATAAGCCTTGAGAAATTAGCCTTTTTCTAAATTATTTTTCAACATTTATATAGATGTTTATTTGTGTACACTCATGATTATGTATCTATATTCATGTGATGTTCCTCATCTCTTTGCACAGATGAGGCTTTAGGGATCTAAAATAGGTCGTAAAGGGCATCTTTCTATAGCTACAGAGGTATGCTAATTTTTTCAATTTGCTAAAATTTGCTTTGACTCAGAAAAATTGGAGTCAATGTAGAATAATCAAAAATCTCAGCTATTTTAGCATGTAATAAATTGAATGTACTCACAAGCCCTGTCGCTTTTGCTCTGCTCATTTATGATTTGAGAAATCAATTTCAAATTGTACAGTGTACAACTGACTAGTCAATCATTAGTAGGAAAATACTACAGCAAATGGGCATTAAAAATGATTCTTCTCTAATAATATTTTTCATGAAATATTTATCATGTTGAAGAATGAGAAAAACAATCTTCCCATTCAAAATTTTTCAAACAGATCCTGAAAATGAAAAAATTGCCATAAATTTCAAGGAATTCAGAATGATTAGAAGGACAATATGATTTCAAACAATGGCGATTAGTGAGGGAGAAATAAGAAATACTGATTATTTACAGTAAAAATCAGAAACATCAGCAAGAAAATTTCTACATTAAGTATTTACTATGGTGATAAATAAATGGAACCATATTCCAATTCAACTTTCAACAACTATCGATCCTAGTGATGAAAAATATAGCCAGAAATCTCATCAAAGTTAGGCTTCAAAATAAATTAAAAGAAATGTTGGGAGGGCAACATGATGTGAAATAAAGATTATTGAGGGAAGAAATTCAAAAATTAACACTGTATTTTTCGTCAACAAAAAATAAATATCATTTACAATAAATATCTTAATCTATAATTCTATTTAGCATGCTCAAATAATAATAAAAACTGCTTCCAATTCAAATTTAAGAGACGCCAATCTTAATAATGACAAATTTTGATGTCAATTTAAACAAACTTATGCTTAAAAAGTAAAAATAAGTAGCAGGATCAAACAATAAGAAATAAAGACTATTAGCAGGGGAGCAATATAAAAATTATCACTGGCTTTTTACAGGAAATTTCAAAACTTGCACAATATATAATTAGCCAATTTATACAATAAGTATTTAATATTCTATTTATAGAAAAATAAGGGAAACCCTATTCTTCTCTAATGCTTAACAAAAACTAGTCCTGGTGATGGAAAATATTGTCGTGAATTTCATCAATCAGATGCTTAACTAGTAGCTAAGAATTATAAGCTAGGCAGAATCATTTTTAATAAAACAATTACCAGAAAAGAATCTAAATACATCACTAAATATCAACAAGGAATGATGAGTATTTACAGTAAACAAACACAGGTTTTTTACCTTTAAGAACAATGATTATTTATAGTATATTTAACAACACACCAAAATAAACAGAGTTAACTAATTTCTACAATGAGTATTTATTACACTGAAAAATAAGGGTAACCCTGTTCTTGCCCAAAGTTTAAGAACATAATATTATTATTCCATGAAAAAGACAATGATAATGCGATGAAAGAACATACAATGTGTAAGGAAAATACGACAAAACTTTCTGCGTGCTTGCTACCTTTCCTGCGATTCGAACCCGCGACCGAGTTCGCCTCTTACAATTCCTCACATTGTTCAATTGTTGTACATTGTGTGTAGCACAAGAGGGTAAAAATTATGAATATGGCGTAGCAGTCGCTACTTTATAGATTTGTTTTGAGGGGCACTAGCATTTTGGCTAACCACACGAATTTCAAAGACACGTGGCAATTGGGGCAGCAATATGAGCCAAAAAGACTCTGTATGAGAGCCTAGCTTGCAACGAAATCTCCATGGAGGTGGTACCCAGATGACAACAAACTACAGGAGGGAAGGAGTAAAAAGTTTAGGGTTTCGTTGAACTAATTGGGAATCATAGATATTAACCCATAAACTGCACAAAACAACAAATAATAGAATATAAAATGCAGAGATGCAAACACATAGCAAGCCCATGCCTGTGGTGCTAACCTTGAACTACGAAAAAGTTGTCCTTAGCCATGGCCAAAAGAAAACACCTAGCATGTAGAGAGCAGCGAGAGTTTAAAGTTCAGATGAACACAAACAAAGACTCCTATGTAATGCATTGTTCGATAATAAACAAACCACAACCAACACGCGTAGCAATCCAATGAATTCTCCTCAAAATGCGGTGGCATTCAATGTATTAACTACATATTCAATGATTCTGTACTCCCCAGTACGCCAGCATAGTCTCCATTTAATGCCAATCTATCATCCTATTTTCCTAATTTCCTTAAACAAAAATGAATTATCCAGCCGCTCCTACCAATGAAAAAATGGATAAATGTTAATTTTTGAGTATAAAAAATAAGTCTTAAATTCAAACTATAGAAATACAAATAAATATACTTAAATTAAAAAATGTGATTGGCCAGCCCAGCATAGCAGATGCATTTTAATGTGGGAAAATGAACATGAAAACAATAGTCTCCGCCTTATGGCAGGGACTAATAAATATATGCCCCACCTTTCCTTATATAGGGGAGTAGGATTTTTTTCTAGATGTTTAAAAGTAGAATGAATAAAGTGATTTATATTCAAGATATGCCTTTCTTTGGGGAAAATGTGGAACCCCTAAAATCTACCCTTTTTAGTGTTAATATTTTCTTATTAACATTTTCTAACATGTTTTTTTTTAGTGGGGATGCATTCTCACATGAGAAAATAATATGCTCCAAAGACATTCTTTGAAGGTAGCAATTTGTTAGCTCGTTCCTTGCTTACTGCTTGTTCCTTTGTTGGAAGGGGGGTCTGTGCATGTTTCTGGGGGTGAGGGGTGGCGTCTTCTTTTCCTGCTACTTCTATCTATCTCTGCCTTGCACATGAGGGTAGATCTTTGGTGTTAGCGGTGAGTTTGGAGCTGTTGGGAGTCGTGGGGGTGTTGTGTGGAGTGACCCTTTGGTCCTGGATTCTCCTCCTTGTGCGGCCTCTTTTTGGAGGTGCATCCTCCCTACTTTTCCTAAATCTTGTGGTGCACGGTGGCTGGGGTTTCTTGATACCCTTGTTTTGTTTTTTATTTTTTCGGGGGTGTGTATGCCCATTGTGGCTTGGGTTAAATGTCGCCTGGGGAGACCTTGGGTGCTGGCCCCAAAATGGACTTTCAATCAGTGATTGGTGTGAAGTCCCGTACGCATGCCTCAAAAATTTTCAATAATAATTTGTATTTGTCATATCCGGGACTAGATGGAGTGGGCTCATCTAGTGGGGCTCGGATCATGAAAATCAATGGATGCTTGGAACATTGCAAGGATAGGCCAAAACTAGTCATCCCATTGGAGATGGTTGCGGAGGATATTGAGTATTATTCGAGGCACTCTTTTTATTGCAAATTTTTGGGTATGCGGATATCGATGCAATTTTTAGAGTCTTGGTCCCGACGGACCTGGATGCCGAAGGGTGAGATGGATATAAAGGTTCTAGCGAATAATTATTTCATGGTAACCTTTGATTGCATGGTGGATCGTAACAAGGTTTTTGAAGGGGGCCCCTATTTCTATAACTAGGTTGGTTTGTTTGTTAAACCGTGGCATGTTGGTTTTAACCCTACTGAGGAGCTTCTAACTCGAGTCCCAGTGTGGGTTCATCTTTTTCGGTTTCCTATGGAATGCTGGTGGGATGATGTTTTGCATTTGTTGGGGTCAATGCTCCAGAAGCCAGTTGGTTCTAAACAATAGACTCAATTTAAAAAGGTGATAACTTTTCCTCGTATCTGTGTGGAAATTGACTTAAGTAAGCCATTACCAGATTCTTTGGATATGTCTGTGGGTCCTTATTCTTGGGTACAGTCATTGGATTATGAAACTCTCCCATTTCGATGTCATCTCTGCCATGAGTATGGCCACCTACAGCGAAGATGCCCAAGGGCTAGGCTTGTGGAGCCTCGTATTTCTCAGCTTACTCACAACCCACCTAGGGAAGATAAGGGAAAGGATCCCATTCCCGGGGATGGGGTTGGTCCAGATGGTTTTGCCCCTGTTAGGAATCATAATAGAAATCGAGGTCAAAAGAGGACCTTGAATGAAAGACAAGATGAAGAATGTTTTAATAGATTCGAGGTTTTGGATGATCTTGGCCAGTAGGAAGTGAATCTGAGCTTAGTTAACTTGGATCAGGGTGTTGTGTGTTCTGGGCAGGAGGATCCTCTTTTTGGGGTTTCTCAGGATACACATGATTCTGGAGCCTTGCAAATGGTAACCAACCTTCAAATGGATGTCCAAGTGGAGTTGGTTTATTCTATGGAAATGATGAAGAGTGGGGGAGACAACTCTACTCTAGCTTTCCATGCAAGTTCAGATGCAAGAAAGAATCTCAAGTCTTCTCCTTCTCCTTTGGGTCTACAACAAAAGGATCTCAAAAAAGGGTTGGGGGAGAAATCTTCAAAGCTTGGTAGGAAAAAGGATTTGGAAAAGATTAAGTTAGCTAGGGAAACTCTGGTGGAGTTAGGGTCAGTTAAGACTTTGGATTCACACTTCTCAAGCTCTCTAAAATGATTGTTCTATCATGGAATGCAAGGGGCTTGAACAGCAGCCCTCGATAAAAGGTTGTTTTTGATTTGGTTAGAAGTCAATCTCCTGATGTTTTGTTCCTGCAGGAGACTAAGTTATCTGTTGAATGCATGCTTGGTTTATCTCCTAAGTTGTGGAGAAGTGGTGAGTGCCAATGCATTGGTGCTCAAGGCTCTACAGGTGGAGTGGCTTGCCTTTGGAATCCGCAAAAGATACACCCTCTTTGGTGGATGTCCATCAAGTCTTCTATCTCGATGATTGCTTCTTGCTTAGAGACTGGGGAGTCTATCCTCCTCACTAATATCTATGCACCTATTGATTTCCAGGGTAAGCAACTTTTGTGGGCTCATGTTCAATTTGTATGGAGTATGGTGCCTTTTATCCTTGGATTATGGCTGGGGACTTCAATGCTATCTCTGAGTTGGCTGAGAAGCGGGGTGGTATTGCTAGGTTGGAGCCTTCTGTGTTGCTTCTTTAGGACAATATATTTGCTTTGAATATTGTTGATGTTAAGCCTAATAATGGTCTTTTCACTTGGAGCAATCAAAGGCTTGGAGATCATTTCATTTTTGAAAGACTTGACCAGTTTCTGGTGTCTTGTTTTTGAGTTGGTGGCCTATGGTCTTCTAGCTCAGAAATTTTGGATTGGAGGGGGTCCGACCATTGGCCTATCAAGCTTGATGTCTCTTCAGTTCATGTGCCTCAATCACCCCCTTTTAAGTTCCAGCTTATGTGGCTACACGAGCCCTCTCTTCATGATTATATGGTAGAATGGTGGAGAAATGGTAGACCCGCTTTTGGTATGGCAATGTATACTTTTGCTAAGCTTCTCCAATTTGTTAAGTATCAGCTTAAGCATTGGAACCGATAGTGCTTTGGGAATATCTTTCAATCCAAGCTTGCTGCCCAAGCTAAGTTGAATAGCATTACAAGGGTGATCAGGGAGGATGGTGTGACTGCTAAATTACTTCAAGAGGAGGCCAAGGCTTTGAAAGTACTTGAGTGTGAATTGCGTGAAGAGATCTATTGGAAACAAAAGGCATGAATTGAATGGCTTCAGGAGGAAGATAAGAATATTGCCTTCTTCTTCAATTCTATCAAAGCTAGGTGACATGGGAATTCAATTTCTATTCTGGTGAAAGACATTGGTGAGTCTCTCTCCTCTTTTAAGGATATTTCAGGTGAAGCAGTACATTATTTTGATTCTTTATTTAGGGAGGACCCCCAGGGGGCTCCTGATGAGGAGGCTTAGGTTCTATCTTGCATCCCTTTATTGGTTACTATGGAGATGAATGAGCATCTTATGAGTGATATATCGATGGATGAGCTTGAGGGAATGGTGTTCTAGATGAAGAAAGGGAAAGCTCCTAGCCCTGATGGCTTTCCGGTAGATTTCTTTCAAGATTTCTGGGATATTATCAAGCTAGACTTATTCGCGGTTGTCCAGGAATCTCAAATGAACAAGCAAATGTTACAGGCTTTGAATTCTACCTTCTTGGCTCTTATCCCCAAATGTGATGGGGCAGACAGGTTAAGTCAATTTAGGCCCATCTCTCTTTGTAATGTGATTTATAAAATTATCTCTAAAATCATTGTGGATAGGCTGAAAAGATGGCTCAAAGTGTTGATCTCCAAGGAGCAGAGTGTTTTTGTGGCGGGCAAACAAATTATGGATGGGGTGGTTATAGCCACGAAAACCATTCATTCTATGGCCATTTCCAATTATAAGGCAATGTTCATCAAGCTGGACATGGCAAAGGCTTATGATAGAGTTCGCTGGTCCTTTCTTCAAAAGATCCTTGGGGCTTTTAGTTTTGGGGATGAGTGGATCCAATGGGTCATGAGTTGTGTTACTTCAGTATCCTTCTTTGTTTTAATTAATGGTGAGCCCTCAGAGCTTTTTTGTGCTTCCCGAGGTCTGCATCAGGGCGACCTGGTTTCTTCGTATCTATTCTTGCTTCTCGTTGAAGGTCTCAGCCAGTTGTTGAAAAGGAATGTTGAGATGGGCCTTATTCAGGGGTGGCGATGGGGAGGTAATATTTACCCACAGTCTCATTTGCAGTTTGTGGATGATACTGCACTGATGGGTATGGCTACAATCAGGGAGGCTACAAACTTGTGTGTTGTGTTGGATGTCTATCTTCTTTCCTCAAGTCAACTAATTAATGAAGATAAGTCCTCAATCTTCTTCTTCAATACTCCTAGTCCTATCCAGAGGAGGATTGCTAATATCCTGAGGTTTCAGATTGGGTCCCTTCCTTTGACTTATCTTGGTATTCCTATCTCTGTCAAAAGGATGCCCAGGGATTCTTGGTAGATTATTTTGGATAAGTTTCAGACAAGGTTAACCATTGGACTCACAAATAGTTGTCCTTTGCTAGTAGGGTTCAACTGATCAAGTCTGTGTTTCAGGCTCTCCCCATTTATAGATGTATGCTCCAGGTGGCCCCGGTTGGTTTTGTTCAAGAACTTGATGCTTTAACTAGATAGTTTCTTTAGGCTGGTAATTTATTATCCTCCAAGTGGAGTCTGGTTAGATGGGAGGTTGTTTGTAGCCCGAAGCACTATGGCGGTCTTGGTTTAAGGTAGTCTTCTTTGTCTGGGATAGCGCTTGCTGCTAAATTGTTTTGGAGGTGGTGTGTGGAGCAGGATCAAACCTGGGCTAGGATTTTGTCCCACAAATATTTCCCGGGGATACCTCATATGGACATTCCCCACTATCCCTTGGTGGGGAAAGGATCGGTGATTTGGGGTACCCTCAAGAAAGGGGCTGCTCTTGTCAAGGATGGTTTGTTTTGGACTTGCAAAAGTGGGTCAGAGGCTCACTTCTGGTTGGATTCTTGGGATGGTTTTCCCCCTATTGTCTCTCAGTTTCCTAATTTGTTGCCCCTTAGTCAAAGATTCATTGAGGTTGGTTGGGTTCGGGTGAGAGACTTTAAGTTGATATCTGCTCATGTCCAATTAATGGTGGCTAGGTGGAAGAATCTTGAGGAGTGGCCTATGATTGGTATGGAGGAGGAGTGTGTGGATTTGCAATGCATCCTTTTTAGCAGGAGTTGTTGCTCCCTCCCAGATGGAGATGTTTTATCTTGGTCCCCCAACCCTAAGGGTGTATATACTATTGCCTCTAGCTATCAGGTTCTTTTATCTCACAAGTTGGATGGGGTGGAGGTTCATTGGTGGCAGTGAGTTTGGGATAAGTTTTCTTGGCCAAAGTGCAATTGCTTCATTTGGAATTTGGCTTGGAAGAAGTACTTGACTTGGGGCAATATTCAGAAGCGGGGATTTCAAGGCCCATCCATGTGTGTTCTGTGTGGGAATGAGGAGGAGGATTCTGCTCATTTGTTTTTTCATTGCTCTTTTTCCTTGAGGCTATGGCATTTTTGGTGGGAAGCTTGGAAAAGTCCTTGTGTCCATGCTTCCTCCTTGGTGGATTTTTGGAATAGTCTTGGCAGACCTCCCGCTATGGCTTCTTTCTTACAGGACGTGTGGTATGTTGGGCCTACCTTCATTCTCTAGCAGATTTGGTTGGAGCAGAACCGTAGAATCTTCTGAGGTGAAAAGATGGTCATTGAGCAGATTTGGCAGAAAATTATGTGCATGGTTCGGGAGACAGTGGAAGCTAAGTGTGAGGTGGTGTATCCCTTGGAGAAAGAGGATGCTGCGAAGGTGGAGAGACTAGGACTTCGAGAGATGTCTTTGGCTTCAGCTTGTGTTCAAAGGGGAAGGCAGGAAAGGAAGAAAGTGATGCGAATGGGTAACTGGCTTCCCCCTCCTGCTGGATTTCTGAAGATTAATACTGATGGCTCCTCAAGGGGAAATCCTGGGCCTGCAGGAATTGGTGGGGTTGGTAGGGATTCTTCAAGGACGGTGGTTTTCTTCTTCTCTGTCTATGAAGGGGTGCAAAATTTCAACCTTATGGAAGGTCTTGCAATCCTCTTCACTCTTGAACGAGCCTATACTTTGGGGTGGAGAAAGGTTATTTGTGAGTCGGACTCACAAGTTTTGGTTAATTTGCTTAATGCTAGGAAGGTGGCTGATGTTAGTTGGTAGCTGGCTAGGATGGTGCATCAGATTCTGTGGATTAGTTTCTTGATGGAGGTGGTGTCTTTTGTCCATATTTCAAGGAAGTGGAATAGGGCAGCAGATTGCTTGGCAAAATGGGCTTCAGAGTATCTTGATGGCTGGAAGATTGAGAGGTGGGAGCAGATTTCCCAAGAGCTCCGCCGTGATCTGGAAATGATTATTGCTGAAGATGGGGATGAAATTGATGATGGATGATGAATGGATCTTGCATTGTTTAATTGTGTCTTTTAGGTTCCCTGGGGCTTTGGCCCTTTGCTTTTATGTAATTCTTTGATTCTAATCTTCAATAAAGTTTTTACCCCTTTTTTTTTTTTAAAGAAGGTAGCAATTTGTTTTTTAAATACTTCTTACGCTTCACTGAATTCATTCATTGTTTTCTTTAATAATGCGAGCTCCCCTTCACATATTATCATTTTAAGAAGACGGAACATAAACACAAATAAGGATCAAATTACCTTCAAATTTCACAATTCAATATATAGTTGATTTATATTATGAACACTCACGGATACTCATTGATACCAATTGATTGAATCATTCATATTACTTGTAGAATTAACTAGCTCATCAATTACTGGTCATTTATCATCAAGATTAATGGTGGATTATATATTTCAGGTTGATCGATTTATTTATTAGGAATAGATTATTTCTACAGTGTTGGGCTATTTCCAAATCGTAGTTTTATCTATAGATTTCATATTGCTGAAGTCATTGGTAATTTCTTTATTATATCACAACACTAAATTCACTAAACTACATGCAATGAAGTTCCCTGAATTTTGAACGTCCACTACCAGTGAGAAAGAAAACATAAATAAATAAAAGCTGAAGAATTGCCAAGGTAAGAACACGCAAAAGACAGTGTGAAGAGAAGAATAAAGCTTCTATCATTTTAAAAAAAAAGTTTCAATCAGACTTAGGGAAATGTGATAGAAAAGAGGCCATGACAGGAAAGGTTTAAAAATTACATTAATATTGGCATCATCTAAAGTGACATTTGTTGCGATTTCATCAAGGAGATTGCATGCCATGTGACAACTATACGTCATTCTACAAGGCAGCTATGAGGTGGTAGCTCACCCAATGTTTCAACGCAACCAACAATATGTGAATTATATTTGAAACCCTAACCGGTTTTACCGTTGTCATGATACACCTTTGTGAAGAGACAGGGAAGCAGAAACCTCCATCCATAGCTTGAACTGGCCAAATATTGGAGTTTCTTGAGTTAGAGTGATAACAACAGATTGGTTGCAGCCTATTTTTATTCCTTTTATTTATTTGTGTTTACTCATGCACATATCTCTCTCTCTCATTTTTTGTTTTCTCTTTTCTACCTAAATCTTTTTTTGTAGGGGATTACAGGCCAATATTTTTATGTGTGATTCCTTCCCAACATGGTCTCACACTAAACTCTATCATCCTTTGTAGTGATTCAGCCTTATTAGAAGTAGTTACAGGTCAGGCATGTTTTGGAGTCCTGTGAATACAATGGGGATTTTTGTTCAAAACAAATGTGGTCAATGTGGGTTCACAATATTATCTAGTTTCCACTTTTTATTGTTTTCTTATTATAATTATTTACTGATTTATTTTTATTTTTATAATATGGTAGCGCTGTTGATAACGTGAGTATAAAGGGATTAAGTAGGTAGTAGTTCCATGGAAGCTAGCCTTGTAAGACAGGCCACGTTCCAACATATTCTCATGCCTCCAAAGAGAGGGAATACAACACCTAAAATAAAACTGGGACTGTTGGGAGATAGATTAATGGCCACTGGGTAAGTCATTTCCCTACAAATGATTGGTTAAGGGGATTTAGAGTTGATTTTCCTCACCATACATGCTATGCCACTAGGGTAAAGTGGTTGGTTTCAGAGGAGCAATTCTATGAAACCAAAATAGTGTCTTTTCAGAGAGCAACTCAAAATAGGGTGTAACATTAGAGTAACATTAAATTTACAAATTATATGCAGAATGGAAACTAATAGCCATATTACTTATAGATTTTATATGAACAATGAAGACTAATGGTGGTCTATCAACATCCTTGTAGATTGTAAACTTGTTTCCCAAATTATTTATAGTTCATGCAACTCAGATGCCATTTATTCTTTCCACTAATGTTTTCCCAGCTACATTTACATTATTTTTCCCTCATAAATTTATAGCAAAATAATAAGACGTGTACCCTACTTTACATGAAAAGACAAACCCATTTTGAATGACTTAGATCACGGGAAAAACTAGTTCCCTCTCTTTGTAAGGTACCACAAATATCTCTAAACTATATAATAGTCCACTGTTAAAGGTTATTTAGAAAATCGTTCTCTTTCAAGCTAGATTCACATATTTATTTTACAAATAAAATAGTGGTTTACCCATCTTGAAACTTCCTTCACTGGAAATGCCTCTATGGATCCACATTTGGAAATAGTTATCATCTGCATAGATTAGTTACAGTCAACCAAGAGGCCTAGAGGCCTAGGGAAGAATGCTTTCCACCCTACCATATGGATCATCAAGCCAATAGGCTCTTACCATCCCCCTAGCCAAGAGATCAACCAAGAACATATATACTTAGCACAAAACCCTCAAAAATCTCGAACATACCCAAATCACAACAGGGTTTACCAAACAACACAAAGTCAAAACACACCCAAATCACAATAGGGTTAACCAGACAACACGATGGGTTTACCAAAAAAAAGAAAAAAAAAATACAAGAATATGTATACATCCCCTCAATGGAAAATAATGTAATGTACTCCATTTTTTTCATAGCAGTAAAAAGGCCTACTTCAAGTTGGTTTTCCATACCGTATATCTTCTTCCCCTTCCACTCTCTTCCTTCCTCTTCTCCTTCCCCTAAAAAAGCCAAGAAGAAAAAAATCCCCCTTCTACATGGTTGAGGGACCTTTTAAAAATCAGGGGAAGCCCTAAAAAAAATATTACTTTATCACCCCATAAAGATCCTCCACCACGCAAATCTAGGTTCTGAGAAAGAGTGCCCTCAACAACTTTAAGTTAATGAACTAAACAAAAATTTTAATTTGCATGAAGGAATAAATGCAATTAGATAGACACCCAGCTAAATGTCTCTTGCCCTCCCCCAAATACTTAAGGGTTAGCCCTCCCCCAAATACTTAAGTGACCTCTGCAATTAGAAGGATAGAAAACTTCCCATTTCTCTACATGCATTAATCATATTGAAGAATAGATATCCAAAATATTAATAATAGATATTTGAATTATCAATTACAATAATTTTGGTCATAAAGATCATCTCAACATAATAATTATGTCAATTAGGTAATAATTATTTCAATTAGTATTACCTAATGATTAGCTCCAATATGTCTTTCCTAAGTAGTAGTAAGGGTGCATCTCTTCATAATTTAGGGATATGAGCATCCTTGCTTCATAATTTCGTGCTCATGTGAAAATCTTAAAACTTATCTTATTCTATACCTAATGATTAGCTCCAATATGTCTTTCCTAAGTAGTAGTAAGGGTGCATCTCTTCATAATTTAAGGATATGAGCATCCTTGCTTCGTAATTTCATGCTCATGTGAAAAACTTAAAACTTATCTTATTCTAATTTCAATATAATCATTTCATAATTATCCTAAATAATGATATTATCCAATTCATCAAGATAATTTAACACAATACACCTACTTACTCAATAGCTCCATGCACCAAGCACCTTCCCTATAAAACATTAGTATCTACATAATTAAAATAAATAAATTTAATTCCTAGCTTAACATAACACTATTGGACTATGAGAGGTTCTAGAAATCATCTCATTACAATTTACTATGGACTAGTATTTCCATTTGTTTCGAAGTTTAATTTAGTTCAAACATAATTAGGGAATCCTTTATCAAGGATATGTAACCATGTAGACCCAATCAAATTTAAATAAGGTTGAGCCTAACATTACCAACATTTTATACAAATTTACTTTAAAATTAAATTACTTTTGTTGGCAAGACTTGGGACTTTTACTTCTGTTGATTCAAACAATACTTACCTATGCCATATAAGAATATAACAATTATTTGAAGTGGCTAAAACAACATCATCATTAAGTACTTATAGAATAATTTAAGCTTGCAAAAATAGTTAGGCCTTACAGTTTGAATATTTCCTATCTACATAAATCTTCTATTGGTTTTGTGCTTCTTGTAAACTTCCCTTCAACAATATCAATGTATCTTGTATGTTTTTATCCAAGTCATCTATTACAACTATTATGTAATGTCCAAAAAATTCTACCAAAAGCTCAACTAAGCACACAACACAAATTTTAAATTTTCACAATAAACACTAGAGTAGCTTACAAAAGTTTATTTCTAATATGTAATATATCGATGATAGTTCCAAAGTAATAACATAAGTGTATGATATAAGGGCTAGACCTATGTCTCAGGGGCTCATCTCTAATGGCCCTCCATAAATTATGGATAGAGGCTTCGTAGTTGGACATCTTGAATTTACTAATACACACTTGATCAATGCTAGGGTATATCTTTTGGATATTTGGAATTTCATAACATCCTAACAACCCTCAAGTTATCCTTGCAACTTTCATTTAACATCTCTATCCTCTATGGAACTCTACACCATCATCTAATGTTGGAATAGCATGATATGCATGTTTATATCTAAGCATAGATTCCACATTTGGGTGTTCACATAAGGAGATGGAGGTAAGGAACAATCTATATTATAATACAACCTATATTAGATGTTCCCTTACATTAATCTAGGTATCAATCATAACTAAAAATTATGTTGTCTATCTAATCTTGATTCCTTACAAGATTTGAGATGTATATAGAATATATTTTAACTCTATGTAACACCATAAAATTGCACCCCTTACAATTTCACTTATATTTTTGTATCCACTTTACTGTCAACACCCTTAGTAC
Source organism: Sequoia sempervirens (assembly GCA_007258455.2). NCBI lineage: Eukaryota > Viridiplantae > Streptophyta > Pinopsida > Cupressales > Cupressaceae > Sequoia > Sequoia sempervirens. The sequence goes on from VDFB02379711.1 coordinate 49,804,812, forward strand.
TTGTGTAGGCTCATTTTAGCCCTTGCATTAGCCATTTCCCCTCTCAAGATGCTCAAGATCCCCTTTCAGTAGCTACCTTTTGTAGACATTGAAAAATATCCTAATCGATATCATACACTTGAAACAAATTTACTAACATCATTTCCTCTTTAATCCATCCTCTTTTCACTTAATTGATTAAATTATCCTAGATATTTAATTAATTGCATCATTTTCATCCATTAACCTAATCAATTTACTCAAGTTAATTCATCCATTTTCATGCTAATGTTTCATCTCATTAAATTAAATAAATTAAAATATTTAATTAAATTCCCTAAGCCATCTTATTTAATTAAATAACCCTATGTTGTTTAATTAAAGATCATTTCACCTTTCTCCCATTCATTAAATCATTTAATTTAATAAATATCTCTTCATTTCTTCTGAATCCCCTAATTGCATGATTAAATCTTGTTTAGTTATCAATTAAACTAACTTTCCTCTAAGCAAAGAGAATATTCCCATGGAATATTCCTTATCCCCCTTTTTGCACAATAAAAACTTTGATTTAATTTGTAAATTATCTTTTTCCTCACCCAAAGTAATATTCCAAAAGAATATTTTTATTCCCCCATCATTTGAAAAAGGGATATTTTCACTTGGCTTCTTGAGCAAGTTTTAACCTTCAACTTATTCAACAAGTCACCTTTGACCTGTGTGAGCAAGTCAAAAGTTTGTTTGTTTGAGGCAAGTATGAACCATTGATTAGAATCTCATCATGCATTCTCATACATTAATGATAATCCATGATCCATGCCTCTCATCCCCTTCATCTTGGAACATTGATTAAAAATTTTGATCTCCACCCTTCATTTCTCATTTAATCTCCTATGAATAGGTTACTATTTTGAGACAAATGGATCCATCTTCCAATTACAAGCTTATGTTGTTGAATTCACTTGCATCCATATATTTACTCACTTTTTAACTTAGTTAGTTTTAACTGCATAATATCTTAGAGCATCCATTGATGACTTTTGTGCATCCATCTTAGTTTGTATATGAATTAGGGTTTTAATCTTTTAGTATAGAATTAGCTTATATTAGAATAGAAATAGCATAATTAGTGCATCTTTAGAATAAAATCATGGTAACTTAGCTTGCATCATGTTCATTTTTAGTGATAGAATTAAGATGACAAGTAAACAAGAATGAGGAAATGGATGGTAGCAAGGAGCTCTGCGAGTCGAGCTAGGGTGTGCGTGCCCTAGCCCACTTTCTAGTTTTGCATGCAGGTGTGATGAAGGGGGTGGGAGCTATCTATGTTCTAGGGTGCAGAGATTGCAGTGCCTTCTTTTATCCTGATATCAATTTGCTTGGCGTGTGGTGGTAGGTTGAGGTGTTCGCCGGTTGGGTTTGGTCTAGAGTTTTGGGGATCAGCTTTGGTTTTGTGTGTTGTCTCTTGGGAAGCCCTGTTTTGTCTGCTAGGCCCGCATTGGGCTGAGCTCACCAAGGAAAGTTGTGGGATTTTAGACTATGGCGTGGGCTCTTACTTTGTGCTACGTGGTGTCCAGCTAGGGTTTGGAGTATAGCTTCTAAAAGTTGTCTTTTCTCAGCTGTGGTGGTGGTGGGTGAATCCGAAGGAGGTTTGGTGTAAGCCTTTGTAAATTTTTCTTCTTTTGTTCTCTTGACCCATAGGCTTGCATGCCTTTGTAGGGTCTTGTGTGGGGCTCATGTCTCAAGGGGAGTCATCGGGGATAGGACCCAAGATGGATTTTCGCTGAGCTTTTGGCTCGAAACCCTTGCCTTAGGGATCTACACTTTATGACAATAATTTATTTGCTTTGAGTTCGGAAAAGAACAAGATGGAACCGTTAGGAGGGTTTCAGTTTCCAAAGATTAATGGATGCCTAGAAAGGTGCAAAGAGAGACCAAATGTCGTGATCCCGATGGAGATGTTGGCAGAAGATATTGATTATTATTCAACGCATTCTCTCTTTTGCAAATTCTTGGGATTGAAAATATCATTGCAATTCTTGGATACGTGGGATTAAAGGACATGGATGCTAAAGGGGGAGATGGAGATCTTCCTCCTGGCGAATAGCTACTTCATGGTTACTTTTGACTGCATGGCTAATCAGAATAAGGTTTTTGAATGGGGCTCATACTTTTACAACCAGGTGGGTCTATTTATTAAGCAATGCCATGTTGGCTTCAACCCGGCGGAGAAACTCTCAATTCAGATTCTAGTTTGGGTTCGTCTCCCAAGGCTACCAGTGGAACGTTGGTGCAAGGATGTGTTGTACTTATTATCCTCGAGGTTGGGGACCCATGGGTTCATCACAACAAACACAATTCAAGAAGGTAATGACTTTTGCCTGGTTTTGTGTGGAAATTGACTTAAGTAAGCCATTGCCAAACTCTTTAGAAGTGAGTGTAGGAGAATATTCATGGGTACAGTAGCTATATTATGAGACCCTGCCTTTCTGTTGCCATTTTTTGTCATGAGTATGGCCACCTCGAGGGTAGATGTCCAAAGACCAAGCCTTTGGAGGCTCAAACTTCTCAGCCTTCAAGTAATCCACCCAAAGTGGATAAGGGCAAGAATTCCATTTAGGGTTTTGGTGGCAGGGAAGATGGTTTTATTCCCATCGGAGGTCAAATTAGAAATAAAGGATATAAAAGGACTTTGAAGGACAGGCAGGAGGAGGACACATTCAATAGATTTGAGGTGTTGGACAATCTTAGCCAGTAGGAGGTGAACCCAGGATTATTTGATCTGGATCATGGGACTTTGGATATTGATCTGCATGGCTCTTCGATGGAGGCAATGCTTTCTCCCCAACAGGAGGGGGGTACGAGAGTGCCATGCTTAGAGGAGGTTGGGAATGATCTTGGACAGGCAAGGCTCAATTCATAGGTGATTATGGCTCTGCATGCCAATGGGACTTTGAACCTGGGGACAAATCGGCAAATGGGGGCTCAGGATGAGTTGGGTGGTAGTTCTGAGGCAGTGAAAGACAGCGAGGATAAGGATCACATTTTGTGGAAAGTGGGTTTGGAGGTGGGTAAGAAGAATAATAATTCATCCTCTCAATTGGGTATTCTACAAAAAGATCTCAAGAAGAGGAGGTTGGAGAAAATTTCTAAGCTGGGAAGGAAGAAGGATGTGGAAAAGATTAAGATGATAGGGGAGACTTTGGTGGATTCGGGGTTAGTCAAGACTCTGGATTCACATTTTTCAAGCCCCTTGAAATGATAGTTCTCTCTTGGAATGTACGGGGCTTGAACAATGGCCCTAGATAAAAAGTTGTTTGGGATTTGATTAGGTGTCATTCGCCTGATGTTCTTTTTTTGTAGGAGACGAAGATCTCTGTGGAGGGTATGATGGATTTAGTGCCTAAGCTATGGAAGAATGGTGAATTCGAATGCACTGGTGCTTAGGGGTCTTCTAGAAGGGTGGCTTGTTTATGGAACCTGTTGAAGATTTGTCCCCAATGGTGGGTGTCTTTTAGGTCTTCCCATTCCATGGTGGCTTCTTATTTTATGTTAGGGGAAATTGCTCTCTTCTCCAATGTGTATGCACTTGTGGAGTTACAGGGTAAGCAACTCTTGTGGTCCAACATTTTTTTAGTCAGTAGCTTGTTTTTGTACCATCCTAGGATTATTGGAGGGCATTTTAATGCTATCACAGAGCTTGCCGAGAAGCGGGTGGTACTACAAGGCTGGAGGCTTTTGCATTATTGCTCTAGGAAAATATCTCTACTCTGAATCTTGTGGATATCAAGCCAGGAAATGGTATATTTACTTGGAATAATAGGAGAATGGGAGATGATTCTATTTTAGAAAGACTTGATAGATTTTTGGTGTCTAGTTTTTGGTTGGGGGACAGGTGGAGGACTAGTTCTGAAATATTGGATGGTCGAGGTTCTGACCATTGGCCAATTAAGTTGGTGGCTAAAGTGCCCCAACGATGTGCTAGATAGAATTTTAAGTTCCAACTCATGTGGATCAGAGATGAATCACTTCATGATTTGCTTCCTAGCTTGTGGGATCTTGGGAAGCCAGCTTATGGCACTACTATGTACTCTTTCTCAAAGAGGCTTCAGTATGTTAAATACAGGTTGAAAAGATGGAATAGGCAACATTTTGGTAATTTGTTTCATGAAAAATAGAAAGCTTAGGATAAGCTGGACCTAATTACCAAACAGATTCGTGATCAAGGCCTCATGGAAGAGTTGAGCTCATTAGAGAATGTTGCAACAAAACAGGTTGAAGAATGGGAGTTAAGAGAAGAAATTTTTTTTGAAACAGAAATCCTGTATTGAATGGCTTCAGGCTGCTGATAGGAACACTTCATTTTTTCACAACTTTGTTAAAGATTAGAGGCAAGGTAATATTCTTTCTTCTCTCTTGTTGTCTGATGGGGAAACTTTGTCCTCTTCGGCTTCTATTTCTGTTGAATGCATTCGGTATTTCTCTACATTGTTTTTTGAGGATTCACCTCTAGCAGAGGAAGATGACACAAGGATTCTGGACTATATCCCACAGCTCGTGTCTAATGAAATGAATGAATCATTGCTTTCTCCTATTACCTTGTCAAAGCTTGAGAATATTGTGTTATGGATGAAGAAAGGTAAAGCCCCTGGGCCTGATGGATTCCCATTCAAATTCTTTCAGGAGTTCTGGGAGGTGGTTAAGTTGGACCTCTTAGAGGTTGTTCAAGAATTCCTCAGGAATAAACAAATGTTGAAGTCACTGAATGCAATTTTTTTAGCTCTTATTCCAAAGAAAGAGGGGGCTAATTCTTTGGATCTTTTTAGACCTATTGCACTATGTAATGTTGTTTATAAGACTATTACTAATTTGATTGTTGAAAGGCTAAAACCTTGGCTTAGTGGGTTAATCTCTGAAGAGTAGGGGGTTTTGTTGCTAGCAGACATATCATGGATGGAGTTGCTATTGAAACTAAGACCATCCATTCTATGGAATCCTCAAAAGAAAAATCTATGTTTATCAAGTTGGACATGGCTAAAGCGTATGATCAAGTTAAATGGAACTTTCTGTTCAAGATTCTTGGAGCTTTTAGCTTTGCTGGGGATTGGATTGAATGGGTCAAGAGTTGTGTTACTTCTTCATCCTTTTCGGTGATTATCAATGGTGAGCCCACTCAGTTGTTTGGTGCTTCTAGAGGCCTCAAGGAAGGGGATCCTTTGTCTCCTTACTTATTCATCCTTCTTGCAGAAGGCTTGGGAAGGCTCATTCGTGCTTAGGTTGCTAGCGGCTCACTTCAAGGATGGAGTTGGGGAAATGATATTCCCCCTTAGTCTCATCTTCAGTTTGTAGATGATACTGCCTTGATGGGTAGGGCAAAGGTTGAGGAGGCTCTCAACTGGTGTAGTGTGTTGGATAGTTACTTGGGTGCCTCTGGGAAGCGCATTAATGAGGGGAAGTCCTTCATCTACTTCTTCCACACTCCTAAGGATATCCAAAGTAGAATAACTGGCATTCTTCATTTCTAGATTGGTTCACTTCCTTTTACCTATCTTGGAATCCCTCTTGCCATTCGCTCTCTCCCTAAAAGGTTTTGGCAAGAGACTCTTAACAAGTTTCGAAGATTGGTCAGTCATTGGACTTGTAGGTGGCTTTCTTCAGCAGGTAGAGTGACTCTTCTAAAGTTGGTGGTCTAGGCTCTCCCACGTTATAGCTGCTTTGTTCTTTCTGCTCCATCAAGTTTTACTAAAGATTTTGAGAAATTGTCTCATCAGTTTTTGTGGGCTAGCAATCTTCTTCATAGAAAATGGAGTTTGGTGAAGTGGGATGTTATTTTTAGGCCAAAGCAGGAGGGGGTCTTGGTCTATGACGGATTTGAATGGGCAGGCCTTGGTTGCTAAGTTGTATTGGTGTTGGTACTCACAACAACATATGTGGTGAGCTAAAATTTTGACCTTCAAATATTTGTGGCCAATGGAAAGTAGGTAGGTTGTAAGATTTAGTATGGAGGGGAAAGATTCTATGATCTAGAGTACCCTTAAATGGGGTGCTAAGCTTGTTAAGCAGGGACTTTTTTGAATTTATAATGGGGGTCGAGATGCTCTCTTCTAGCATGATTCCTAGGATGGACATCCTCCCATTGTGTCCTCTCATCCCCATCTCCAATTCCTATGCCATATTTCTGAGGAGGAAGGTTGGTGTCATGTGGCAAACTTCAAATCTCAACAATCATTGGGTCGAAATTTTGTGTCCAGGTGGAAGGACCCTTTGGATTGGCCTCCTGGTGGTGCAGTGGAGGATCGTCAAGAGCTTGCTAATATTTTATCAGGTTGTGCCTACAATTCTCTCCATGGGAGTGATGTGCTTGCTTGGGGCCCTGATTTCAAAGGAAAATTTTTGGTTGCCTCTAGTTATCAGGTTTTGGATAAATAGGTTTTTGGGAGCTCTCAGGTTTCTTGGTGGAAGCATGTTTGGAATAAATTTTCTTGGCCTAAGTGTAATTTTTTCTTTTGGCTCTTGGTCCAAGCTAAGTGTCTTACTTGGGACAATCTTTGGAAACAAGGGTTCCAGGGCCCCTCCATGTGCATTATGTGTGGTCAGCATGATGAATGCCTCTCACATCTCTTTTTTCAGTGTTCTTTTGTTAAGACTATTTGGCATCACTAGTGGAATCTCTGGAGCTTACAGTGTTGTCATGTCTCTTCTTTGGAGGATTTTTGGAAGAGATAGGGATCTTCTACTGCCAAAACCTCTTTTCTTAAAATTGCTTGGAGCATTGGTCCTAGTTTGATTGTTTGGAAAATTTGGTTGGAGCGTAATAGAAGAATTTTCCTGGATAAAAAATTGCTTATGGGGCAACTTTGGAGGCATATCCTTGGGGCTCTGTAGGAGACTTTGACTGCAAAGTGTGATATGCTGATTTATCCTGGGGAATTGGGTGTTGTTAATGTCCTGGGTCTTGCATCATAGGCGTGGGCATGAGAGGGTTGCTCGTGATGGCTTTTGGTGTTTGCTTGCTCTAGGGGAGCTAAAAATCAATATGGATGGGTCATCTAGGGGTAATCCTAGGCATGCTGGAGTTGGTGGTATTGGTAGGGACAACCTAGGAGTGGTGGTTTTTTTAGTTTCTATGTACTGTGGTTTGCAAACTAATAATCTTATGGAGGTGAGTGCTATTCTCTTGGTGATGGAGCGTGCAATTGGCCTTGGATGGTGGCGGATTTTCTATGAATCTGATTCTTAGGTGGTTATTGATATGTTGAATAAGAAAAATTTGGAGGACATGAATTGGCAACTAGCTGTGGTTGTCAAGAAGATTATTTCTATGTGCTCTTCTTTGGAATCCATTGTTTTCTGCCATATTCCGCAGGAGTGGAATACAGTGGTTGATGGGCTGGCTAGATGGGCGACAAAGAGGACTGATTCTTAGTATGTGGATGATTGGGGAAATCTTCCTAATGACATGGCCCCTATTCTTTAGGAGTGGGTTGTTGAGGATATGAGGTACTTCTTGGGTGTGAATTAATTCTTATTTTCTTGGGCCCCTTGTGGCTTCTTTCTTCAGACTTTGTAATGCTGTTCTAATTCAATAAAGTTTTTACCCTCTTTTATTAAAAAAAAATGTTCATTTTTAGCATAAACTAGGTTTTCATACATCAATCACAATGGTTTCATCAATTCTCTTCCATAGAATCAACAGAAATGGGCTAACTTATCATGAGATTGGGAAAGGGTCATTATATCACATCAACACGAGACCAATTCCAAAACAGGATAAGTTTCAAATGGGTTAGATTAGGAATTTAACTATTTTTTTGTAGTTTGTAGCTTTCATTTTCAATTAAATGCAACTTATTTTAATTTTCCAATTTGAATGATCTTGTTTGTAGATGTAGGTTTGTTTGGAAAAATTATGCTTCAATTCATCATGAGTCAAGCATAATGAACCCTCACCGATATTCCCTCATCTTATGTTCTAGTGCTAGAAGGAGGGAAAACCATTAAATCTAATCAATTTTGGCTTGAATTCCATTTTATGATTTTTTGCAGGACCAAGCGATGCCAAAATTACAAAGAGAGGCTATTTCAATAGCGTCACCATATAGTGACACCCTATCAATTTGGAATCTCAACACTAATTTAAATATGGCAATGCATATTTAATCTAGAGGTATCAAAAGTTTAAATAGTGACACTCAAATTCACCAATTCGACACTTTCAAATTTCAAACTACGACACTACCATCAGTAGTGATGTCAAGCAAAATATCGATGCTATCATGCTCATTGTTTCTGTTGCAGAGTGGCGCCCATCCTTCAAACTATGATGCTATTATTTTAAGCGATGCCCAACTAGCATAAGAAATTTTTTGTTTTCTTTTTCGAAACAATATTTAATTTTTTGGATTTATCTTACCATTGTTGTATGTTTGACTGTGTTTTGGTTGTTAGGATAACAGGGTTTTGCAAGTTTTAAAGAAATGGCGCGAAAGTGAAGAATTTTTTTTCTATCTTAAATTCTATAATTGTAACAAGCATTTGATGTTTTGGGGCAATCATAACCTAATTTAATGTTTTCTACTTTAGGAAATGACTAGAGTTCAATTAGGTTTAAAATGAACACTTAAAGTTGGATAAAATTGAACCTTCACATCATCATTTTACTTTGGGCTTAAAATTGAACAAGGAAACTTCATTTTCAGTTGGTGCTCTAAAAAGACCTCATCATTTCTTTGAGGCTTAAAAAGAACTTGTTCTTTCATTGTCTTGTAATTTTCTTTGCAATCTATGTCATTTGAATGCATATGCACTTCTCTCATGCTTCATGGCGATCTTGAGAATCAAAATCATTTTAATGACATCGATTGTCTAAAAAATTACCTACATCTTTCAATTGGGTTTAAAATTGAACAATCATGGTAGTGTGAGAAAGAGACATTGTGTGTGTTCCCTCCTTGTGCTTTACACGAACAGGGCGGTCGAACTACAAATGTACTCTCTCACTTTTTTTTATCTTTAGAGGGTTTTTCCCAAGACCAATTTGAAGGTGACTCCAACTATTTTTTCACTTGAGCTAGTATATAAATGGATAAGACTAAACTATCAAGTCCTCATGGTATGTAGGCCTTAGCCGTATAGTGTCTTTAAGAATGGGGTAGCATTGTAAAAAGTATAAGATCCCCTAGTAAGATTGATTAAATCCTTTAGTGGCTTGTTGGATGCTCGTGATGTGTCATGTCATTGATTACCCTTACTATGACCTGTTTGTTTAGCAAGCCAAAATCCTAAAATATTTTTTGGTGCAAGAATGTTTGTTCTAAAGCCACCCCACATTTGTACTATTCAATTGTAGAAATAAAAAAATCATTTTAATCTCTGGATTTTAGGGATTTTGACATTCGATGGTCCTAAGAAGTGTGTGTCATGGAGGGGAGCCAATGTTGCCAAATCTCTAACTGTTTGCATTATCTAGTGTTAGAGGAGAAATCCTAGTGGGGACTCAAAAAATATGGCCATTTCTATCCTAGGGTTGTAAATGATTGTGAGTCAATTTAACACTTTTCTTGGTTTCAAAGCGATACAAAAAAAGCATTCACTATCATCCTCAAAATTTCAAACACTTTGGCTCAAATATGGAATTCTTGGTTTATCCTCAATATTACTACTTGTCTTAAGGGTGTATCCTTAGCAATTTCTAAATATCTTTACATTAATCCCAAACCCATATTTTCCCAAAGAAAACATAGGGAATTATGGCTTTAACCTCATGATTTTCACAAAATGGACATTGTGAAAGTTATGATGTTTTTGAAATAAACATCTAGTTTGGAAACATAATTGGGACAAGTGTTTGTGGTAAAACCAATTCACTTAAGCAAATATAAATTGACAAATGAACCCCACATGACTATTTAGAGACCGATTGCTCCCATTGAACAACCTAATATTCCAGGTGCTATAATTTAGCCAAACTTTGAACTCATAAACAATGAACAAACTTATCTCATTAGCAATTTGAGAAGCTTCACTTTTGAAAACAAGGAAAAAATACATAGTGGAGAAACATAGCAACCATTTTAGATGAAGAAGAGGAACAAGCTGATATTGAGGCTCGAAGGCCCACATTTCCACCTCTCATGTGGCAATAAATATTTTCCTTTCTTCCATAAACTTAAATTTTTTTCACACAATCTCATGTAAAATCAGGATCCCTAAGCCAAGGTCTACAAGTTGTCATTTTATACTTAGGCATCTCACTCCAAAAGCTCTTACGAAACACCTTTTAACAGTTCATAAAAATAGAAACAGATTGGTAGCAAAATTTTATAGACACACTTCAAGGTACAATCTAGAATTATATGCATTGTTTTGGAGTCAAAACCCTGATCCTTTTACATGATACCAAGTTCCTATAAATGATTCATCGAACAATTAAAATTCATAGGGGAAAATCTTTAGCACTTCATTTCAAACATAGTAATCGTAGAAAAATGTATGGTTAGAAGTGGGCTTCAATATTTTATCACAATCATTACACTTTGATGAGAAAATTTTATGCTCGAGCTAGGAGAGCTCAAACAGGTTTAAAAATTCCCATCCATCCTCTCATCTAAATCATTGAGTCTTTAGGATTTGAACATTTTTAGAGGTCTAGCACCATTCTTACTACCTTGGTCTTGTAAAAAAAAAGCTTCACTTTAGGACAACATTGGGTCAAACATTTCACTCACCCCTTCATCAAATTTCATGTTTCACTTCATCCAAATTTGCAAAATTTTGAGTACAACAATTTGTCACTTAAACATCAAACCAACTACTAACTTATCTACTTTGTATGTGAAATGTATCCTTTTCCATTCACTTAGTTAAGCTAGTTATCATCTTTGAACTAGCTCATCTTGAAGGTCATGAGTCTACACTAAATATTTCTAGGTTCATTAGCATCATTTATCCTAACATCAAAACATCAAACTCAAGTCAAAAGTGTTGTTCCAAATGTTTGCAAACATCGCTTCCCACATCACTCATATTTTCACCCCCCATTATCATCATTGCTCCCAAAAGACTTAGAGCA
>VDFB02379711.1:49815961-50081473 GCA_007258455.2 Sequoia sempervirens
GCTATAAATTAGCCGTTCATCAAAATTTGAAATAAATTATATTTTTAGAAACTAGACTCCATTCTACAATTTAAAAAAAATAAAATTTTAGAAAAATCTTTTAGTTTCAAAAAATTTGAGGGGGAGCACGGCCAAAATTCTGCTTTTAGGAAGTGCCCACTTAGAAAATTAATAAAAAATCAAATATTCATTAAAAAATTATCAGAAAATATCCAGTCCTTTACTACATCTTGTTATCTAACCGACCCGAGGAAGCGATTTTAAAAATACTAAAAAAGTCCACCGTGCTCGGGTCACACAAGAGTTGCTATGTTATGTTTTTCTGGAAACAACAGCAATTTGTGTGTGTCCCTCTTTTGAACCCTTAATCTCAACCATTTTCAAAATAAATTAGTAGTTTAGAAAGTAGACTCGGAGCACTGTGGTCCTTGTTTTTGTTCCATCAAAAAATTTTGAGTGTAGCTATCCTCAATTTCACGTCCAAGGTCAGTATTTCCTGATTTCAGAAAAAAAGTGGCCACTTAAGCCCCTTTTTTGGGAACCATCTTGGTGCACTTACCCTCATGTGGATCAGAGATGAATCACTTCATGATTTGCTTCCTAGCTTGTGGGATCTTGGGAAGCCAGCTTATGGCACTACTATGTACTCTTTCTCAAAGAGGCTTCAGTATGTTAAATACAGGTTGAAAAGATGGAATAGGCAACATTTTGGTAATTTGTTTCATGAAAAATAGAAAGCTTAGGATAAGTTGGACCTAATTACCAGACAGATTTGAGATCAAGGCCTCATGGAAGAGTTGAGCTCATTAGAGAATGTTGCAGCAAAAGAGGTTGAAGAATGGGAGTTAAGAGAAGAAATTTTTTGGAAACAAAAATCCTATATTGAATGGCTTCAGGCTGGTGATAGGAACACTTCATTTTTTCACAACTCTGTTAAATATCGGAGGCAAGGTAATGTTCTTTCTTCTCTCTTGTTGTCTGATGTGGAAACTTTGTCCTCTTCGGCTTCTATTTATGTTGAATGCATTCAATATTTCTCTACATTATTTTTTGAGGATTCACCTCTAGTAGAGGAGGATGACACAAGAATTCTAGACTATATCCCGTAGCTCGTGTCTAATGAAATGAATGAATCATTGCTTTCTCCTATTACCTTGTCAAAGCTTGAGAATATTGTGTTCTGGATGAAGAAAGGTAAAGCCCCTGGGCCTGATGGATTCCCATTCAAATTCTTTCAGGAGTTTTGGGAGGTGGTTAAGTTGGACCTCTTAGAGGTTGTTCAAGAATTCCTCAGGAATAAACAAATGTTGAAGTCACTGAATGCAATTTTTTTAGCTCTTATTCCAAAGAAAGAGGGGGCTAATTCTTTGGATCTTTTTAGACCTATTGCACTATGTAATGTTGTTTATAAGACTATTACTAATTTGATTGCTGAAAGGCTAAAACCTTGGCTTAGTGGGTTAATCTCTGAAGAGCAGGGGGTTTTGTTGCTAGCAGACATATCATGGATGGGGTTGCTATTGCAACTAAGACCATCCATTCTATGGAATCCTCAAAAGAAAAATCTATGTTTATCAAGTTGGACATGGCTAAAGCGTATGATCGAGTTAAATGGAACTTTCTGTTCAAGATTCTTGGAGCTTTTGGCTTTGCTGGGGATTGGATTGAATGGGTCAAGAGTTGTGTTACTTCTTCATCCTTTTCGGTGATTATCAATGGTGAGCCCACTCAGTTGTTTGGTGCTTCTAGAGGCCTCAGGGAAGGGGATCCTTTGTCTCCTTACTTATTCATCCTTCTTGTATAAGGCTTGGGAAGGCTCATTCGTGCTTAGGTTTCTAGCGGCTCACTTCAAGGATGGAGTTGGGGAAATGATATTCCCCCTCAGTCTTATCTTCAGTTTGTAGATGATACTGCCTTGATGGGTAGGGAAAAGGTTGAGGAGGCTCTCAATTGGTGTAGTGTGTTGGATAGTTACTTGGGTGCCTCTGGGCAGCGCATTAATGAGGGGAAGTCCTTCATCTACTTCTTCCACACTCCTAAGGATATCCAAAGTAGAATAATCGGCATTCTTCATTTCTAGATCGGTTCACTTCCTTTTACCTATCTTGGAATCCCTCTTTCCATTCGCTCTCTCCCTAAAAGGTTTTGGCAAGAGAATCTTAACAAGTTTTGAAGATTGGTCAGTCATTGGACTTGTAGGTGGCTTTCTTCAGCAGGTAGAGTGACTCTTCTAAAGTTGGTGGTCCAGGCTCTCCCGCTTTATAGCTGCTTTGTTCTTTCTGCTCCATCAAGTTTTATTAAAGATTTTGAGAAATTGTCTCATCAGTTTTTGTGGGCTAGCAATCTTCTTCATAGAAAATGGAGTTTGGTGAAGTGGGATGTTGTTTGTAGGCCAAAGCAGGAGGGGGTCTTGGTCTATGATAGATGGATTTGAATGGGCAGGCCTTGGTTGCTAAGTTGTATTGGTGTTGGTACTCACAACAACATATGTGGTGAGCTAAAATTTTGACCTTCAAATATTTGGGGGCAGTGGAAAGTAGGGAGGTTGTAAGATTTAGTATGGAGGGGAAAGATTCTATGATCTAGAGTACCCTTAAACGGGGTGCTAAGCTTGTTAAGAAAAGACTTTTTTGAATTTGTAATGGGGGTCGAGATGCTCTCTTCTAGCATGATTCCTAGGATGGACATCCTCCCATTGTGTCCTCTCATCCCCATCTCCAATTCCTATGCCATATTTCTGAGGAGGCAGGTTGGTGTCATGTGGCAAACTTCAAATCTCAACAATCATTGGGTCAAATTTCTGTGTCCAGGTGGAAGGACCCTTTGGATTGGCCTCCTGGTGGTGCAGTGGAGGATCGTCAAGAGCTTGCTAATATTTTATCAGGTCGTGCCTACAATTCTCTCCATGGGAGTGATGTGCTTGCTTGGGGCCCTGATTTCAAAGGAAAATTTTTGGTTGCCTCTAGTTATCAGGTTTTGGATAAACAGGTTTTTGGGAGCTCTCAAGTTTCTTGGTGGAAGCATGTTTGGAATAAATTTTCTTGGCCTAAGTGTAATTTTTTCTCTTGGCTCGTGGTCCAAGCTAAGTGTCTTACTTGGGACAATCTTTGGAAACAAGGGTTCCAGGGCCCCTCCATGTGCATTATGTGTGGTCAGCATGATGAATGCCTCTCACATCTCTTTTTTCAGTGTTCTTTTGTTAAGACTATTTTGCATCACTAGTGGAATCTCTGGAGCTTACAGTGTTGCCATGTCTCTTCTTTGGAGGATTTTTGGAAGAGATAGGGATCTTCTACTACCAAAACCTCTTTTCTTAAAATTGCTTGGAGCATTGGTCCTAGTTTGATTGTTTGGAAAATTTGGTTGGAGCGTAACAGAAGAATTTTCCTGGATAAAAAATTGCTTATGGGGCAACTTTGGAGGCATATCCTTGGGGCTCTATAGGAGACTTTGACTGAAAAGTATGACTTGTCTATGCCAATTTATCCTTGGGAATTGGGTGTTGTTAATTCCCTGGGTCTTGTCACAAGGGATAGGAGTATTTTGAGCAAAGTGCATCATAGGCGTGGGCGTGAGAGGGTTGCTCGTGATGGCTTTTGGTGTCTGCCTGCTCTAGGGGAGCTAAAAATCAATATGGATGGGTCATCTAGGGGTAATCCTGGGCATGCTGGAGTTGGTGATATTGGTAGGGACAACCTAGGAGTGGTGGTTTTTTTCTTTTCTATGTACCGTGGTTTTCAAACTAATAATCTTATGGAGGTGAGTGTTATTCTCTTGGCGGTGGAGCGTGCAGTTGGCCTTGGATGGCAGTAGATTTTCTGTGAATCTGATTCTTAGGTGGTTATTGATATGTTGAATAAGAAAATTTTGGAGGACATGAATTGGCAACTAGCTGTGGTTGTCAAGAAGATTATTTCTATGTGCTCTTCTTTGGAGTCCATTGTTTTCTGCCATATTCCGCAGGAGTGGAATACGGTGGTTGATGGGCTGGCTAGATGGGTGACAAAGAGGACTAATTCTTGGTATGTGGATGATTGGGGAAATCTTCCTAATGACATGGCCCCTATTCTTGAGGAGTGGGTTGCTGAGGATATGAGGTACTTCTTGGGTGTGAATTAATTCTTGTTTTCTTGGGCCCCTTGTGGCTTCTTTCTTCAAACTTTCTAATGTTGTTCTAATTCAATAAAGTTTTTACCCTCTTTTATTAAAAAAAAAATGTTCATTTTTAGCATAAACTAGGTTTTCATACATCAATCACAATGGTTTCATCAATTCTCTTCCATAGAATCAATAGAAATGGGCTAACTTATCACGAGATTGGGAAAGGGTCATTATATCACATCAACACGAGACCAATTCCAAAACAAGATAAGTTTCAAATGGGTTAGATTAGGAATTTAACTATTTTTTTGTAGTTTGTAGCTTTCATTTTCAATTAAATGCAACTTATTTTAATTTTCCAATTTGAATGATCTTGTTTGTAGATGTAGGTTTGTTTGGAAAAATTATGCTTCAATTCATCATGAGTCAAGCATAATGAACCCTCACCGATATTCCCTCATCTTATGTTCTAGTGCTAGAAGGAGGGAAAACCATTAAATCTAATCAATTTTAGCTTGAATTCCATTTTATGATTTTTTTGCAGGACCAGGCGATGCCAAAATTACAAAGAGAGGCTATTTCAATAGCGTCACCATATAGTGACACCCTATCAATTTGGAATCTCAACACTAATTTAAATATGGCAATGCATATTTAATCTAGAGGTATCAAAATTTTAAATAGTGACACTCAAATTCACCAATTCGACACTTTCAAATTTCAAACTACGACACTACCATCAACAGTGATGTCAAGCAAAATATCGATGCTATCATGCTCATTGTTTCTGTTGCAGAGTGGCGCCCATCCTTCAAACTATGATGCTATTATTTTAAGCGATGCCCAACTAGGATAAGAAATTTTTTGTTTTCTTTTTCAAAACAATATTTAATTTTTTGGATTTATCTTACCATTGTTGTATGTTTGACTGTGTTTTGGTTGTTAGGATAACAGGGTTTTGCAAGTTTTAAAGAAATGGAGCGAAAGTGAAGAATTTTTTTTCTATCTTAAATTCTATAATTGTAACAAGCATTTGATGTTTTGGGGCAATCATAACCTAATTTAATGTTTTCTACTTTAGGAAATGACTAGAGTTCAATTAGGTTTAAAATGAACACTTAAAGTTGGATAAAATTGAACCTTCACATCATCATTTTACTTTGGGCTTAAAATTGAACAAGGAAACTTCATTTTCAGTTGGTGCTCTAAAAAGACCTCATCATTTCTTTGAGGCTTAAAAAGAACTTGTTCTTTCATTGTCTTGTAATTTTCTTTTCAATCTGTGTCATTTGAATGCATATGCACTTCTCTCATGCTTCATGGCGATCTTGAGAATCAAAATCATTTTAATGACATCGATTGTCTAAAAAATTACCTACATCTTTCAATTGGGTTTAAAATTGAACAATCATGGTAGTGTGAGAAAGAGACATTGTGTGTGTTCCCTCCTTGTGCTTTACACGAATGGGGCAGTTGAACTACAAATGCACTCTCTCACTTTTTTTTATCTTTAGAGGGTTTTTCCGAAGACCAATTTGAAGGTGACTCCAACTATTTTTTCACTTGAGCTAGTATATAAATGGATAAGACTAAACTATCAAGTCCTCATGGTATGTAGGCCTTAGCCATATAGTGTCTTTAAGAATGGGGTAGCATTGTAAAAAGTATAAGATCCCCTAGTAAGATTGATTAAATCCTTTAGTGGCTTGTTGGATGCTCGTGATGTGTCATGTCATTGATTACCCTTACTATGACCTGTTTGTTTAGCAAGCCAAAATCCTAAAATATTTTTTGGTGCAAGAATGTTTGTTCTAAAGCCACCCCACATTTGTACTATTCAATTGTAGAAATAAAAAAATCATTTTAATCTCTGGATTTTAGGGATTTTGACATTCGATGGTCCTAAGAAGTGTGTGTCATGGAGGGGAGCCAATGTTGCCAAATCTCTAACTGTTTGCATTATCTAGTGTTAGAGGAGAAATCCTAGTGGGGACTCAAAAAATATGGCCATTTCTATCCTAGGGTTGTAAATGATTGTGAGTCAATTTAACACTTTTCTTGGTTTCAAAGCGATACAAAAAAAGCATTCACTATCATCCTCAAAATTTCAAACACTTTGGCTCAAATATGGAATTCTTGGTTTATCCTCAATATTACTACTTGTCTTAAGGGTGTATCCTTAGCAATTTCTAAATATCTTTACATTAATCCCAAACCCATATTTTCCCAAAGAAAACATAGGGAATTATGGCTTTAACCTCATGATTTTCACAAAATGGACATTGTGAAAGTTATGATGTTTTTGAAATAAACATCTAGTTTGGAAACATAATTGGGACAAGTGTTTGTGGTAAAACCAATTCACTTAAGCAAATATAAATTGACAAATGAACCCCACATGACTATTTAGAGACCGATTGCTCCCATTGAACAACCTAATATTCCAGGTGCTATAATTTAGCCAAACTTTGAACTCATAAACAATGAACAAACTTATCTCATTAGCAATTTGAGAAGCTTCACTTTTGAAAACAAGGAAAAAATACATAGTGGAGAAACATAGCAACCATTTTAGATGAAGAAGAGGAACAAGCTGATATTGAGGCTCGAAGGCCCACATTTCCACCTCTCATGTGGCAATAAATATTTTCCTTTCTTCCATAAACTTAAATTTTTTTCACACAATCTCATGTAAAATCAGGATCCCTAAGCCAAGGTCTACAAGTTGTCATTTTATACTTAGGCATCTCACTCCAAAAGCTCTTACGAAACACCTTTTAACAGTTCATAAAAATAGAAACAGATTGGTAGCAAAATTTTATAGACACACTTCAAGGTACAATCTAGAATTATATGCATTGTTTTGGAGTCAAAACCCTGATCCTTTTACATGATACCAAGTTCCTATAAATGATTCATCGAACAATTAAAATTCATAGGGGAAAATCTTTAGCACTTCATTTCAAACATAGTAATCGTAGAAAAATGTATGGTTAGAAGTGGGCTTCAATATTTTATCACAATCATTACACTTTGATGAGAAAATTTTATGCTCGAGCTAGGAGAGCTCAAACAGGTTTAAAAATTCCCATCCATCCTCTCATCTAAATCATTGAGTCTTTAGGATTTGAACATTTTTAGAGGTCTAGCACCATTCTTACTACCTTGGTCTTGTAAAAAAAAAGCTTCACTTTAGGACAACATTGGGTCAAACATTTCACTCACCCCTTCATCAAATTTCATGTTTCACTTCATCCAAATTTGCAAAATTTTGAGTACAACAATTTGTCACTTAAACATCAAACCAACTACTAACTTATCTACTTTGTATGTGAAATGTATCCTTTTCCATTCACTTAGTTAAGCTAGTTATCATCTTTGAACTAGCTCATCTTGAAGGTCATGAGTCTACCCTAAATATTTCTAGGTTCATTAGCATCCTTTATCCTAACATCAAAACATCAAACTCAAGTCAAAAGTGTTGTTCCAAATGTTTGCAAACATCGCTTCCCACATCACTCATATTTTCACCCCCCATTATCATCATTGCTCCCAAAAGACTTAGAGCATCTCTTTTACCTAGATTTGAGTCAACTAGAGAGTTCAAACATTACAAAAATCAACACAACTCTCCCATAGGTGACACAAAATTTATGGTAAAGATAAGATCACAACACAAGAGAATCATGGAGAAAACCAAAGTTACATTTATCTCAATTGATCCTAATCCTTTAGAATTTGATTGTAGAAGTCATGTTACCCCGTCACAACAACCATCATCTCCTCGGGACCATATGAGATCAAAGACATCATGAATAATCCATTTGATCTTACCAGGGAGCAACTCATAGAACATCAAGCCTTTGAAAATGTAGGTGCAATCTCCCTAACATTTGTAGCATAGAATTTAACACAAGGTTTCACAAATACATCGCTAGGGCTAAATCAAACCAACATTCATAGTCTTGTAACTAGCCTTGCTAAATATTTTGGTCACACCTCACCATTTGAAAGTAGTACACTTGTGGGTACCCTTGACACTAATCCTTCACCACCAACCATTGCTTGGACACCTACTTTTGGTTCTCCTCCTATTCTCGAAGATCCAAAATATTTACACACACCACTTGAACTTCATTATTCCACCACCAATTCAACATTATAGGGTAACCCTTCTTGATCCACACCTATGAGTACCACAAGTGTTCCTACCATTGCGTAAAGAAATATAGACAAAGTATCTCAAAACAACACACAAGGGAATCTCAATACTATATCACAGAACCAATGCTTAACGCAAATAGGGACATCTTTATCCAACCCTCCAGTGGGTTTATCCATCCCATCTACAATTTCCACATCATCCACCTTGATCATAATTCCCATGTTTACATCTTTTTTACAAAGCGATCCTCAAAACATAGGACAAGGGAATCTTTTAAATCAATGGACTCAAGATCCTAGTACATCATTTCCATTTCAAAATTTAATGGCATCATATGTTACCATAGTCCCCTTTACTATGCTGCAAAATCAATCAAGACCTCAAACATACATTCCTCTACCTCATTCTACCATATTGCAAGGAATGTTGAACCAAGGGAACCCTCCGCCTCTCACCAGTAATCCACTACCCACTCAAAACATTAATATTCATAATCCTTCATAGATATCTCAAAAACCACTTGATCTGACATTACAAGCACATGCCTTATCTTTATAGAGAGCACGCCAATCCTATCAACAAGTAGTCCAATAACAACAACAAGAAGCAACCCTAGCACAACAACAACATCAAGAAAAATAACTGGCTTTAGCACAACAACAACATTAAGAACAACAAGCAGCCTTGGCACAACAACAACATCAAGCACAAAAAGAAGCCTTAGCACCACAACAACATCGAGCACAACAAGCAGTTTTAGAACAACAACATCATCAAGCACAACAAATCATGCAACAAAAAAATCAAGTACAAGTAGCTTTATTAGCACACCAGCAATAGCAGGCCCAACAACAAGCCCTATTGGTGCAACAACAACAACAAGCTCAATAGAAATCACTACTAGCTCAATAGTATGCCGAAAAATAGCAACATGGTTCCTATTATCCTCATTTAAACATCCTTAATCCAAATGCATCAAGAACATATCCGTCACTTTCACAGAACATCACACTATCATATACCCCATATAAATCTTCTTCCATCCCACCATATGTTCCTCCACCCAACCCACAAGATGATCTATCATCATAATTGAAAGCACTCTCACAAGAAATGCAGGACCTTCACATGGGAAAGACAAAGAAACCTCATACACAGAACTTGTGTCCTTACCAATTTGATTGAAACATAGCAATGATACCATTCCCTCCTAGTTTTGAAATCCCCAAGTTTGACAAATATAAAGGGAGAGGAAGTCCTATGGACCATATCAAAGAATTTAACATCATGTGCATGGAAGTAGTTTACAACAACTCATATCTAATGTGCCTCTTCCATCGAAGTTTAATAGGTCATGTTATGGATTGGTTTTCTCATTTTCCTCCTAGTATCAAAAAGTTTCAAGAAATAACCAATAAATTCTTTAATCACTACTCCTTCAATCTTGACATGGATGTTAGTCTACAAGAATTATACACTCTTAAACAAAATCAAGGAGAAACCTTCACTAATTTCTTGCAACGATGGAGACAAAGAGCTAGTAAAAGCAAGTGGCCTCTTCCTGATGAACAAGTGGAATCATCATAACCAATATAGATCCAAATCTATCATTCCACTTGAAAATGCAATGCATCACATCATACGACGAACTGGTCCCTAGATTCCTTAATATTGAAAAAGCCCTAATCTCACAAGGAAATACTCAAGCTTACAAAAGATAGTCCAATTACGCAAGAAGGATTGGAGCAGTCACCTTCCTGAAGCAGTCTGGACCTATAGGACATGGAAAACAACTACAAGGTTTACTCCTTTTGAGTTACTCTATGGTAAGACATCCATGTTGCCAATTGAATTTGAGCATAAGACCTTAAGAACTACTCTCCAACTTAACATTGATATTTTTGAGGCTCAAAAGGAACACCTCCTGTAGCTAAATGAATTGGATGAACTAAGGAAAGTTGCCTTGCAGCATACTAAAACTATCCAATAGCAAAGAAATAAATGGCATGACAATCATATTCGAACTAAGTGATTCTCTGTTGGTGACTAGGCACTACTCTATGACTCTAGATACAAAGAAAATCATGGTAAACTCACCACAAAATGGCTTGATCCTTATGAAATAGAAAATGTATTTGATAATGGCTCAGTGTAGTTAACCACAATAGATCCAGTTCGATTCAAGCTACTAGTTAATGGACGTTGTCTTCAGTTGTATCATAAGCCAGCATCCAAAGATGAATTTATGTAGCAGTTTGTTTTGAATGCAGCCACTGATCTTCCTATAGTGATAGGATTTGGTCTTTCTCCTACAACATCTCTTTAAATTCCACGTTGCATGCCCATAATAAAGGTTTCCTTTTAAAGGAAGCCATGTTCTCTGTTTTCCATCCATCACCGCCATTCATTCTCTTTTCTTCCACGTCATCCATCCTGTTGTACCGCCCTCATTCATGGTTTCTATTCTAGCCGTCATTTCATGGTGTGCTATGATCTTTCCTAGCATGTACAAGCATTAATTAAATGGTACGCGATATCTTTTGTTAATCACATTATTTATTTATTTCATTTATTCAACAATTGCTATGTACATATTAGTCTTTATTACCCATTCTTTGCCTATCCTTTTGCACATGTGTTGAAACAAGTCAAATTTTAAGTAGGGGGCAGGATGATCCATTTCAAACCTTTTCTTATGTCACTGTCACAACTAATAATATATTTTTATTCTTCTTGTACTTTCCAAATATGGCTGCATGTTTTATCCTAAACAACATTAACTGCTTGATATGAGTAGTTCCTAACAATCATTACATGTAATTATCTTTCGAGTCATTCTTGGGAAAGAAGAGAAAAGTGACGGCAGGATAGAAAGAAGCAAAAAGAAGCAAAGCAGAAGAATTTTATTTTGAATTTTTAGAAAAGGTTTGAGTTTTTGGAATCTTAGCAGAGGTAATTTATGAATATGGGTGGTCAATTGGTAAGACATGAGCTTGTAGCTCATGAGCTCTTAATACAGAAACCATCAGATATGAAAGATGGCAATATTTTAGAGGTTTCTATTATAAATTTGGGACTGTGCCAAAAAGCCATACTTCTCCTACAAATTTTAGGGCAACAACCAAGAAACTTAATGCTGGTGGACCATCATTAGGTTAAGTAGGGGGCAGATGATGAGCTCAGAATATGTTCATAATTTGAGTATCATGATGTATTTTTAATATCTCTACTTTTACTGCTAATGGATGTTTTAACTCTTTTATTAAAGACTTTTTATCTAAAATGGGTAGTATCCTGTAGCAATACATTCCTACATTCCTATAGCCTAACATCTCTATGTGTTTTATTAATTACCCTATTTGACTTCCTGAATGACTGATATAATGCATGCGGTTTTTTAATAATGGGATAGATTTAATATGTGATTAATGAATGTATCGTGTTGTTCTCCACGCATGTTTTCTTTCGCTTATTTTTCCGTGTGTATCGCAGGTTGTTGAAGGGAGCATGAATGAGTCAAGCGCAGTGGACCTTGGCCTTGCAGTAAAGTCCATTTGTAGTACGATGTCGAGGAAGTTGTTCCAGCGAGGAATCTTTGACTAGGTCATTGGGAAGAAACCTAAATGATCATTTAATCTGGAAAGAGTGGAATGCTAAATCTTCTCCCTAGATCGAGTTGAATAGATATGCTTTCATTTATGAGAAGTTTGTTCCTTGGTTTCAGGATACATTTATGTCCATGAATTTCTCTGTTAGAGTTAGGTAGTTAGTTATTTTTCTAGTTTAAATAAGTGTTCCTCCTATGCGAGTGAGCAAGCAGAGTATGTAAAAGTTAGTATTATTAAGAAGAGATGGTTTTTCTATGTTAGTTTTCATATGAGCAGAACAATGTATATCATTCTGATTTTATAAATAAAAGCTTATGAAGTTTTGAGTTCAATTCTTGCATAATTAGTTGATGCTTGCTAAGGGGCCCCACTTAGTAAGTATATGTAGTTAGTAAGTTAATCATTTATTTTCTATTGATCATAAGTTAGATTTCATTCTTGAAAGTTTCAGTGAAAACTCAGTCTTATATTATTCCTGCAGCATCAGGAATCCATCCCTGTGTTTGTTCCTGTAGCATAAGGCCAGTTCATAGTTTGTTTCTCAATTATAGTTATGATTTCTACTTTGATTAAGTTTAGAAGGATTCACATTACATTCCTATAGCATAAGTAGAATTCCTTTCACACATTTATTTATGGTAAATCGTGACTGAAACTAGTTCTTAGTGCACATACAGTGTTGCTCCATTTCAAGTATGCGTTCCCTAGTTTGACAAAGTAAATGAACGACCATAAGAAGATATTAGTCGCCTACTAGAATGTCCAATTCTCGGGTTAGGATTTTCCATGACTTTTATATCCTTTTGTGGGTGTGACCATGGGCTAAAAAAAAATGTGACAAATGATAGTGTGGTAGACACTAATGTTATACTAAGTGCTCCTAGACTCAATAACAATCAAGTTGCTAATATCCAACCAATTATGCAACAAAAAACACCACCTCAGAACAATTAGATCAGTAACACCAACATGGAACAAAGGAAAAATGGTAATAGGAACAACTATCCCAAATGCATGTACACATAGTTATTAGAACCCATTGAGATGATCATGAAGAAACTGGTAGGGTCAAATATGGTAACACTTCCCAAATTTGAAAACTACTAAGAACCACAAGAGAAACCGTCTTGGTACAATGAGCATGATCCCTATGACTTTCATAAAATCAAAGGACACAAAAAAAAACTACAAGAAACTCAAAAACATCATCCAAGATCTCATAGAAAATGATACCATATTTGTTGAGGTACCAACTAGAAATTAGGATCTCAAGATATACAAGAACCCTATGCTAGATCATAACAAAGCAAACAACAATGAAAAATATAAGGATTACACCAATGTGTATCATACCTATTCCAATGTAGTTATCTTCTATGATAGCATTATCATAATTGTCACCATCAAAGGAGCTAGTATAGAATATGGAGTCACCACACGACATGGAAAAATAACCATTCAAGGAGACTCATCTCAATCTAGGGAACAACCTACTTTTCCTACATCTAATCCCATAAAGTATAATCTTCTAGACCAGCTCAAGAAGACCCCCACATAGATATCAATCTTAGAACAATTAAGGTTATCTCCCGCACATAGAGAAATACTAGAAAAAGCCTTGTCTGAGTCATCTATTCCTAAGAACATTGATACTAATCAGTTTCAAGCTATGGTAGGGCATATCACCAACCATCTTCTTACCTTCCCCAAACAAGATTTATCGTCACAACCATCTCACAAGTGTGCTTTACACCTTGAGGTTTTCATCCATAAAAACATGGTCAAAAGAGTCTTGGTAGATGGAGGTGTTGGTTTGAACATTTGTACCCTATAGCTAATAAAAAATCTAGGCTATTAAGAAGACACTATTAAGAAGGAAAAAAGTATCACCATGAGAGCATATGACGACCAAGAATGGGTATCACAAGGAATAATTGCACTTCCAATCCAAGTGGGACCTCTTATTGTAGAAACTACATTCCAAGTCCTTAATCTTGATCTTCCCTATAACATACTACTTGGTCGACCCTAGATTCATGCCCTAAAAGTTGTAGCCTCTACCTATCATCAGTGTGTGAAGTTTCCTTTCAAAGGTAGAGAAATCACTATCCATGGAGATCTTGATCCTTTCTACTACGAAAGAAGTCTTTAGTCCAAGTTCTATAAGATCCCCCAAATACCCAAAAATGATGAAGGACCTACACCATCAAGCTCATTTGTTGACCCATCATCCCTAACCTCTACCTCAACATCAAAAATACCCATTGTGAAGAGTATACCCAACACCAAAGAAGTGATCCAAGATGATAGTTGTGGGAGCTATAAACTATTGAAAGACACCTTTTTCCTAGGAAAGTTACCTATTTCTACAAAGTCACATGGGAAACCCACATCTAGCAACAAAGAACCCGAAACAATCAAAATGGAAGCTACTATCTTCACCAAGTGGGGAGATTTGAATCAAGAAAATGTTAATGAGGAAGATATCTTTAAACTTCTCTATCAAGATGAATAAACTATTCATGTTCTTCCTATGGAAGATGAGAATAGAGGCCTACAACTAATGAAGAGCATGGGATATAACAAGAATTAGAAGCTAGGAAAAAAGAACAATGGTTTAATAGAACCCATCGTTCTTGAGAAATGAATAAAGAATGTTGGCTTAGGTTGTACTACTAGAAAGGTCACACTTATTGGCAAAGGTATTTTAGCTAAATGAGTTGAGGCTTCCTCTTGGTCACCTACATCATGTGATACAACCTTAGATAACTTTCCCCTCAATGTTGTTGACCTATTTAAGAACAACACCCTCTTTATGATATCTATAAGATCCTTTACCTCAAGCGACCAACCAACTGAAATACACCTAGTATACCCACAACTCATTGACATGGACCAACAAGGACCACCAATTCTAGATTTATTCAAAAATGATGAAGCAATCTCATAATTCATGGGACTTTGTGACAACTTATCATGGGCTGATCACAAAGTAGGCTTTGAGATAGAGCTCAATAAAAGGGCATACTATGGGGAGACAATTGAATCCTTCAGTTGCAAAATAAAGGAAATGCAACTAACATGCAAATCCTTGATTGAAAACCACCTAGTTGTAATCTTTGATCCTAAAATAGTAAAAAAAATGATGCATCTGATGGTGAAAACCTTTGTGAGGCACCCAGGGATGAGGGATTCAATCTCCCCCTTAGTGCAATGCATCTAGAGAAGTTAGAAGTACTAGTAGAAAAATCCACTCCAGTCAATGTGGGAAGAGAGGAAGTACACAAGATCACTTTCTATGTTGAATCCTTGTTGGATGAAGAATAGAACCTTGTAGCATTCCTTAAAGAGAAAAGAGCTAACTTTGCATGGTCATACACAGATATGCCAGGCCTAGATCTAGAATTAGTTGTGCATCACTTAGTAGTCTATCCTGAATCCAAACTGGTTAAGCAAAAATTAAGGAAAATACACCCTCAAATAACACTCTTGGTTAAACTAGAATTACAAAAGCTTCTTGACGTCGAATTCATTAGGTCCTTATAGATTATCCTGAGTGGGTTTCAAACCTGGTACCAGTCTCAAAATCCACTGGGGGCATCAGAATGTGCATTGACTTCAGAGATCTAAACAATTCATGCCCGAAGGATGATTTTCCTCTTCTCAACATCGATCTTATTATGGACTTAATAGCTAGGCTTGAAATGTTTTCACTCATGGATGGTTTTTCGGCCTACAATCAAATCATAATCGCCAAAGAAGATCAACACAAAACTGCATTGACTTGTCCATGGGAAACCTATTGCTAGAATGTGATGCCATTTATGTTAAATAATGTAGGAGCAACCTATCAAAGAGAAATGACCTCCATCTTTCATAACATGATCCACAAAATAGTTGAAGATTATGTGGATGATATTTTAAAAAAATCAAAGAAGAGAAGTGAGAACATATAAGTCTTAGGACCTATCTTTGATAGGCTTTAGGAATACAAGGTACAACTAAATCCAAAAAAGTGTGTGTTCAGGGTCACATCAGGGAAACTTCTTAGCTTCATTATTTCACAAAGAGGGATAGAAATTGATCCATCAAAGGTAAAATCCATCCTAGACATTGAATTGCCACAAACATTGAAGTAGATGAGATGATTACAAGGAATATTGTAGTCCATCAAAAGGTTCATAGCCCAACTATCAAATAAGATTCACCCCTTTTCGCATCCCCTCCATAAAGGGATAACCTACAAATGGGATGACAAGTGTGATCAAGCTTTTTAGTAGATCAAAGATTATCTAGTAACACCTCTAGTACTCATGCCTCTGATACCAAACAAACCACTAATATTGTACATCTCAGTAACACCAATAGCACTAGGAGATATTTTAGCACAACATGATGAAAATTAAAAGGAAAGAGCCATATACTACATCAACAAAACCTTGGTAGGCTATGAAATGAAGTATTCACCTTTTTTTTTTCTTTTTTTTTTTTGACTGCAGGAATCAGGTAGCACGACCCCCTATAAACTGCAGTGCGCCTGGTAAACTTTTTAACGTGACCGGCGGCGCTGGCGCGACACGCCCTCCGGTACCACGGGACGGGGGAGACTAGAACTCGTGACTAGCAGAGCCGCAACAGAATTACTTAGCCAACCGAGCTAGGGCCCCCGCCCATGAAGTATTCACCTATTGAGAAGGCATTCCTAGCAGTATTTTTTTTTTCATAAAATTTTAGGCACTACATGTTGTCACATCAAATCAAGCTCATTGTAAATATTGACCCATTACAATATCTATTATCCAAAGCAACCCTCAGAGGATGAATGGCTAAATGGGTGATGATATTGAAAGAGTTTGACATAGAGTGTGTTGAGCACAAGGAAATAAAAGGAAAAGTGATCACAAACCAACTAGAAAAAGTGCATATCTATGCTAAGAACCCTTTAATAACTGAGTTTTGTGATGAATCAGTGTTCCTTATTAATCTCACAACTCAATTGAAGATGCACTTTGATGGATATTTCACCCAACATGGATCTGGAGTAGGCATTCTTTTCATCACCCCCTAAGGTGATTGCGTCCCAAATTCATATAGGTTGTCATTTCCTTGTACCAACAACATTGATAAGTATGAAGCCTTAACTAGAGGTCTTAGGATAGTAGCTCAATGGAAGATTCAAGAGATGAAAGTCTATGGAGACTCACAGTCAGTTATCAACCAAGTCATTGACGACTATCAAACTAAAGATGACAAGTTTAATCCTTACAAGAAGATGGTGGAGAATCTCAAGGAAATTTTTATAGACATAACTTTTGAGCAAATTCCTCACATGAAAAATAGAGCAACAAACACCATGGCAATAATCGGATCATTACTAAACATGCCAAACATCTTACAATGTGAATTATTGGTAGAATGGCTTCTCATACTAACTTTAAAAATCCCTGAATCCAAATTCATGTGTGTCATTATTGGTCCTAGATCCCCATGGTACCATGATATCTTTACTTACCTTAATAGAGGAACCCTTCCATCTTATATCACCCCAAACCTTAAAAAGACCTTTGTAAAAAAAGCATCCAGATTTGTGATCCTAGGTGACACCCTTTACCATCGAAGCATCGAAGGGACATTACTACGATGTATTAACCAAGAGGAAGCCTTAACTGCTTTAACAGAAGTACATGATGGCATATGTGGGTTCAATTCTAGTGGTATGACATTAGCTAAGAAAATTTTGAGGATGGGGTACTATTGGCCAACCATGGAAAAAGAAGCTCATTCGTATGTGTGGAAATGCATCCAGTGTCAATAGCATGGGGATCTGATTCTTGTTCCAACTCAAGAATTGTAGTCGATGATCACACCATGACCTTTTTCACAATGGGGACTTGATCTCATAGGAAAAATCACTCCAACCTCATCTAATGACCATAATTTTATCATAACCACCATTGAGTACTTTACTAAGTGGGTTGAAGCCATTCCTATGACCTACATAAGGGTATGTGCAAGATCATCATGGAAAAAATAGGCCCTTAAGTGGTGAAAAATTCAAAAAAATTAGAGTTAGGAAACTTGACATAAAAGCTTTTTTTTTTTATGAATAAGCTTCTAATCTATATTAATAAAGAGATTAAATACATATTTTTAAAAAAAGTTTGGGTGGTAAGAAAGCACACCCCGAAGGTCACATGGGAAAAGCCCAGAAAATAAAAAAATCATGGGCCAAGCCCAGAAGTCCAAAATAACAAAAAATAAAAAATGACCATCAAGCGGCCAAGGCAGTGCTAGCAAAGCCAAGAGGGTCTCTATCATCATTCTTCCCCCATACATCAGCGGGTTCAGGATTGACATCAGGAGGAGCCCAACCATCATTGTCATCTTTTTCTTTAACTTCTTCCTCGCACCGGGGCGAGATTGCACGGGCCAGCCACAAAAAGACTTTACTTGTATCTGGCCAACCAAAACCAAAGGCAATACCAAGAATAGGAGCATCATCAAAGGGCCAACCGCCACCACTCCCCAGTGGCCCACTAGAGAACCACTCCTGTCTAGCCTGCGGCAGAGGAGAGCGAGCATGCTGAGGGGGGCAGGAGTCCCGCCGAGGCAGAGGCTGAGAGTGGGGGCGAGCAGAACCACTCTGCCGCTGGCCCCGAGAGGGTGACTAGTGGTGGGAGGAGGAGGGCAAGTCGGGGACTCAGGCCATAGTGCATGGGGCATTGCCCCAATGGTCTAGGAGAACCTGGAGGTGAGCAACTTCTAATACCACTTTGTTGGCTTGCACTTGTATCTGAAATAATACATTAGAGCAAATAACAACTTTGGAATACATAGAAATCTGACAATCCATTTGAGAATGAGAAAATATGCAAGCATTTCTATCCTTCCAAATAGTAAAAAGGATTTCCACCCTGAAAGTGTGCCAAAGCTGGGTATACTTTGCTAGGAATCTGGGTGAATCCCCTAGTAGAATCATGTGCCAAGAGAACCGCTCCAGCTGAAATGGCCAAAAAAAATCATGTATCCAAGTTCAATATTGCTGGGCTCAAGGGAAAACCAAAAGAGATTCTTAAAAGTCTTAGACTGCCCACAAAATGGGCACCAAGGGTCTGAAACCCCCAAATGAACAAGCTAAGAGCCCACCAGCAAGCCCTGGAAAAGAATACATTAGGAAAAATGGGCAAGCTTTGGCTCAACCCCTACAGACCAAGTGTTGGAAAATCTTTTACACCAGACAGGAGCTAAAGATTGGAGTAACCACATCTGATTCAGACTCTAGAGCATGGGAAAGTGAGGAGAAAGCCACCTATAGCCAAGTCGAGGCTTGTAATTTCTCAAGGAGTATTTGGGTACCATTTACAATCTTTCCACCATGGTTTGGGCCCATGAATACCAATTTTGTTAAGCATCTCATCTGGGATAGCACTCACCAGACCCTCAAAAGTAGCTTGGTCTTGGTTATGAAAACTATACAAGGCACAAAACTCGTCCCAATGCATGATGCGCATGGCAGGTCTGAGAAAAAGTTGATGGAGGGTTTGGATACCCTTATGAAATCTCAAAGCTTTAAGCCAAGGCACTTTAGCCAAAGGTTGATCATTTCTTGAAAAAAGGGGTGACCACCACACATTGTGCTGGTTCAGGGAGAGCTCATTTTGAAAGCCAGATCCAGACCACCGGAGCTAGGGTTTGACTTATTCCCAGGCACACCAAATGCTTTTGGCAAAAAATGTACCAATTATCTGAACCGACTCTTTCATTACTAGAAGGGTTTGGAGGCCAATTCCTTTTCAGGTAGGTCTGTTGGTAGGGAAAGTAGACTGAATATAGTGGTGAAGGAGAATTTTCCAAGCCTTGTCACCTGTGAGGGCACGAATCACCCATTTGACACAGAGTAATTCCCTGCCTCTGGGTAGAGAGCAAACCCGAGCCTCTAGAGTCCCTAGGGAGACAACAGAAATCCCAGGTGACATGATGGAAGCCATGATGAGTATCAGAGGAGGCCCAAAGAAAATCATAAAGTAATTTCTCAATCTTTCTATAAGCAACTTTAGAAGGTGCCCAACAAGAAGAATAATAGATATGGGTAGCAGCCAAAACTTTAGAACAAATCTAGAATTTTCCTACCAAAGAAAGAGGTTTGGTGATCCAGTAAGTCAGCTTTTTCTCCACCCGAACAAGCACAGCTTGCCAAAGCTCTATCGAAGAAGCTTGGAAAACAAAAGGAATGCCCAAAAATTATAAAATTTCACTTGGCCCGATCCACTTCCAGCCAAAAGGTTGTAACCAAGCAGGGTAAGGCAGGACAAACTGTTGATAGAAAAGCATCTTATGCCAATGAATGGCAGAGCCAGATGCAAGAAAAAACACATTTAGGAACTGAAGCACCTCGTGAATGGTCTCCTCTTCCTCCAGGAGAGTGAGAAAGGAGTCATCCACAAAGTTCCCATTGAGCAATTGCAACTAAGAATTCAGCAATGAAATGCCTTTGATGCACTGCAAAGAGGCTGCATTAGCCAGCAGATAACCAAACCCTTCAGCGGCAAGCACATACAATGAGGGAGCCAAAGGGAAACCCTACCAAATGGAATGGAAGATGCCAAAGGTAGAGGACTGTCAACCATTGATGGTGATGCAGGTCGAGGCATCCGCAAAGAGCATTCGAACAGACTGAATAAAATTGGGCCCAAAACCTATAGCTTGTAGCATGGCAAGAATGAAAGGCCATTCAATGCGATCATAAGCTTTGGAAAAGTCAATCTTGATGAATAAATCTTTATGGTTGGAGCGCTGGGCCCACTCCATTCCTTCCCAGATGGTGATGATATTATCCAAAATATACCTAGATTTGATGAATCTAGTCTACTCCGGACACACAATGAGAGGTAGAAGATGGAAAATTTTTAAAGAAAGAGTTTTGGCAATGATTTTATAAGAAACATCAAGGAGCATAATAGCCCGCCAATTACAAATATCCTTAGGATCACTGGCTTTAGGTATGAACTTAATATTCCATTTATTTATTAGTTCTCCTAAGGAATTAGAATGGAAAGCCTCTAAATAGAACTGAAACAAGTCAGGACCCACACAATCCCAGAGAGCTTTGTAAAATTCACAGGGAAAGCCATCAAGCCTAGGGGCTTTATCATCTGCCATGGAATGTAATGCCTCCTTCAGATCATCAAGCGTAAGCAACTGGTTACAAAATTTCTTCTAGGCTACAGATAGCCTATGTGGCACAACAGCAAGGAAACCCTAGAGGCCCTGTTGGTGCTCAGGCATGGGGTCTTGGGCAGTGAAAACTTGCTCGTAATGATGCACAAAAGCCTGTAGAATGTCAGGCAGCTCTGAAAAGAGTTGTACGTCATCTTTAATCTTTTTAATGTCTAGAGAGGATGCCTGGAACACAAGGCCAAGAAAAACTCCTTGGAGGCATGATCACCGATTTTGAGCCAATGCAAATAGGCCCTGATTTGTGCACCTCTAGCAGTGTAGTTGTCTACAACTTACTTTTTGTGCCATAATTCTACAACTTTAACTTGCAAAGTTGGAGAAAAAGGGCTAGCTACTAAGGCCTTGTTAGCTGAGAGCAAATCAGCTATGGTAGCCTCGTAAGACCACTAATGAAAAATGGCCAGCTAGCATCCATAAATGTGCAAGAAGCGAGTGGTACGGGTGATGGAATCATTCCACCACGTAATCCAGCTAGTACTATGGGCTGGCTTGCATTCCAAGTTCCAAATTCTATGAATGTGGGCCAGGGTGGCCTTATGGCCGAGAAAAGAAGTGTTGAGGAGGAATTGCATCTTGCACATGCAAGGCTATTGTGTCTCCCATTCAATCCAAAAAATTATGGGGAAGTCATCAGACAACGTCACCTCCATTAACATCTTAACTAGAAGGGAAGAGCTAGCAAAGTAGAAGAATGATTGTGCCGAGATCATGGTACAATCAAGGTACTTAAAAATTCTATCAGAACCAGCCCTAAAATTGCACCAGGTGTGCTAGGGAGAATGAGAATGGCGACAACCAATATTGGGATCAAAAAGCCCCAATTTATTGTGCATGTAAAACCATGCCTCACGTTCACCAGCTGCCCATCTAAAGGGCAGGATGCCATCTTTATCACAGGCCATCTCAACCATGTTGAAGTCCCCACATAAAATCTAGGTGGCGACTGACAATGAATCAGCAATCCATCGCCATAGTAACGAGCACTCCATGTCATCATTCGGGGCATAAACATTAATGACCCCAAAAGAATGATTATAAATATTGATCAGGATCCAAACAAGCCACTGCGTGGGATCAGACCCATGTTCGACCATGCTAGAGTGCCACCATCAGGATAAAAGAGTGACAGCTCCTCCACACCCAGACTTGTGTGTGGTACTAAACAAAGAACTGGCTGGCTAGATAGACTGACAAGCCGAAGCAAGGAAAAAACTAGAAATTTTAACTTCCTAGGGGCACAGAATATCAATACCAGTCAACTTTTTCAAAGTATCTCTAACAATATATTTTCTAGAGAGGTCAGTAAGACCTCGAATATTCCATGAGAGAAAATTCATGGATGAACTGTGTCCATATCATCAGATTTCGATTCCTCCCCATTTAGAGAAGAGAAACGATTCTGTAAAATTTTTGGTAGAACCGAGCCAATCTGAATAGGAGAGGAAATCCACTGCTTCTCCTAAACATATTCCCCTTCCTCCCTAGGCAAAGAGGGGCTTCGAGAGTGACTTTGGGCTCATGAAATAGGAGCAGAACTATGCGGCTAGGCCATCATGATGGTAGTGGGTTGAGGCGTGGTCTTAGGTTGAGGTTGAAGAGGCACACTATCGACCTTGCCCAGAATCACCATCCCCTTCTGAGAAGGGTTTGAAACATTTTTCGTTAGTTTGATGGCTTCGGAAGCCAACACAGAACCAGAAGATTTATTCCTACGACCTATGACTGTAGTCTAGGCAGAGTCTTGTTTAGGAGCAGAAGAATCTGCTTGACGAGATTGTTCAGTTTCTTGTGGTGGAGAAGGTGTATGAGGCACTGCCAAAGGGTAGTCCTTGATCTTGTGGTCTGTGGACTGACATTGATAACACATGTTGGGTAGATTAAAATAAGTGACTTTCTGGGTATGCCGGAGAGTTCCTATTTGAATATCAATGGCATTTTTCAAATCTTGGGAAAGGTCAGCTTCCACACAAACCCTTTTCTGGGGACGGGCTTGGAAGAACCTATTTGGCTCCACACAAATAACTCTCCCCAGTGAGGAAGCAATATGATTCAAAAAAGGCACACAAGGCAAAGGAAGACTAGGAAACTCAATCCAAACTGCGACTCAAAGCTTGGTCTCATCTGAGACAGTGAAGTCACTGGTCTAGGCTTGGAAAACCAATAGCGAAGACCAGACATACTAGGGATTGTGACCCAAAATGTCCTGCACATGGCTAACTTCTGAAAAGCAGAACAAAAAAAACACTTGGTCAGGTTTTGGACCATCTCAAGGTAGACCCCATGCGGGACCCAGGCCTTGTTGACCCATTCTTTAAGCACACTTTCAGGGGGGTTCTCCCAAAAGAATACCCAAAAAGGGTGTGACTTTCTAGCCATTGACAAGAAAAATCAAACTTAGGTAAAGGTAAAACCACATCAGCAGGGGAGTCAGAATGGATACTTTGTGGAACACTTTCGGAATGAATTTTCGAGGATGTTTGTTCGGAGGGGGTGCCATTGAGTAAAGTCATCGAACTGCCAACACCAACATGAATTGTTGGGTTAGGGACGATTGAAGGCATAATAAGGAACTTAAGGCCACACTAAATACGACCGTACACGCAACAATAAAGGAAAATTCTTGCGCAAAATGTGCAGTATGACATAGTGCACAGTTCCACTCAATGAGGTAGGGGTTTGATGCCCTAGCTCGACTCTTCTTCTTTCTCTCTCCCAGACCAAACATTAACTTTTTCTGATGATCTGACATAAAATTTTGAATAAGTTATCTATACTATTTCAAAAATATGTAAGAGTAGAATTTGTAGCAAATTGAATGTAGTTTCTAAACTACTAGGTCTATTTAAAAGAAAAAAAAATCTTTTTGGTTAAAATTTGAACTTTCAATGTAGTAGTACTTAAATTTCAGGGAAAAAATAAGAAACAGGTGTCTATCTGACCACCCTAACCACAATAAAAATATAATATTTTTTTATAAGATTTTAGATATAAGTAGAGGACTCATGTCCAAATGTGATGCATATGTTTTTGTAATTTTACAAGTAAATAATTAATTATGAAATTTTTATTACAACTTTTAAAAAATATAAAAAACTCGTATGTCTTACCACCTTAACTTGGTCAAAACTTCATGAAATTCATTTTTTTGAATCCTATAGTATGCAAAGCATAAAATGTGAAGCATGTTTCAGATTCAAAAAATGTGATACCGTTTGAAATCTATAGATATTTTTCAATCAGCCTATCAATTAGGACTTTAGTCATAATTTAAATAGAAATTGAATAATAATTATTTATTAAATTCAAAGTAAAGCATAATTTATATTGGTAGAAAGTTGAAAATATCCTTGAAAAACCCTTTTGAATCATCAATTTTGG
This sequence comes from Sequoia sempervirens, assembly GCA_007258455.2. Taxonomy (NCBI): domain Eukaryota; kingdom Viridiplantae; phylum Streptophyta; class Pinopsida; order Cupressales; family Cupressaceae; genus Sequoia; species Sequoia sempervirens. The sequence continues at coordinate 49,840,451 of VDFB02379711.1, forward strand.
GTAAAAAAAATGTCGTCAGCCACATACCCTACAAATACCCATCATATCACCACTTTTTGGCCCATCATGATCCTACACATACCCATAATGTGGAAGTAGATAGCCAAGTTTATCCTGAATTACCTAATTTTTCATTAGTGTATTCCACAAACCCTCATCTCAGATAGTGGAACCCCTTTCAAAAATCAAGATGTGAAAGAGCTATGCCAAAAAATCAATATCCAACACCAATTCTCTACCCCATACTATCCCCAAGGCAATAGTTAAGCATAAGTTATGAAGAAAACTATCCTAAAAATCCTAAAGAAAATAGTTAATGAAGCTAGTTATGACTGGAATATATAGCTAAATACCACTCTTTGGGCTTATCAAACCAATATCTGCATGTCTACAGGTGTAACCCCTTTCTCCTTAGTCTATGGGTTACAAGCCATCTTTCCTATTAAGTTTGAGCTCCCATCATTGTGAGTGTCACTACATAATCTAATAACTAAGGAAGAATACAGAGTGTCTCAACTGAAAGAGCTAGAATTCTTGGATGAACATCGTCTTGATGCCCTCAATCACTTTCAAGTATATCAAAACCGACTGAAACTGAGCTATAACAAGAGAATCAATGTCGGTCATTCTAGGTAGGCGATCTTGTCTTAAAGAAGAATTAGAAGAATCCTAGATCAAGATAGCAAAGTAAATTTTTATCCTAACTAGTTAGGTCCCTTTGTGATCACAACAAGCTACAGATCAAGAGCATACCAACTATCAACCCCTGAAGGTGAACCCTTGTAGGAGCCAACCAACAACTTGCATCTCAAAAAATTTAATGCCTAATCTTGAAGGGTATAAATCATAAAATAAAAAAATAAAATCATAAAATAATCAAAATCCAAAAACAATGAGAAAAAGGATTAAAAAAGTAAAGAAAAAATCATCCTTTAGTGTAAACAACTTTGGTGGCACTCTAGGAAAGTACCTTGGTGAAAACTAGGCAAACATGTGCCTTCCATAAATAAAGCATATCCATATAATCTTTGGCTCTTTTTTCCTATCATTCTTTGCATTTCCATTTATCAATCATTTGTGTCCTTATCATGGCTTGACACTATAAGGTATCATGAACCCTTTAGCAATACTTGGCATATTCCAAATGTCAATCTATCCTACCTTTATCGAAGTAGGCTATCACATTACACTAGGGGAATTTAATTGTGGGTCACAATTGGGTTCTTATATACCTTGAGGTCATTGGAAATCTTATCAAAAAACACCAAAAAAATTCATAAAATTTTATTAAAAAATCTAAAAATATTTGTAAAATTCTATATAGCTAAAAATCCAAAAACATTCAGAAAATTGTAAAGGATAAAATCCAAAACATCTAGAAAACATCAAAATCCCTAAAAAGGCCAAAAGTTGAAAAATAAAAAAAAACAAATTCCTTGTGTCAAACTACGTCGTCTTTGAGCTTGAACATAGGAAAGTCCATCATTGATGTGTCCCCAAGACACCCTAGGTCAATCCTTTAGGAGTCTACCATAATAAAATATTATCTTTCATCTATGCATATCTTCATCTTGTAAATGGTTCAAGCCAGTCAAACTACATGGTCTCTGCATGTATAACATAGGCAAGGCTAATCTTTGATCAACCCCTGAGGCCCCTAGGATAGGTCATTTAGGTTAGGTTCTTGGTAAAAACTCAAAAATTCTCAGAAAACTCCAAAAACATCTAAATATTCTTAGAAAACACAAAAACACTTGAAAATGAAAAATCCAAAAACAATAGAAAACATTAAAAATACCTACAAAGCCTCAAAAATCTTAGGAAACCCTAAACAACCTCATAAAATCTAAAAATCCTAAACATTCACATAAACTTTCAAAAATCCCAAAAACAACCTTAAAACATTTCAAAATATCAAAAACATTGAAATATTCTTGAAAATCCAAAACCCATCCATCCCATCTCACTTTCACCCACAATAAAATTTCAACCATAAAAAATCAATCATCACCTTCAACCTTTGGTGAAATAAGTAGAAAGCAATTATAGCATATTGTAAAGTGCAAATCTAAGTGTCAAAATCCAAAGTCGAAATGATTTAGAGCTATAGATAACAATGGACATCTTAGAAAGCAAGTATAGAAAATTGTATAGCTAAATGCATTAGTGAATTTTATAGCAATGGATCATCTTAGCATCATCATCCTAACATCAGAAAACCCTCCAATCAACATGTCCTAGGATGTATCCTTCCTGCAATGGACATCAATATCAGAAATCACATTAGCTAAACTTAAACTAGGCAAGAGCTATAGATAACACTAACTATTTGTATTTGATCTTTTCTTATGATTTATCTTAATGACCCATTCCAAGGACCTCTTGATGATGTCTATCTAAAATGATTTAGAGAGAAAGGAATTATCCATTGATCATTATCTTTTGTTTGTTGTGCTTGTGGATACTCTTGTAAAATAATCTAGACACATACTTGCCTAGTTCTGTGTAGGAAGTTCATTTGGAGTATGTTGTTGCCTATTTTTTATGTTTTGATCTAATATAGTCTAAGCATCTAACTTAAATTCCAATGATCTTTCCATATTTCAAGACATGAACATGAACTATCCTATCTATTTTTTGAGTCAAATTCCATTACACTAGATACAACATCATCCTGGTTATCAATACCTTGATTCTTCGTGTCTATGTATTATATCAAATAGTAAGGAATGATGAAAAATCCCAATCCCAAAGTGTGAGCATCTACTCATCCTACATTTCATCCTCCATTTTGTATTTTCTCATCATCATCCCTAATAAAGTCTCAATGGATCAAGGACTTATTGAATCTTTTGAATTGATCATCATCATCAATGGTCATTCATTCTTTTTTCTTCTATCTTCTCTCCATGCTAGCCTAGTATCATTATAGTCAGCAAAAACATTATCAATGCATCCACCCTACATCCAAAAACCATTAGCATGCATACATCTCATAATAATAACATAATCGTAAAACATCCATTAGCATAATCATTGCATATCAGATCATACATTCTGCATAATCATTTGAGTTGTGATGAATCATATAGATTTTTTATTCTAAGCATCTTAAATCATTGCATAGCATAAGAATTTTCATCCATACATCCATATGCATACATCATCATCATAAAATTACATAGAAAATATACAAAAAATGAAATGCATCCACATCATCAGCGTATCATAATCATCCATCCATATCATATCGTGAAAAAATAATGAAAAAGAACATAACATTGCATCTATCTTCATATCATGATCATTGCATATCACATAGGCATAAATAAAGTGCATCCATACATGAAATAAAGTGAACACATCATAGCATGAATCATCTATATTTGTATCATATATATATCAAAAAATGAGTGTCATGTTACCAAATCTAAATCAATGTATGAATATCGATCAAAAATACAATATCCATGAGGCTATCAAAAAGGAGCCCATGAATGTATATCTATGATAAAGAATGGGGAAAAATCAAAAAGGTGTTTGTACATCAAAAAGCTATCCCTGGTGGCTCCTACCCTCTCCATCCTGCCTCTTACATTGATCCTCTACTCGGGGTCATGTGTCACTGTGCTATAAAAAAATTTGTTGTCTCAGAGCCACTGGAACATCACAATGATAATGTTTCCTATAATATGCAACCTCTGTAATAGCCTCTATGTATAACCACATTGACATGGCCCAACCATGTGTAGCTACCATCATAGCCTTAATCTGTTGTCATTGAGCCACCTCTTGGCCTCTCTCCCCTGTCACAACCTATACTCTCTATAGTGCTTGATCTCTTTTGACTATAACTACAACCACCTATTGTCGAGCCTAGTCTTGCTCAATAGTAATGACCAAAATCTACTAGCGGGCTTGATCCTTCTCACTAGTCAATATCTAGACTTGTTGCAGATGTTGTATATATGCATCTCAAGAATTTGGTGGTGGTGGTGAGCCTGGTTGCTGCTAAACTACTAGAGGTTGCTAAGGAGACTGTTGTTGTACTGTAGAAAGAACCCTTGAAACATGTCCATCATGGCTATCATGACCTCCTTGTCCCCTGCCTCTCTGTACTCCTCTACCTCTCGGTCTCCCTCTAATAGGATCACCTACTAGATTTGTCAATCATTGGGGAGGGACAAACCAATCATCATATGCTAACATAGTTTGAGCTATCGCCTATCCCTGATCATGTTCCCAAGGCTGGGCCACCAGCTATCTAAAGCTCTCTACAACGTCTAGACATGGAATATTCAATTGCCCATGTGGGAACCTCTCTAGCTTATCTTGCAAAAATGGCTCTATATGCATCATCAGGTCTATCCTGAACCTCCCCAAACTGCCTAGCTACCTTTTCTGTTAAATATCTCTCAATAATTTGGTGCTCTCAACCCTACATGTATCAAGTCTACCTAGCAAAATATAGTTATTGAATATCATCAAACCATGGTGGCATCTATAGCCATGGGAATCAACGAAAAAATATCATCTCATCTATCACACATCACTAATATGAGAGCCCAATTTGACCAGTGTTCTTGAGAGTAATAGCGCCTCTATATCTCCAAATGATGAGATCATCCGGTTCCATGTCCACCATCTAAAAAATGAGCCAAAGCACAACAATGTGCTCCCATGCAAAAATGTGTAGTAGAGTCACCCCTGCACCAATGGCTCTCCCATCCCAATAGATAAAATCATACAAATCATGATATGAGGAGGCTAGCATCACAGACCCCCATGCAAAATTTTTCTCTTGTGTAGCATCTAATGCCATGCCAAGCCCCATCCAGGGTTGAATCCTCTACTACATCTATTTGGAGCCACCAAACATGAAATGATGGTTGTGATGATCAATATAAAGGTTGGAACATGACCTCTGTATGACTCCAAGTCAATCTGTGATGTCACCAATGCAATATGATCCATCTCCATGACCTCAAGGTAGGCATCAAATATGGCATCAACGTCATAAACCACATGATCACCATGAATTGGAAAATGAAGAATCTACCAAACATCCTCTAGAGTAACCGTTGCCTCACCTGTCGAAAAGTGGAAAGACATGGTCTTACTGTGCCATCTCTTACACAAAGCCATCATCATCCCTAGATGTGTCCAAATGATAGGCACATATGGGACATACTAGAGGTCGATCTCTTCTAGATTCTCCCAGCACAACTCTAATAAATCATCTAGTCTCTCTAGCACGGTGGGTCTGTGCTCATGTGACATCAATGGTGGAAAGACCTCCTACATCCATGAAGCACATGACATCAAGAAATCATTGAATTTTTTCTCAATTTGAAATTTATTTGAAATCATAATAGACATCACTATTTTCAATAGCATCACTATATTCAATTTTCAAATAGCGATGCCTAATGCATTTAAAATTGTAAATCGAAACATGCATCGCTAGATAAGTTGGCATCATGATTTAACTTTTGGCTTAACCTAACCCTAATTTATAAATCCACAAGTGCATTGCCAAACAAATATGTGTCACTGTTTAAAATTAGAAACCCTAATTTTAAATCATGAATATCATTTCCATATAAATATGCATCACTATATTTCATCTAGGAATCACCAATTTCGGTTTGGGCGTCACTATATAGCAACATCGCCAAAATTTAAACTTTAAAGTGTAATAAATGCACTGAAAATACAAATTTCAAACCTAGTTTGGAGTTACATATCGGTAGTCTTGCACCTAGAAGCCACTAGAACTCGTAAACTCGATCAAACATGTGCTTGGGAAGCTCTTAGTGTGCCATTTCGTTGGAGGGTCAAAGCTCAAATCGCAAAAATTCCTTAAGATGTGAATGCACAACTGAATAGAAAATGACCCTTCTTGGCCTATTTAAGCTATAAAATTAGGGTTTTTTTCCTTAATTTAATCTTGAAGATAGGGTTTATTATCATTTTCACCAATTTTTCCAATTTGAACCTAATTTTGCACCATTTTTTTCATTATTCTTGCATCCTGGAGCCTTTCTGAACGCTTGAGGCAGCTTGTAACCTTTGTTGAGAAATCAACCCCAAATTCAAAATTTCTACCCGATTTCTTGAGGAGGAAAGGAGTCAGCTTTATCCTTCCATTGGGGCATCTAAAAAATTAAAAAATATATATATTTTTTGATTTAAGCAATAGTTTTGATCCAAAAAGCATTATTCTTTGAACTGAAGTAGTAGGTACCTCACTTGAAAGAGGGGCAAAATGTAGACACTAAAAAATTTCCTAATCAATATCATACACTTGAAATAGATTTACTAACATCATTTCCTTTTTAATCCATCCTCCTTTCACTTAATTGATTAAATTAGGTTGGCTATTTAATTAATTGCATTATTTTCATCCATTAACCTAATTAGTTTAATTATTTTAATTCATCCCTTTTCATGCTAACGTTTCATCTCATTAAATTAAATAAATTAAAATGTTTAATTTAATTCCCTAAGTCATCTTATTTAATTAAATAACCTTAAGTTATTTATTTAAATATCATTCCACCTTTCTCCCATTTATTAAATCATTTAATGTAATAAATATCTCTTCAATTATTCCAAATCCCCTAATTGCATGGTTAAATCTTATTTAATTAGAGATTAAACTAACTTTCCTCTAAGGAAAGGAAATATTCTCATGGAATATTCCTTATCCCCCTTTTTACACAATTAAAACTTTCTTTTAATTTATAAATTACCATTTTCCTCACCCAAAGGAATATTCCAAAAAAAAATTCTTATTCCCCCATTACTTGAAAAATGGATATTTTCACTTAGCTTCTTGAGGAAGTTTTAACCTTCAACTTATTAAACAAGTCACCTTTGACCTGTGTGAGTAAGACAAAAGTGTGTTTGTTTGAGGCAAGTGTGAACCCTTGATTAGAATCTTATCATGCATTCATTACCATGATCCATGCCTCCCATCCCCTTCATCTTGGACTGTTTGATTAAAAAATTTGATCTCCACCCTTCATTTCTCATTTGCTCTCCTATAAATAGGTCACTATTTGGAGACAAATAGATCCATCTTTTAATTGTAAACTTATGCTATTGAATTCACTTGCATCCATACTCTCATATTTACTCACATTTTAGCTTATTTTAGTTTTTTTAAATTGCATAATAGCGTATAACATCCATTTATGGCTTCCATGCATCCATCTTAGTTTGTATATGAATTAGGGATTTTATCTTTTAGCATATAATTAGCTTATATTAGCTTAGCAATAGCATAATTAGTGCATCTTTAACATAAAATCATGGTAACTTAGTCTCCATCATGTTCATTTTTAGCATGAACTAGGTTATTGTACATCAATCACAATGGTTTCATTGATTCTCTTCCATAGAATAGACTGAAATAGGTTCACTAATAATAGGATTGGGAAAGGGTCATTGTTTCACATCAACACAACACCAATTCCAAAATGGGATAAGTTTCAAATGGGTTAGATTAGGAATTTAATTTTTTTGTGTAGTTTGTAGCTTTCATTTTCAATTAAATGCTTAGTTTAATTTTCTATTTTGAATGATCTTGTTTGTAGATGTAGGTTTGTTTGGAAAAATTATGCTTCAATTCATCATGAGTCAAGTGTAATCGACCCTCACTGACATTCCCTCATCTCACACCTTTATATGTCATCTTTGTATCAAAACTTTTTCTTTTCTCATTCTCATCCTTTTGTAGCATGATTTTTTTTGGACACTAGTACACCATGCAAACATCTACATGTCGTGCTAGTGTCCCATGACATTTTAATGTTAAAATGGATATTTTTACGTTCCTTGCCACTTTTCACTTAATTTTGTTGATGGTAACAGCTTGGGACACCTTGTAATGACTAGGGAAGCTTCCTTCCCCTCTTATTCTCTCTTTTAAATCCATTATTTCACATCATTTGAGTTATCTAGCTTCTTATCGATATCTTTATTGAATTATCTTCTCCTCTCTTAGATATTCTATTTTCTTTCTATCTTACTCTCTTGCTTGCACAAGCTTTCTTTCTTTATATGGCACTCTCAAGTTCTCACAATATTTTTTACAATTTTCTTGGAAATTCTCTTGGCTCTCACAACCTTCTCTTTCATTCTTGGTTTCATTTCCTTCCTCAAGCCTTGTAGGTGATATCTCTTTATCTTGTGCTTTTCAGGATAATGGAATTTCTCACATCCCTTGTTTGTACATCTATCTATCTTTTTTGTTTATCTATTTCAACATATATTTCTTTCTCTATCTATATATCTTGCTATTCATGGAGGTGGGAACACCAAAATGGGGTTTTGACTATGGAAAGCTCCTAAATAGACCCAAAAAATTTCCTCTGTCTTATCTATGTAGGTATTGAAGATAGTTATTTGTTGGAGGCCTCATAACTTGGTTGGTTTTGAGAAATTTCCATCTCGTATTCCTTTTATTCTATCTTATATACTTAATTTACTTTACTTCAATTCTATTACTTTTTGTCATTTTCTCACATTCTAGGAGTTCTTAGTAGTTGGAACAAAAGTATATCCTTTGGTTTGTTTCCATGGCATTCTCTATTTTTAGTCCATACAAGACTCTAGTGTGCCTCTTGAATGCTAACACACCATGCCGACATTTGTATTCCACAGTGATGTGCATATTCTATGCTACCATTCTTGGATGAAAACTTTCTAGTCTATCCAAAAAACCTTTGTGATCTGCTCTTTCTAATTATAGAACTCTCACCTTTTTAAACCCTATCACTTGAGCATTATTCCTTGAGGTAGTTTAGGGTAGTTCATTCCCTAGGACTCTCTTGAGAATATAGAGACCCATGAGCAGTGAATACCCCTTCTCTAAATTTTGGTGAATCTGACATGAACACACTCCTTCCTAAAAAAAGGACAAATCCAAGATATATCCTCCTTGAAAAAATGATAAGAAACAAATGTTACTACATATGGAACTTAGCAACATAATATAGCATGATTAATTATAGTATCAAACAACTTAGATTTATTTGTATACCTTAATAAAATAATTCACATGAGATTATAAAAAATCTACTCTTAGAGTCAAAATTCTTAAAAGTATTGTTGCACTCTATCACAACAATCATGTATCACCTCAATGAAATACACTTAATTTCAATAGTAGAGTAGCTAAAGGGAGTGACCTTACATATTCTACTATCAAAAAATATTAAATTGGATAATATTAATGACACCCTAGCTTTCATCCTTCTACACTCTTGGTAGTTATGCTTCGCACCTAGGTTTGTCTGCCAAGCCTCCCTTTGGAGTTCTAGGATGAAGAAATTATTGTTGGAGTTGCTAACTCCTTTAGAAACTTCCTTTCTCTAGATTATGTCATGAAGGAAAATTCCATACTAGTGTTTTCTCAATTCTACATTAGTATCGAACCAAATAAGTTGCTCCCAACCTCAATGATTTTCGAATTCAAGCTTGGTAAGTGGTCCAAAGTCATTGAATATAGAAAAACTACTCTTTTTTATCAAAATTTCTCCTTTGTTGGTCACCTTTGCAATTCCTTTCCCAAGGGTTTTCTCAAGTCCTCTGGAAAAGGTGTTGGATTCTCCATCCTGGTGTCAATTTCATTCTCATAGGCTCCTCTATTCAACTCAATGTTTCCTATTCCCTTGTCATGTGAGGCTAATATCCCTTCCTTGTTGTCCCCTCCCTTGGCTCCTATGCTCAATGGGCCTATTTTTTCTTCATAGCCTCCTATGTCTCCACTTTATCAATCTCTCTCAATTGACCAAGTTTTCTCCTAGACTCCTCCCTCTATTCATAGGTTTCTTCTCTAAGTTTGAACCCATTTCCATGTGATGACCTTGGTTCAAATTCAGTGTCTAGTTTGATCCCTACATAGGTTTCCTTGGTTATACCTTGTGTTATTCCCCCATCTCCTTTAATTTCTGGTTTTCTTAGTCCCTCAAAGTTGACTAGCCCTTGGAAGTAAACTAATGTAAGGATGGCTACTAAGGTTGGAAGGAAGTATGGTAAATTTACCATATAGAAGAACATGACTAGGGATATTGCAAATGACAATCAGACAACTTTAGAGTAGGATGGCTCTAGGTGCAGTAAAAAATGTTGATCCTCTCTTGGAATATCTGAGGGCTTAATAGCCTTCATAAGAAGCATACTACCAAGGACTTCATTAAATAGTTCAAGCCTAACATTCTCCTTTTACAAGAAACTAAAATGTTTGCTTCTAAGTTTGACAAATCTGCTAAATTCATCTGGCCTAATGCCCTATTTCTGGTGGTGAATATGGTTGGGGCCTCTGGTAGGTTGGTCATGATGTGGAAACCTTTTCTCAAAGGCTCCCTAATTTCTAAGGATAATTTTTTTCTTCATGTTAGCTTCTCTCAAAGCTTCGGCCTCTCTAAATGGTTGTTATCTAATGTTTATGTGCCCAATAATGTGGTCCAAAGGAGGAACACCTGGGTCAACCTACTAGGATGTAGGAATATATTTTTGCATAGTAACTGGATGGTGATGGGGTATTTCAATACCCTCCTTTTTCCCTTGAAGAAGCAGAGGTATTCTAGATTTTTTAGATAGTATGATGGACCTTAACTCCTTTTTGAATGATGGAGGTTTGACTTATTTAGACCTTGAGAGAAACTTGTTCACTTGGTCTAATAAACAAACAAGGGATGATCTTATTCAGGTTTGGCTTGATTTTTGTTTGGTTTCTTCCAAATTGGATACCTCTTCCCTCTCTTTGTATTCTCTCATTAGAATTGGTTCAAATCACACCCTATTACTTCTGAGTTGGAGCACTTCCCCTAAGGAAAAAATACCTTTTTGGTTTGAATTAATGTGGCTCGGTTTAGGGGCCTTCTCTCTATTTGGTGGATGGGTCGTGGATGTGGCTCTATGATGTACAATATAGATTTTAAACTCGAGACTCTCAAATGCAATCTAAAGGAATGGAGCAAAAGTTGTTTTGGTAATATATTTGAGAAGAAAAAGTCTCTCAAAGATCAACTTAGATAGGTTCAAAAATATTTGGAATTTGGCTTCCCAGATGATCTTGTTGTCAAAGAAAAAAATTGCTTAGTGAACTCCATAATATTACTGAAAAAGATGAGGTTTATTGGAATTAGAAATCCAAGAACCAATGGCTATGGGAGAGGGATAAAAACTCCATATTATTTCACATGACCACATTGAGACACAAGAAGAGGAATACTATATCTAGGTTGATCCTTGAAGATGGATTCATTCTGACTTGAGAAAGATTTGGCTCGAGCTAGTGTTTCTTTCTTCCATAACCTCCTCAACCTGCTTATGATGAATTTTCTAGTGGGTGACATCCTTAATATTATCCCCCTATCTATATCTTAATAGGAGGTTTTTCTATGGAACATGGTGCTTTGATTGATGAGATTCAGGTGGTCATGTTTTCCTTAGCCCTTTTAAGGCTCCTAGTCTGAATGACTTTCCTCCTTTCTTCTTCCATATGTTTTGGGATATTGTTGGTCAAGATGTCATGACTGCAGTGGAAAATTTTCTCTCTACTAGTAGTATTCTTAAAGAATTCAATAAAAATTTCATTGTTATCATTCTTAAGCATTATGGGGCCAACAAGTTGGTTGATTATCATTCGTAACACATTTTACAAAATCTTCTCAAAGTTACTAGTCAGTCACATTAAACCTCATTTGAACATACTAATCCATCCTTCTCAGAAAGGCTTTTTGCTAGGGTGACAAATAACTGATGCTATTTTTTTGGTGTATGAAACCCTCCACTCCATGGACAAGATCATAAAACAAAGTATGTCTCTTAAGCTAGATATTTCAAAATCCTTCAACAAGGTGTCTTGGGATTTTCTATTTGATGTCCTTCCTAGATTTGAATTCTCTAGTAAATTTTTGAAACTCATTTAGGGTTGTGTTACCTCCCCCAAGTTCTCTATGATTTTCAATGGCACCCCACAAGGTTTTTTATTAGCTTCTGGTGGAATCCACCAAGGGGGCCCCTTATCTCCCTATCTCTTTATTATGATGGAAAAAGTCCTTGGTCATAATTTTGAATGCAAAGTTTTGAATAGTTTCCTAGTGGTTTTTTCCCCTTCCTTTGTGTCTCAATCGATCTCCCATCAATAATTTTTTCATGACACAATATTGATGGGGGATGCCCCATGCTGGCTATGGCTAAAGGTTGGATTGATATCCTAAAAAACTTGCTATGGAATTTGGGAAATGTATTAATTTTAATAAAATTACTTCTTCCTTTTTAATGTTGACCATGCTCTTCTAGCTAGGATTTTCATAATTCTCAATTGTCAAACCCTTCCCCTTCCCTTTACGTATCTGGGCATGCCTCTTAATATTGGTTTAGTGGAAAATTTGGTGTGGTATACTCTATTGGAAATTTTCCAAAGGAAGCTTGCTACGTGGAAGGGGGCTCTTCTCAAAAATTTTGGTAAGCGTCTCCTTCTCAAGTCCACCCTTCCAAGTTTGGCTTTGTACCTGATGTATATGTTTTTATACATGTTGCATGGTCAAAGAAACTTGAAAAAATACAACATAGATTATTGTGGTTGGGAACTAAAGAAAGGAGTAGGTTCTCTCTGGTGAATTGGTATATGGTGTGCTCTAGGAAATTTTACGGAAGTCTAGACTTCAGAAAAACAAGATTGATAAATATGGTACTTATAGCTAAAATTTCTTGGAAGGTTCTGAACAATCGGGAAAAATGGATTTCTATCCTTAAGAAAAAGTATTTACAAGGAAATAATTTCCTCTCTATACTAGATAATGGAGTTCTTCCTAATAGTTTCATGATATGGAATAGCCTCTTAAAAACCAAGAATTTACTTTCTTTAGGCTCCTCTTGGTTGGTTAGATTGGGTACTTTCATCTCTTTCTAGGATGATAGATTTTTTTCCTCATTGATTCTTCGTCTTCATCCTATGGTGTTTGTGGTTCAATTGGACCTTTATGCCAAGAAAGTGGTTAAGGTCTAAAACTACTTGGATACCTTTATTGATCCACCTAGATTCAAGATTTACCCCAATTGGTTCAACACCCTTCAGTTGGCTACTAATGAGCTTCTTATAACTATCAAGAATTACAAGTTCTTTCCCTCCAACTTGTTCGACTCTTTGGTCTGGTCAACTTCCAAATATGGATGTATTCTATTAAGAAAAGTTACAATTTCCTTTCTAGGTCCTAGGATCATATGTTTGATTGGATGTGACTATTGAGAAGACATTCCATCCCCAAGTCAATTTTTTTTGGTGGATAGTTTGTCATAAAAGGATCCTTACTCTAGATAACTTGAAAAATAAAGGGTTACAACTTGGTTAATTGGTTTTTTTTATGTGAGAACGAAGTTGATTCCATCCCCCACCTGCTTTTCCATTTTTCTTACTCTTGGAAAATTAGGAAAAAATCCAATCTCTCTTCAAATTTTGTTGGGTCTAGAAGAAGGATGTTCATGATATTTTGGATAGTTGGTGCCCCCTATTATATCACCCTATACCTGTTGAGCTTTGGTGGCAATATTTTTTCTTTACTAAGTGGGCACTCTAGAAGGATCATAATAACAAAGTCTTCAGAGATAAAAAAATCCCCATGGTTGTTGGTGGCCAATAAGTTTATCAGTCAGGTCATTAATATTATTTTTTTATCTTTTGCAAGCCCAAAAGAAATCCTAATAATCTGGAGGTCTCTATTCTCTCTTCTTGTAATTTATTAAAGGTCCTTAATTCTCTCTATTCTCTATTCCAGCTAGATAGGAAAACTACTCCTTGGTCCCCCCAAGCCTGGTTGGTTGAAGCTCAACTTTGAATGATCTACCAAACCTAACCCAAGTTAGGAAGGTGGGGGTGGAGTCATTTGTGACCACAAGGGGAAATTAATTCTTGCTTATGTGTTCAACTTGGGGGTTCAATCATCTAGATTTGTTGAGTGGTGGAAACTTTCCATGGCATATAAATTCCCATGCAAGCTTGGCTTTCAAATTTGGTTATAGAGGGAGATTCTAGAAACACAATTCTCATGTTGATGGGGAAATCCTTTCCCTACTAGACCCTCTAGGACATTGTGTCCTTAGCTCACAATATAATTATTTCCCTCAAAAAGTGCAGTGCTAATCATGTGTATAGAAATGGAAATAAAGTTACTGATGTGTTATCCAATCTAGGAGCCTTTACAATAAACTTAGTAATATGGAATAATATCCTCCATACCCTCAGTCATGTGTTTGAATTAATCTAGCATGATGCTAAAGTACTATAAAATTGATATTGAGTTGGATATGTTTTCGACTCTCATTGATATTTTCCATGCTCCTCAATTATGGAAAAGTAATCCCTATAAGACACCTTTTCATAAATATATTTTCTTGTGGCTTTATATTTTGTATAGCCATTTCTATAGTTTTTGTTTCCTTGCTCTAAAGTTTGTGATTTTAGTGATGGGGGGTGATTTGGTTTAAGAAGAACCCACTAGCTATGAAGTGTGGAAATTGGACAAGGATGTTTGGGCCATTCTAGAACAAGGCAAGATGGCCTCATTTATGGAGGATATGAAGAGGCATGACCTCAATATTTTTGTGGTGTTTGCTAATTCTAGAGTTAATTATGAAGGTGATAGTATTCTCTCTGGACGGAGTGTACATCACCCGTAAGTCCAAAGTCCATTATTAGAAATACATGTAATTATTTTGAAAAGAGGGCAAGAAGGTTAATAGATTTAGTCACATAGACCTACTCGACGTTTGGAGAAAATTTGCAAAGGTTCTAATGAGGTATATAACCCTCAAAGGACAGCTTCATCACTTTCAATTTCTAGAGGTGAGGGGTTTGAAACAACTTTTTACAAATTTTTAAATGATTTTCAGTAAATTTCAAATCCAAGTTTGCTACAGTAAGCTTCAGTTTGAAATTTATAGAAAGGAAATGTGAAATGCAAGTGGAAAATGCTACAAAATGACAACCTAGAAATGCAATTTTGATATGTAATTTTTTTTTTCAATTTTCAAATGAAATTATATATGATGCAAAATGATATTCAAGAGGATTAGTTATTTTATATTTTTCATATTTAAAAGATGCAAACATGCAATCCTAAAAACCCTTAAATGAAATGCAAACTACACACCTTAAATGAGACCTGATTCAATGCAAAGAAATGTAAATGAATGAAAGATCTAGATCTAGGATGCAAATGTACTCCAAAATCAGAAAATGCAATGATCATAAGTTGGTTTCACCATAATTAAATGTCAAAAAATATAGGCAAAGCAATATTAAGATGAATACAAATGGGTTGATGCACCTAATTCTTTGATTTTCATTCAAATTATGTAAAATAGAAAGAAAAATATGAAATCAATCAAAACTAACTATCAAAAAGAAAACCTGGAGATGATAAAATGATGTGTAGCTATCACTAAAGCTAATTTTTTAGGCCTCACTAAGGACTAATTCTCCCTATAGTGAATGTGTCTTAGCTAAGGCTCTCATAAAATAGTTTTTCAATTCTATTCCTCTCCATTTGCACTCCCAGCCTACCAATTTTTGTGTTCGAAAAATCAAAAATGATTTTTTTAGCATAGTTTCCATGAATTTTCAACAATGATGAAAACTTTGAAAACTTTGCAAAATTGATCTCCAAGAACTTCAAACCTTCTTCAACCTACAAATATACACATACACACATGAAAGAGAAAAATGTTGATTTTTAGAGGCTAGGGGTTTACCTTGGTCAAACTCCATTTTGGTAATTAAACCTTAAAATGAGTGAAAGCATGAAATCAAAGGAATCATGAATGAACAAGACTATGTCACAACTCACTGCACCTTAATTGAAACCTTGGAATGTAAATTTGAAAACTATCAAGTCATGGCCTTCATGAATGTGATTCCTGATCTTGAACTTGATAGAAGATAATGCTTTTAATTCTTGGATGGATCTTGAATGCTACATCAACATGTTGGATCAACAACATGCATGCCCTTGATATGAAAATGAATATGTTGATTGTTGCGGTAAACTTTGATGAACTTTCTCTTGAATGCCTTTGAAATGCTCTTGAAGATCTCCTATAATGCTCTCTTGAAAATATTCTTGGATGAAATTACTAGCTTGAATACTTGAATGCTCTAGGTGAAACTTAGTGAAATGACCTCTTATTTATACTTATCTTATTGCTAATTCCCAAAATTCAAATAACACAAGATGACATTTAATTATAGATTCAAAATCATTAAATTATCATCAATAACATATTTTAAAGAGGAGTCCTATGCCTAAGCCAAGACCCATTTTCCATAGGGCGAATGGGTCCTAGGCTAGTTACCTAGGACACATCCTACAAGACGTGGATCTATGTGCAAAAACAAGGTCCTAGGCCTAAGTGAGGACCCATTTTCCCTATGGTGAATGGGTTCTAGGTCACTTACCTAGGACACTCATTCATGAAAATTGAATGTTATGTATTCACATTTATGAATGTCAGGTTTTATCCCTCAAAAATTACATTTAATTAGGATTGGATTTGAAATTAAGGGGCCAATTAAGGCATTATTAAGTTCATTTTATTAAAAAGTGCCCAAAAATTAGTGTGAACATGTAAAACGCATTACAAAACTAAGTTAAGGCATAGTTAAGTTAATTTTATTATTATTCCAAAACTAAGTGAGGAAAAATGATACTTTTGTGTCACTACATTTTGTACCCACTTTAGTGAGAGCGTGAACCCACTTCAGGCTCACACTAAAGTAGAAAATCAAGACTCTTATGTATGCAACAATGACAAGGACTCTCAACTATAAAATATCAAAGAAAGGGGGTGGATCAACCTACAACCATCCCATTGCACTATAGAACACAACTATTTGTCCTAAAAAAAATGCTCACTCTGTGTAATGAAACCTTTGGCTACCCATTGGGTGAGTATCCAAATATGTGCTCACTCTGGGGCCACATAACTTTAGGTTTTCCATAGGGTGAGTATCAAAAAAGGTGGCTTAGTCAAAAATTCATGCCCTTGTCTTATGCTTCCCATTGTACTAACCATACCAAAGCTATCCTCCTAATAACTTCAATAAGGTGCCACAAAATGCTTTTGACTAATGCTTAGTAAAGAGTTTTGGTTTTTTTCCTAAGGGGATTTTCTTAGTTGATGTAAGGCCTTCATCTTAGTGACCATCATCCCTAATGCCTCCAAGAGAGGACAAGTCAAGAGTAAAATCACACATCATAAGGAATGTAGTGTGTCACACCACCACTACTTAAGAGGAAAGTCATTTGTCAAGAAACATCACTCTCTTGGAAGACATCAAACCTAATGACAACACCAAGAAAACAAAAATGCATCACATAAATAAATAAAATCACATGATGGAAAATTGTAGAAATATATGGTCAGTGTATGCCCCAAGTTTAAAGTGGTTGCTACACCATTGTTGTGAGAAAGTGCTTTAAATTAGGTAATAGGGACATGAGAGCCTTCCTCAGAAAACCCTAAAATAAGTCATATGTTTTTGAAAAATCTACAACATGGATAGGACAAGTGGTTTCCCCCCAAAACCACATAAGGGATCTATGGATTTAGTGTCAGTGTGAATTTACTACAATTTTTTAGAGCTTAGAAATGTCATCATTCCTTAAATACTCATAGAACTGGAAGAATGACACATAGAGAGTGAAAAAAAACAAAAATAATTTTGGGTCAACATGGAAGAGCCCTAAATATCTTGACAGCTTGTGTCATGCACTCAAGAACATAAAACAAAACAAAATTATTATTTTTACATATAGAAGAATGGAGGAACAAATAGAGGAATGTACATGAAGAGAGAGAAACATCAAATGAAACATCATGGAGGATCACATTACACACTTGAAATCACAAAGAAACATGAAAAAGAAAACAAAGCAAAAGACTAGTCTGATGCAAGCGAGTTATTCATCTACATCCCAATCTTGATCTATTTATATGAAAGTTAGAAAACTAGACAAAGGGACAATATCAAGTGCCATACTAGGATAGGTACCAGGTTCAACACTCTTTTTAGGATATTTATCTTTTAAGCTTGTAGAAGATGAAAAAAATGAATTAATATCATTAAGCACTTCTTCATTGATCTTTACAATATCAATATCATCATCTAAATTAATCACAACAAGAGATCGAATGATAATGTCCATAGATTTTTTTTGTTGTTTATGTTGTGGTGAGGGTGGAGAGATATCATGCATCACTTGGGAAAAGTGTGGATTTTTATTTTCTATGTTGTTTAGTTTTTCTTTTGCTTGTAACAAACAAGTAATAGCACATCATCTATGCCTAGACATTCTCTAGCATGTTTCGATTTCTTTTCAATTTTTTGTCAATTTGGAATTGTGTAAGAGTGGGTTTTTCAACTATAGGATTATTTTCTTCCTTTAGAGGAGGAATAGAAGGGACCACAAGAGGTTGTTCAACCACCTTCTCTTTAGCTTTGTAAACTTGCTTGATTTTGGGAGGGACAATGAGACTCATGTCTCTTTGTCTCTTATAGGATCTAGATGGATTGTCTTGAGTTTTTGGAAGGGGTTTTGGTTCAATCTTGGT
Organism: Sequoia sempervirens; assembly: GCA_007258455.2. NCBI lineage: Eukaryota > Viridiplantae > Streptophyta > Pinopsida > Cupressales > Cupressaceae > Sequoia > Sequoia sempervirens. Next base: position 49,859,078 of record VDFB02379711.1, read on the forward strand.
TTCGTAAATGATGTGTGGCTAAATCATGGTTTGAGGAATATTCTTAAGGGATAATTATGCTATACTCTTTGCCTTAAAATTTTTATAGGATGTGAAAAAGAAGTCCTCATAGGGTTTTATAGGTTCCATATGCTCAGGCCAAAAGAAATCAAATGAAAAGTTTCCACAGGAAGATAGAGGATTAAGGAAACTATGATGCATAGTAAATATCTCATTCCAAAGGGAAACATCAAATATTTATGCACAATAGATGGGACTACATTCATGGAGCAAAGTCATGGGTAGCCTAACTTCACACAAAATTGGAGTTTAAGATGATTGTGAATGTGATATTTAATTGTTTTGGTCCAACTTGAGGGGGATATTTATTGAGCCAATTGTAGGGAAAGAAAAACCATTATGTGTTTTAATCCATGCTTTTGGTTTATCATAGGTATCTTGATAAAGTTCATACACAAATAGGAATTCTTTAGTGATCACATTCTCTCCGCAGATGGGATCAATTAATATCCCATTAGTGGGCCTATTATTGATTCTTCTGGCTATGTAAAGAGGACCATCAAGTGCATGTTTAAGTATATCTTTTTGTGAGAAAAAAATATCAAGGGGAATTTATGTTTTCCCTTATGAGGTTTAGCTTCAATAAAACCTACCATTCTTACCAAGTTCTCCTCATTGTCATCTTTTGTATTTTTATCATCTGTGTCAACATTCATCACATCATTCTTTGTTTCACTAGTTTTCACAAATGAAATATTGTGCTTTGGCATGGGATTGGTAAAGATTTGTAAGTTTTGGCTAGGAGGAGCTACAAACTTACTACCTTGACCATTCACGCCTCTAATATGAAAATGGCTATTCTCAAATTGGCCTTGCATAGGATGTTTAAGATGATGATAATGTTCAGTATCATGTCCATTTTTCATGTGATAATGATAATAAGCATTTGTTCTATAGCTTAGAGGTAATGGTCTAGTGGGATCAAGGGCTCGGATAGGGGGTAAGGTAAACATATTCTTGTTAATGAGTTGCATCATGATATTATGGAGTGTACCAGGTAGAGGGGTAAACTATCTATTCCTATTCCCTGGATTTGATTGCACCCCAAAGCTTGAGTAATACTATTCATGGTAAGGATGGTGTTGCTAACAATGATCACATTAGTGGTAGGTGAGGAGGCCATGGGAAATGAGGTATGTAAGCTATGATCCATAGGGGGTTGATTATCAACACCATTAATGAAAGAATTAGAGATCCCAACATCCATTATGAATGGTGCTTTGTGGGATGCCATGAGTCTGAAACTACATCTCACAATAGTATTTCTAATAGGACACCAAGTGGTAAAGCTCATACAAGTTTCACCAAACTTAGTGCAAACCCAAAAAGGATATTTAATGTAATACAAAGAACACCTAAAGAAAGAATGGAAATGCAATGCAAAAAGAGGTAAGACTTTTCATACTTCAAACAAGGAAATTTTCTGATTACACTATGCAAAATCTAAAAATGAATGTTGTAAATAAAAATTTTAAACCACACAATGTACTAATTCTATCAAATGAAGCTAAATAAGCTAAAATGAATGCAACAAAAATTCTATAAGCGGAAATAGAAATCTAATAACAACCCAAATAAATGTAGAAATGAAGAAATTTATGCTCATAAGATCAAAATTGGGCCTTTATCAGGGACTCGTTCACCCTAGGGAAAATGGGTCCTAGGTGAGGGGTTCTAAACATTTTTTTTGCAAATTTTTAAATTTTTTAGAAAATTTTAGATCCTTGTTTGCTAAAGTTTTAGTTTGAAATTTCTGGAAATGCAATGTAAAATGCAAGTGGAAGATTCTAAAAAATTACAACCTAGAAATTAAATTTTGATATGCAATTTTTTTTTCAATTTTCAAATGCAAGTTTATATGATGTAAAATGATATTCAAGAGGACCATTTTTTTTTTATTCTTTAGATTTAAAAAATGCAAACATGTAATCCTAAAAACCCTTAAATGAAATGCAAAATGAAATGAAAACTAGACACCCTAAATGATACCTAATTCAATGCAAAGAAATGCAAATGAAAGAAAGATCTAGATATAGGATGCAAATGGACTCTAAAATCAGAAAATGCAATGATCATACATTAGGTTCACCATAATGGAACACCAAAAAATGTAGAGGAACCATTATTGAAATGAAGAAAAATGGGGTGGTGCACCTAATTCTTTGATTTTCATTCAAATTATGAAAAATAGAAAGATAGATCTGAAACCAATCAAAACTAACTATCGAAAGGAAGATCTAGAGATGATAAAATGGTGTGTTCCTATCACCAAAGCTACTTTTTCAGGCCTCACTGAAGACTAATTCACCCTATGGAGAATGGATCCTAAATAGGGCTCTCAGAAAATTATTTCTAGATTATATTCTTCTTAGAATGCACTCCCATCCTATTGATTTTCAAGTTCAATAGTCAGAAATGAATTTTGTAGCTTATTTTTTGTGAATTTTCAAGAATGATGAACTTTAACAACTTTGAAAAAATGATCTCCAAGATCTTCAATCCTTCGTTAACCTACAAATCTACACATATACACATGAAATAAAAAAATATTGATTGTTAGGGGATAGGGGTATTCCTTAGTCAAACTCCATTTTGGTAATTAAACCTCAAAGTGAATGAAAGTGTGAAATGGAAGTAATGATAAATAAACAAGACTATGTCACAACTCACCATGTTGGTATGTGGCAACTAATCATGCTATACTATACACCCCAACCCCTATCCTTGCTGGGGTCTGGGGCCGGGTCTGGCCCCGGGTGGGGGTTCAGGGGTGGTAGCCCCCGAGAAAAAATTTCTTCCTACTTTTTCGCGTCATGACCGAAAAAGGGAAAAATTTAATTTTGTAGAACCCAAAAATCTAGAAGCTTCTAAGCTTGTTAAAAAGGGGTTCAGATGGGTATTATAGTATGATGAAAAACACAATTATTTTCAAGATTGTAATAGGTTTTACATTGGATAATAAAAGTATTGGATGGCTACAGTTTGGTGGATGTAGCTCGGATTGGGTGAACCACGTTAAATTTTTGTGTTATGATTTATTCTGTGTGTGATTTAGTTTCTCTATTTTATTAATTAAATCTGCATTTAATTGTTAGATATCTTCCATCTCTAACCCTAACAAGTGGTATCAAAGAGGGTTGTGTTTCAATTATCATTTGTAGGAAGGTCTCATGGCTGAGTGGGAGTCTCACAGTTGAGTGGGAGCAATGGCAGATGAAGGTAAGAAGGTTGAAAAGTTTAATGGGAAAAACTATCAGGTATAGAAGATGCAGATGGAGGACTATCTCTATCAGAAAGATTTATAGTGGCCATTGGAAGGGAAAACCAAGAAACCCACAGCAATGTTAGATGAGGACTGTGAGATTTTGGATAGAAAGGCTCTTGGAAGTATTTGTTTATGCTTGGCACAATCGGTGGCATTCAATATTACAAAAGCAAAGACAACTCAAGAGTTGATGGAAACCTTGGCGAAGTCATATGAAAAGCCTTCCACTTCAAATAAGGTATTTCTTATGAAGCGTTTATTTAATATGAAAATGGTAGAAGGTGGGTTAGTTACTGATCATTTAAATGAGTTTAATACGGTCACCAATCAATTAACTTCTTAAAAGTAAACTTTGATGAAGAAGTTAGGGCTCTTTTGATTCTTTGTTCTTTGCTTGAAAGCTGGAATAGCTTGGTAATGGCTATTAGCAATTCTGCTTTTGGTTTGAATACATTGAAATTTGATGATGTTGTTGGTGTTATTTTGACCAAGGAAATTCGTAGGAAAAGCTTAGGTGGAACATCCACATCAGGCAGTGTTTTGAATGCAGAAAGTAGGGGAAGAACAAAGGAGAAAGGAAACAATTCTGGAAATCATGGGAAGTCACAAGGAAAATCAAAGGATAGAAGGTCCCAATCTAGAGACAAGAGGGATTGTTGGTACTATGGTAAGCCGGGTCATTTGAAGAAAGATTGTTGGTCTCAAAAAAATAAAGGAGATAGAAAGGAAGGAAGTAAAGAGGCAAATGTGGTAAGTAATAAATTTGATGAGGATGCTTTGATTCTTTCCCTTGATAATGCTGATGATTCTTGGGTGTTAGATTCAGGGGCTTCATTTCATGCTACCCCCCATAGAAGTTATTTTCTTGATTATGTCCAAGGGGATTTTGGGCTGGTTTATTTAGGAGATAACGAACCCTGTCAGATTATTGGAAAGGGAAGAATCAAGATTAAGTTGTAGAATGAGAATCATTAGCTACTATGTGACGTAAGGCATGTTCCAAAGTTAAGAAAAAATTTAATTTTAGCAGGGCAACTAGATGATGAAGGTTGTGTTGTTACATTTTGTGATAAAAATTGGAAGGTCACAAAGGGTGCCTTAGTGGTAGCAAAAGGTGTGAAAGTAGGCACCTTATATCTTTGTACAGGTCATACTATTCCTTGTACTTTAATTGTTATGAAAAAATATCAATGTTCAGGAACAGTTGCTACAGTTCAGTAGGTAGAAGATCGTACAGTTACTCTGGACTCTGAATCAGCACTGTGGCATAATAGACTTGGGCATATGAGTGCAAAAGGTATGAAATTACTTCATTCAAATAATGTTTTACCAAGTCTAAAATGTGTTAATATGGATTTCTGTGAAAGTTGTGTGTATGGAAAACAAAAGAGAGTAAGCTTTCTCAAGGATGGGAAGCAAAAGAAAGATGAGAAATTAGAGCTTGTGCATATGGATGTATGGGGACTAGCTTAGGTATCTTCTCTCGGTGGCTCTCTGTATTATGTTACATTCATTGATGATGCAACTAGGAAGGTATGGATTTATTTCCTTAGGCAAAAATCTAATGTTTTTGAAACTTTTAAAAAATGGAGAAGCTTGGTTGAGAATGAGATAGGTAAAAAGCTAAAATGTCTCAAATCTGATAATGGTGGTGAGTATTGCAGCAAAGAGTTTGAAGATTATTGTTCCTCTAATGGTATTCATAGACAGAAAATGGTTCCAAGGACTCCACAGGAAAATGGAGTGGTTGAGCACATGAATAGAACAATAATGGAGTGTGCACGAACTATGAGATTGCATGCTGGGCTACCTTTAAAATTGTGGGCAGAGACTATAAACACTATTGTTTATTTAATTAATAGAGGTCCCTCTAATCCTTTGGGTTGTGGTATTCTAGAGGAAGCATGAAAGGTAAGAAGGTGAGTTATTCTTTTCTCAAAACCTTTGGTTGTGAAGCATTTGCACATGTAGATTCTGAAAATAGAGCCAAGCTTGATGCAAAATCAAAGAAATGTGTATTTGTTGGATATGGCATTGATGAATTTGGTTATAGGCTTTGGGATTTTGAAAATCAAAAAATTGTGAGAAGCAAGGATGTCATATTCAATGAGAAAGTGTTGTACAAATATCTGTTGCTACAACATGAGAAGAAATAAAATGATTATGCAGTGTTGGATGATATTCCAAACAATGATGTTTCAGTGGTTCCTCGTGCTGGGCAACAACAATAGCAACAAATACCACAAACTCCTGTTAGACGATCTTCAAGGATAAGTAGACCTCCAAAAAGATTTTCTCCCTCTTTGTATACTATTTTGTTAACTAATGCTGGTGAACTAGAATATTATAATGAAGCAATGCAAGTGGATACCAAGGTTCAGTGGGAGCATGGCATGGAAGAAGAAATGGACTCCTTGTTGAAAAACTAAACTTGGGAATTATTCAAGCTACCTACAGGTAAAAAGGCTTTACCAAACAAATGGGTTTATAGGCTGAAAGAGGGGGATGGAGGTAAGAAAAGATTTAAAGCCAGATTAGTTGTAAAGGGATTTGCACAGAAAAAGGGTATTGATTTTGATGATATTTTTTCTCCAGTTGTTAAAATGACTTCTATTCGTATTGTTTTAAGTATTGTGGCTACTGAAGATTTGCATTTAGAACAGCTTGATGTTAAAACAGCCTTTCTCCATGGTGATTTGGAAGAGGAAATATATATGGACTAGCCACAAGGATTTGAGGTCAAAGGTAAGGAGAAACTAGTGTGCAGATTGAAGAAAAGTTTATATGGCTTGAAGCAAGCACCTAGGCAATGGTACTTGAAATTTGATAGTTTTATGGCTGAGCAAGGCTACAGTGTAATTCTAACCATTGTGTTTATTTTAAGAGGTTGGATAATGACAGCTACATTATTTTGTGTTTATATGTTGATGACATGCTTGTAGCTGGGTCTAACATGGATCACATAAGTGAGCTAAAACAACAGTTAGCAAAATCATTTGCTATGAAGGATTTGGGGGCAGCAAAACAAATCCTTGGTATGAAAATTTGTAGAGATAGGAAAAATAGAAAATTGTTTTTATCTCAGGCTAATTATGTTGAAAAGGTGTTGCAGAGATTTCATATGGAGAATGCAAAAGATGTCAGCACACCTTTGCCCAGTCATGTTAAATTGACTAAGGATATGTATCCAAAGACATAGAGGAGGAAGAAAAAATGTCCAAGGTACCATATGCTTCAGCTGTAGGTAGTTTGATGTATGCCATGGTATGCACAAGACCAGATATTACACATGCTGTAGGAGTTGTTAGCAGGTATTTGAGTCATCCCAGAGTTGAGCATTGAAATGCAGTAAAATGGATTCTCAGGTACTTGAGAGGTACATCCAATAATTGTCTATATTTTGGGGGCTCTAATACTAATTTAAAAGGCTATGTTGACTCAGATTTGGCAGGGGATATAGATACCAAGTGGAGTACCACAGGTTATGTATTTATTGGTGGGACAACAATGAGTTGGATTTCTCGATTGCAAAAGGTGGTTTCTTTATCCACCACAGAGATAGAGTATGTTGTTGCAACAGAGGCGACAAAGGAGATGATATGGCTGCAACTTTTCATAGATGAGTTGGGAAAACAACAGGCTAGAAATTACTTGTTTACAGACAGCCAAAGTGCTATACATCTTGCAAAGAATTCTACCTTGCATTCTAAAACAAAACACATACAGTTGAGATATCATTTCATTTGGTCAGCGTTGGAGGATGGACAGGTCAAGCTGGACAAGATACATACAGATGTTAATCCAGTGGATATTTTTATGAAGGTAGTACCAAGGGAGAGGCTGAGCTCCTCTTCAGCTTTAGTTGGCCTTCAAGGTTGAATTCAAGTATAATAGAGCAGCAGGGTCCAAGGTACTTATTTCCAGTGGGAGCTGTAATTGCAATAGTGTTGTCCAGGATCAGTCTCCAAGTGGGAGATTGTTGTGTGGTGTGGAGCTTGATCAGTCTCCAAGTGGGAGATTGTTGGTATGTGGTGACTGATCATGCTATACTGTATAGCCCATGGTATACTGTACACCCCAGCCCCTATCCTTGCTAGGGTCCAAGGCTAGGCTGGGCCCTGGGCAGGGGTTCGGGGGCGGCAGCCCCTGAGAAAAATTTTCTTCCTACTTTTTAACGTCATGACCGAAAAAGGGAAAAATCAACGAAAAAGCAAAAATCTGATTTTGTAGAACCCAAAAATCTGGAAGCTTCTAAGCTTGTTAAAAAGGGGTTCGGATGGGTATTACAGTATGATAAAAAATGCGATTATTCGCAAGATTGTAATAGGTTTTACACTGGATAATAAAAGTATTGGATGGCTGCGGTTTGGTGGATGTAGCCCGGATTGGGTGAACCATGTTAAATTTTTGTGTTATGATTTATTCTATGTGTGATTTAGTTTCTCTATTTTATTAATTAAATCTGCATTTAATTGTTAGATATCTGCCATCTCTAACCCTAACACGCCACAACTTAATTGAAACCATGGAATGTAAATCTATAAACTAGCATGTCATGGCCTTCATGAATACAATTTTTGATCTTGAATTTGATAGAAGATAATTCTTTGAATACTTGCATGTATCTTGAATTGTACATCAATGTGTTGGCTCAACAACATGCATTCTTTTGATATGGATATGTGCAAGATCATGATGGGCCAAAAAGTGGCGATATGATGGGTATGTGTAGGGTATGTGGCTGACAACTTTTTTTTACGCAAAATTGATGAAACGAAAATGGTTTTTACAAGAGATTCTCAGCTTTCCACCAGTATAAATTATGCTTTAATTTGAATTTAATAAAAAAAATTATTCATTTTCTATTTGAATTACGACTAAAGTCCTAATTGATAGGCTGATTGAAAAACATCTATAGCTTTCAACCGGTATCACATTTTTTGAATCTGAAACATGCATCACATTCTATGCTTCATATACTATATAATTAAAAATAAAATGAATTTCATGAATTTTTTACCAAGTTAAGGTGGTCAAGCATACGAGTTTTTTATATTTTTTAAAATTTCAATAAATTTTATAATCAGAAAAAAAATTATAAAAAAATATGCATCACATCGGGACACGAGTCCTCTACTTATATCTAAAAAAATATAAAAAAATATTATCATTTTATTGTGGTTAGGGTGGTTAGACAGACACCTACTTCTTATTTTTTCCCTAAAATTTAAGTACTGCTGCATTGAAATTTCAATTTTTCACCAAATAGATTTTTTTTTTAAATAAACCTTGTAGTTTAAAAACTACATTCAATTTGCTATAGATTCTATTCTTACATATTTTTGAAATAATATAGATAACTTATTCAAATTTTTACATCAAGTTGCCTAACTCTAATTTTTCTGAATTTTTTGCCACTTAAGGGCCTATTTTTTCTATGATGGTCCTGAACATATCCATATGGGAATGAATCCTTTTATTGTTGCAATAAAATTTGATGAACTTGCTCTTGAATTCCTTTGAAATACTCTTGAAGTGCTCCTATAATGCTCTATTGAAAGTATTCTAGGATGAAATTGCTAGCTTGAACACTTGAATGCTCTAGGTGAAACTTAGTGAAATGACCACTTATTTATACTTATCTTATTGATAATTCAAAAAATTCAAATAACACAAGTTGACATTGGATTATAGCTTTGAAATCATTAAAATCTCAGCAATAACATATTTTAAAGAGGGGTCTTAGGCCTAAGCCAAGACCCATTTTCCATAGGGTGAATGGGTCCTAGGCTAGTCAACTAGGACACATCATGCAAGACATGGATCTATGCGCAAAAACAAGGTCTCAACCCTAAGTGAGGACCCATTCAACCTATGGAAAATGGGTCCTATGTCACTTACTTAGGAAACTCATTCCTTAAAATTGAATGTTATGTATTGGCATTTATGAATGTCAGGTTTTACCCCTTAAAATTTGTATTTAATTAGGCTTGGATTTGAAAATAAGGGGCCAATTAAGGCACTATTAAGTCCATTTTATTAAAAAGAGTCCAAATCTTAGTGTGAACATGTAAAGCACATTACAACACTAAATTAATGCATAGTTAAGTTCATTTTATTATTATTCCAAACCAAAGTGAGGAAAAAGGATACTTTTTCTATCACTACCGAGATAATTAATGTCTAGAAGGATAACTTGAAGTGGATCCTTGTCCAACTAATTACGGCTAAAGAAAGAATGTAGATTTTGGAAGGAAAGGTTCTGGAATAGTAGGTCCTATGGCTGAGGGAGGTGGAGAACAAGGGGCAATAGGACATGATTTCCTCTCTGTCCATGTCATTCGAGAGGTGGGAGACTCAATTAAGAGAAGGAGCTAGAAGAGTTGCATGATATTTTTGGTATAAAGGAAGATGAAAATGATTTACTAATAGAGATTGATGACATCCATAAGAAATAGGAGAAAACCATGCAATGCAGCAAGGTCATCACCGATTATAGTAAAGAGACTGTGAAGAAAACAACCCTCACCATTTAGGTTTTTTAGTAAGAATTAAGGAAGTACCAAGGGAAATAGGTGGTTGAAGATGGATGGGAGGATAGTTGAACATAAAAGAAGAAAGGTAAAATGGTGAATACCTTGGCTTGTGATGTCAAGATGAATACTTATGCCATTTAGAAAATACCTCTAACTTTCAAAGAAAATCTTCAACTTTTGTCCCAAGAATGAAAGGCTATCACTAGTCTCAAGTTGCTAGGAGACCCATAGATGTCTTATGGTCCTATGCTAATCTTAGTTCTATGTGCTCTCTATGTTGATTTTTATTGGTTGAATTGTTTAAGTTTTAGTTTTAGTTTTTGTTGTTGAGTTTCTCCCTTATCGTGAGCCCCTTGTTTAATTTTATGGAATTTTTGTTATGGGTAATAGCCCTTCCATTATTAATCTAATAAAAACCATGTACAATTATTTAAATGAAGATATACTCATGTAGTCATGGATGGAGGGTCCAAAAAGGGACAGTCCAACTATGCAACTTAGAGTGAACACAATAGAATAACAATAGATATACTTAGAAAACATAGATATTTATTGATTCAAAATCCTACAATTAGCATGCATAATATGCCTCACATGTGAAATAATTATGGCTCATAGGCCTACCATAAGGGAATTACAAACATTATAGTTGGTACAAGGCCTTATTTGACAACTGGATCTAAATATTTGAACTCTAATTACCTATCTATCAACTACCTAACTCCAAAATTCCTTCTAATGAATTAAAAATGATCTTAAATTTGAGTCTTCAACTCTAAATTTAGTCTATGTGGGGCATAAGCTTTCTTAAATCCCAATGCAAGATCAAACATGTAGGTCAACCAAATAACATGAAATATATTCCTTCATGAGATGCAATGTATTGTGAATCTCCAATAAAGTTCTTCTCAACCAAAAATACCTTTTATGATTTTCCATTAAGCTTTGCATGTTTTGAAATTGGTCCACACAATAAGCTCAAGCCAGATAAGCCTAAAATGCTTTGACTTAGAATCGACAGTTATATTTTGAGAGTAATAACTTTATGCAAATGAAAGAAAATTATAACTTGGTATTTAGATATGTTTTTGATAACCTCATATAAAATCTATATCTTTCTCTATGGCTAATACAGTACAATGTGATAGAGTACAGAAGAAAATATTGATATAGCTACAACAAGATTGCTAGAAAGAAATATTTTGGTTGATATAGGATTGCTTTACAACTAGGGATGCTCCTACATCAAACACCCAAGGTTTCAAGAAAGTGAGTCCCTCATTCTAAATTATTTATCATCACATGAAATTACATAAATTAAAGGATAAATATGATTCTCATTATTATTACTTTCATATTCTATATCAAACTACAAACTACAAACAAACACAACCAAAACATTGCCATAGGAAAGATCTTACATTCAACATGAGAAAATATTACCAAATTATCTCCTTATCAGCTAAAATCAATATAAAATGCAGCTACAAATCTCTATTGCATCACCCAAGGTACTTCCAACCTTTCCTCACAAGTATTTTTCTTTCATTTCCTTGAATTTTCTTACATTTTCACTTCATTTTGTTCCCTTCTTCAACTTGGAAATTTATTCCTATCAAATCAATTGCATTTTAATTCCTCTCCCCTTTCCTATGTGTTTCCATATTATTTATTAATCCTCTCCCTCCATCTACCTACCTCTCTCTCTCTCTCTCTCTCTCTCTCACAAACAAATTTTTCTCCCTCCCTACCTCTCTTTCTCCCTCTCTCCCCTCTCGACTTCTCTCTATCTATCCTCTCTCTACCTCTCCTTCTCACTCAACTTATATATATCTCCCATCTCCCTCTCTCTACCAACATCTCCCTCCATCACTCACAATCTCTTACTCTCTCTCTATCTCACCTATGTCTCCCTCCCTACCTCTTTCCCTCTCTACTCTCTATCTCTCCTCTCTATCCCTCTCACCCTCTCACCCTCCCCCATCTCTCTCTCTCTCTGTCTCTCTGTCTCTCTGTCTCTGTCTCTGTCTCTCTCTCTCTCTCTCTCTCACACACACACACACACACACACACAACTACACCTATATCTCACTCCCTCCCTCCCTCCCTCCCCTATCTAATTATCTAAATCTCTCCTCTCCCTCTACTTCCCTCTCTACTTACCTTTATCCCCTCTCTTTCTCTCCTCTTTATCTCACCATTTCACCCCCCCTCACACACACACACACCCCTCTATCTCCATACCTCTCCCTTCCTCATTCCCCTCTCTACTTCTCTATATCTATCCTCTCTACCTTTCCTTCCCTCTCTAATTATCTTTAAATACCCTTTCTCTCTCACTACCTACCTCTGCCTCCATCACTCTGTCTATCTCGCCTATGTCTCCATATCTCTCTCCATCATTCTCTCTCTAATTATCTCTATGTCTCCTCTCCCTCCCTCTCTCACTACATCATGGTCCTCACTCTCTATCACCTTTATCTCCCTCCCTCCCTCCCTCACCCTCACTCTCTATCACCTTTATCTCCCTCCTTCCCTCTCCCTCTCTCTACCTACCTCTCCCTCTATCACTCCTTAGCACTCTATCCCACAGTACCTCTCCCTCACTCCCTTATTCCATCTCTATCTCTTTTCTCCTTCTCTTTCTCTCTCCCTATATCTCTTTATCTCATTTTTTCTCTCTATCCAACCTTTTTCTCCATTCCTATTTATCTCTCCCTCCCTTTTTCCATCTCTACTTCTCTTTATATATTCCTCTCCATCCCTTGACCTACCTTTCTCTCTAGTAGATAAAGAGAGGGAGAGGTAAGGATAAGTAGGGAGGGAAAAATAGGTGATATAGATAGTAGAAAGGGAAGGTGAGAGAGAGGGGGGAGGTATTGATAAGTAGGGAGGGAGAGAGAGGTGAGATAGATAGAAGCAGAGATATAAGGAGAGAGAATGGTGAGATAGAGAGTAAATAGGCGAGGGTGTGAGAAAGAGAGAAGAGAGGGAAGAAGTAAGGTGGAGAGATATATAGAGAGGGAGAGGGAGAGAAAAGGAGGGATAGGTAGAGAAAGAGATAAGTGTATAGGGAAGGAAAGGGAGAAAGGGAGAAGTAGAGATAGATAATGATGAGATAGAGAGTAGAAATGGAAAGAGAGAGTCAAATAGAAAGATGGGGGAGAGAGAGAGAGAAGAAGAAAGGAGGAAGGTGGGGATATTGAGAGAGGGAAAGAGGGAGGGAGATGGAGAGATAGAGAGAGGGAAGGAGGGAGGGAAAGGTAGAGATGGAGAGAGAGATAGGGAGGGGGAGGAGGGAGGGAGAATTAGAGAGAGGGGGAGGGAGAGAGATGAGATAGAGAGAAGAGGGAGGGAGGGAGATAGAAAGAATTAGATAGGGAAGGAGGGATGGAGGTAGGGAGGGAGAAGTGAGAGAGAGGGGAAGAGGAATGCAAAAATATTGAGAGAGAGAGAGAGGAGGGAGGGAGAGGGAGAGAGGAAACAAGGGATAGGTTAGGGAGAGGTAGGGAGAAGGGGAGATAGGTGAGATAGATAGAGAGGATGGGGGAGGGAGCAAGATAGAGATTAGAAAGCTAAGGAGGGAGGGAGGGAGACATAGATAAGTGAGTGAGAGAGAGGTGATAGAGAGAGAAGTAAAGAAGGAAGGAGGAAGGTGGAAAGATTTAGAGAGAGGAGGGAGGGAGTGAGAGAGAGGTAGAGATGGATAGGTTAGATAGAGAGAAGTAGAGACTTGGATAAGGAGGGAGTGAGAGAGAGGTAGAGATGGATAGGTTAAATAGAGAGAAGTAGAGAGGGAGGAGAGAGAGAGAGGGTTAGAGAGGGATATGTTAGATAGAGATAAGTAGAGAGGTAAGGTGGGTGGGAGGGAGAGTGAGAGAGAGGTGGAACATGGAGAAAATTAGAGTGGAGGAGGGAATGAGGAAGGGAGGGAGAGATAGAGGTGAGATAGAGAAAATTATAGAGGGAGAGAGAAGGGGAGATAGAGGAAAATAGAGAGGGGAGGAGAGAATGAGGAAGGGAGGGAGGGAAGGAGGGAGAGAGGTGAGATAGAGAGAAGCATAAAGGGAGGGAAGGAGAGAGAGAGAATGGTGAGAGAGAAGTAGAGATGGAAGGAAAGAGTGAGAGAGAGGTATCTAGAGCATAAGTTATTAACAATGATTAAGATAGAGAGAGATGATACAACTTAATGATAATTGAAATTTGACCTCTTGACTACTAAAATTTGACATGTTGATTATTGAAATTTAACTAATTCTGAAAATTATAAGATCTTCCAAAAACTAGAAAATGTATTATAACTCCTAGAGATCCAAAACCACTCTCAAAAATTTTGAAACTATATACATGAAATACAACTTAAAGTATAAGAAAGTAAATTTCCATATGCAAATATCAATTTATACTTTATTTTCTAAAACTTGTGAGCCTAGTATCATAAGGGATGCCATGGGTATGAGTGATGTAGATTCATCAATAAAGGCCATGGATAAAGAGATGGGTAAATTAAAAACAAATGGCACTTGGGATCTGATACGCTTGCCTAATGGATGTAAAAACATTTTTTTGCAAATGGGAATTCAAGAATTTTTTTGGCCTAGATGGTAGTGTTGAGAGATATTAGGCATGAAGGGTTATTCCTAGGTTGAGGGAATTTATTATACTAAGAATTTTTCTCTTGTTGAAAAGCTCGCATTCATTAGATTTTTTTATCACTTTTTACTACTTATAATTTAGAGATTGAGTAGATTGATGTGAAGGAAACTTTTCATCATGGTGATTTGTAGGAATATATGCCATAGCCAAAGCATTATATTTATGTTTAGTTCCATTTTGTCTGTGACTTGGTGGAATATTGTAAGTTGTAGATTGAAAAAAATAATACTTTGATGAATTTTCTAGATTCCTTAATGAAGCCAATGAGCACAGAGGAGTTATATGGTGTTCAAATTCTATGAGAATTTCAAGCCCTAATAGTTAATTACCTCTTTGTATTGGCTATTGAAAGGTGTTTGACAAGTGGGAGAATGTTGGGAATTAAGGTGTCTCAACCCTTACAATTTACTAGCATTAAAATATTAATTTAATAATTCCTATATTATAATTTATTGCTCATATTTCTTTGTCATCTAATATGACATGAAATGGTGAGTTGTTGATATATTGGAAGGTGACATGGAATGTGGCAAGGATGTTGTGGTCCCTAGAAGGTAATGTAGGCATCCCACTTTAGGAAGAGATTCCTTGACATGTGTAGACATATTTAATAGACTCCTATGACAATTTTATGACAAATTCCTATGATGATATTATGATAGATTCTATGATGATCTTATGACATGTAGGAGTAAGATTGTATGATAGGTTGGAAAAGTGTTGGAAAGATTCCTTCCATGGGGAATATAAATTCCCAAGTTGAGTTATGACAAGATGTTAGAGAATCATTTATTATCAGTTAGTTATGATGGATCCTCTTACAACTATATATGCTATCAACTCATTATAGATTCTATGATGGTTAAATAAGGTGTGTAAGAGATTTTTTATACCTATTTTGAGTAGAATTAGGGAACCCAAGTTTAGAGGTTTGAATGAGCAGTCAAAGAATCTTGTACAAGTATCATTTGCATGCTTCGAGGTGTTCGGAAAATGTTCCAAGTAGATTTTGATGTCCATCTCATGTAGCTTCCTCTAGAAGCTACCTTCATACTTGTATTATTTATATATTAGATTTCATGGAGTGGGTTATGTAATTTTTATTTTGTAGGTATTATTATGCTATCATAATTTATTTAGAATTTGGTATTTTTATACTCTTTGAAGAACTTGCATTACAAGTGTTTTGTAATCACCATTGATTATATAATATGATGTGTAGTTTTTGGATTGTGGTATTTTTCTCTTGAAAGGGTTTTCCCCACATATATCTTGTGTTATGAGCTTTAATAGTTTCATTTGGTTTTATTTTGATAATCTATCTATTGTACATCTCACATTGTAACAATAAAAGAATTAAAATTGTACACCTCTCCTCTTAGATCGGTGTTAGAAAGTATTTCCATTTACCTTACTTCCTTTCAAATACATACCTTTCATACATGTGTAAGATGTTTACTTGTATATCTATGTAATAAAAATTATGTTGTGATAAGAAACACTATTATTGATTTATATGATTGAAAGGGAAATAAATTGAATTCCTTGTTACAAGTTGGGCCTCTAGATTGGTTTTGAAAAATAAATAAAATAAATAATAATGCATGGGACAATGATGCATGTATAATATTTGATAGTTGATGTTGCAAGTAACTAATACGTGAATGCATTTTCCTAATTATCAACTATGTTATCATGTATTATTCCCTCATTAGAATGAACTAATGTTATATGTTGGAATACAATCCCTACACACATGATTTAAAAACCTTGGTGTATTGTTGAATGAGTATTGTCATATTATAGAAGATTGTACATTGGAAATATTAAATTTGATTTTAAAATTGAAGGAACATGAGCACCATTTTTAGTTGAAGGAAAAAAATCATAGATGTAATGCTATTTATTTTTTGAAGTCTATGAATTTGATCAAGAATAATTTGAACTAGATACTAAAGAATGATAGTGTTATATTTTACTTTAGTGTTAATAATTGATCTTAAAGTGATCAATAAAATAATAGGACCATCTAGTATAGATATCTACACAAAGAAAAAAAAAACAAGTGCAAAAAGATGTAATGGCATGGAATTTTCTCTTGTACAATTTATTTATAGTTTATTGTATTTGTAAACATAAATGAGAATGTACACCAAAGTAGAATAAATAATTCTAGTACTGATATAAAAGAGTTGAATATTTTGTAGTATAAATTACTAGAATGAGTATGTGCTCCCAATTTTGAAAAACCATGCATACACAAAAAATAGAATTCATTATCATATATCCACCTAAAAATGTATGTACTATTAGATTTTATACAAATTAAGAAAATGAAGAAAAATAAAATTAAAAAAATAAGAATAAAATGCTATAAACTAAATTATCCATAAGTACACGCATATGTATGGATGATAATACATTTCCTCACATATTTAGCCCAAATAAACACATAAAAAGACTTAAAATGTAACCCAAAAAAAAAATCAAATATTTTCCTTAAGTGAAAAGATCAAATAAAAATTATGAAAAGAACAAAAAAAAAATAGCATATGAAAATATAGCACATGATATGTACTTAAAAAGAAAATAATAGATAAGTAGGAAATATAGCAATATCATAAGAAAATAATAGATAAATAAGTGAAAGGATCAATTACTAGTGTCAACATGATTTAGGTGGTAAAGGTGGTAATGGATCCAACTCAATGAGACAAAAAAATTTGAAATCAATGTCTCCATTCGACTATCCTCTAGAATTTCATGATGCATGATTAATTGTGATTGTGTATGCTCATTCAATATCCCTTAATGAATAAAACTTAATAAATAAATTTGATAATTTCGATGTCTTATTTGGAGCAATCTAGACCTAGATGTCGTGAATTAGTTTATACATCCTTTCTCATGAGATTCATTAGTGGATATAATTTTATATATATTTCTTGCATGTTACCATCATTAATTTTTTATCACTAACATTGAAAGGACCTTTGTCAGCCATTTTGATTTTACTCAACACGCCATATTGAGGGAGTCAAGATGTATTATTATGCTTTAGTATGATATACCAATCCCTTGCATGCTCATGTGATTGATAGTAGTCACAAAAGTAGTGATGAATTAAATGACATGGGCACCTCTAGATATGTCAATCTATGTTACAGTAAATAAAATTGTGTGTACTTGTGGGAAGTTCTAACCCTATAATTGGAGGATTCTCCAAGCTAGTAAACTACCTATATTTTTTTTTGTCTTTATTATCTTCATTATGAACATTATCTTACTTTTGAAAAATATGAAATTTACCCTTTTTTAACACATTTTCTAAATTTGAATTTGGTTTCACATAAAAGGGATGAAGAGTTCTAGAGACACTATAATGTAAAGTTGCTTCCTAACAGCGTAGTTTCATATTCAGATACACTAGCACATACCGTGTAAGAAAAAAGGTAATGGAAAATATTTTTGTTTGATAACTAGAAATAGAGTATTGATAAATAATCCTTGAAGCTTATTAATTGATAATTTAAAATCTAAATGCATGTTCATTAATTTATTCATTTTATCTATATTTACATTATGTTAATTTATCAAATGTTAATTTAAGCTAAATCAAATGCTAAAAATGGTATAAAAAAAATTTGATTTAATCTTCAAAAGAATAAATAAATAAATATATAAGCATAAAATCAAATATTTTCATAATTATTGAAACTTCAATCTTCATTGAACATATAAAAAATATATAAATCAATAAATAATATCTACCATCATATATTTGAAAAACAAAGTTTCATAAAATTGTAAAATAAAAGGTAAGCAAATAAATCTCATTTTCAGAAACTTAGAAATTGACATCTTCATACAATAAAATATTGTTAGATTAGGATGTAAAAATGTCATGATCATATGTATATTAATGGAAGATGTTATAGGGGTGGTGGGCCTAACTCGATTAGCTAAAACATCTTGTTGTAGGCAAGAGGTCACGAGGTCTAGTCTCCCCACCATCCCCATCGTATGGGAGGGCATGTTGCACTAGTGCCACCAGTCACGTGAAAAAAATTAGGGTATCAAATCTATTTGCACTTATATTCTTGTAGAGTGAAACTTTTACATAGATTCTTTCATGCATAATGTCACTTTGATTTCAAGGCTTCCATAAAATTCTAATATGTGTTAACAAATTTATCTCTTATGTTTAATGCTACATTCTTTAATATAATTGTTGTATAAAAAAAATTGAAACATAACATTCTTCAATTTAATTTATTTTCAATTAATTTTACCCTCCATAATAATGTCATTATTTATTATTATTTATTTATTTTATTTAATTCTTATATAGATATTTATTTATTTATTCATATTTGTTATACACAGATAATTATATGAATAAATAGATATTCATTTATGTGCATATTACATTTATCTACTTTTAAGAAAAAGACAAAAGAAACCAATTTAAATAAATTTAAAAAAAAAGATATTTTCCATTTTAAAGGTGATATTATTAACTATCTATTTTATTTTTAAGAATTAGTACTCTCCCCACCCGAAGGAAAAGTAGATTCTTTCAATTTTTAATTAGCATTAAGAAAACTTTAAGAGGTCCATATTTTAAAAGAAAGGCTTTTAGAGGAGGAAAAATGTGGGGTCTTAAATTGAAACTCCTCACATCTTAAAAATATTTTATTTGATTACATTCATTTTAGGTTATACAAGACAAGTGATATGTCTATCTTTTTATTCTCCCCATTTAAATTGACGTCTACTAACCTGTTGCAAAGTAAAGTATTTATCAATAGATTTATGCTTTTAAATCAAATTTTAAAGTAGTTGACATAATGCACTCAAATAAATTGATATAATATTTTTAATTAGGTATTTATTTTGATTTTAATCGTCTTCATATTATTGGATTACAAGAGGAGCCTATTGATGAAATAAAAAATTAAAATAAAAGAGATTTGATGAAATAAAAAAATAAAATAAAAGAGATTTGATGAAACAAAAAAATAAAATAAAAGAGATTTGATGAAACAAGAAAATCAAATCAAAGAGATTTGATGAAACAAAAAAATTAATAAATAAATAAATAATAAAATTAATTCAAATATTTGCATAAACTAAAAGAACAAATAAATAAATAAATAATATTTTTTAGGTTATACAAGACAATCCATCTTAATAAAAAAATATTGAGATTTGATGAAACAAAAATAAATAAATAAATAAATAATAAAAATAATTCAAATATTTGCATAAACTAAAAGAGAAAATAAATAAATAAACAAACCATGTGTAATAAAAGAAAAATTCTACGCTCACCCACATAACATCACTTTAGATATTATTCAATTCACAACTAAATTTTGTTTGTCCTAGTCTAATCTATTATTTAATCTGATTCATTATTAGTTCCTCCCACCAAGGCAGGAATACTTATGCATTCGCCTAGAATGCTTTTAACCGGCAGCATCGACCAATCACATTTCAACATTTAACATATTACTTTTTTTTTGTATAGTTTGAATTTGGAGAGCTATTTTTTATATTGGAAAATTAGCATTTATCTATTTTTCTATTCGTCTGAGTAGCTTTATAAATCATTTTCGTTTTAAAAATTTGGGAAAATGCAAACGCATAAATTGAATAAATAAATTTAAGCAAAGGCATAGTTTTAAAACTGGTGGCTAGAGGTATGTAATCCATGAATGCAGATTAAATGCATTAAAATATGAGGAAAATGCGAGCGCATAGATTGATTAAATAAATTTAAGCAAAGGCATAGTTTATAAAACTGGTGGGTAGACATACATAATGCATGAATGCATTAAATGGCATCTGGCTCAAGGTGAAGGCGCTAGAATGGCTTGGTGGCCACGCGTGGCCTAGGTACTTAGGTCATTTAATATAGAGTTAAGCCACTTGCTATGCATTTATATTGCTTTGCGTGTGTTGTTTTTGTGTTCTGTAAGCGCGTGTTCTGAGGAAGAGTTTGTAGCGACTGAGTAGGAGATGTTATAGTTGCAGAGTCCAGACCTAGAAATGAGTTACTTTAGGTGATAATTTGTTATTTTTTAGAGTTTCATTACATTAAAGTGCATAAGGAAGTTGTATTTCATAGTGGTTTATTGTGTGGTCGAGCAGGAGATTTTGTAGTTGTAGAATTGCGCACTGGACAACAAGAAACGAGTTGCTTGAGGTCAGAAGAGGTAACTTTTCACTGTTTTCATCTATTTGATATGAGAAATGCAAGTAGGGTTTCATAGTGCTTTAAGGCATTCTTATACTTTGAATATAAATTCATATTGTAAAGTATTTTTAGTATTATCTATTCGAATATCTTGTTGAAATGCAAAGGTTTCATCTGCCTTTGATAGAAATTATGTAGAAACCTCTTATCCATTTTACTTCATGCATGTGAGCCCTGTAAAGTTTGTATATTTTTTATTACTACAAAGCGGTCCCATAAAGAGAGGTTTGGAACCAAAATTGTCTCAACCTGTGCGATAATGAGAGCTTTGGAAAAATGAGACGACAGTGTGTTGCTTTAAGCTTTTCCGTTGTCATCAAAGCATAAAGGATAGAGGTATTTTGTTTAAAGTTGTGGTTATTGTCCTCGTAGGCATAAATGCAAACAATGGGAGATAAAGAAAATAGGTGAACTGTTTGACAAAACTCGTCAAACAAAAACTATTATATATGATTATTTGTTTATATATTCATTCATTTGTAGAAGAAAAAATGGGAAACTAATATAACAATAGGTAGTTATAACCAGCAAAAAAGAATCAAACCTGGAACAAGAGCAACATCCAAAAAATTGCGCTTTAAAGTACCTAATGCACTAAAGAATTTAGTATAGCAGAATACAAATTTTCATTTGCACAGAGATAGACAAAAGAATGTAGTAGAAACCTATTTTCTGTCAGCAAGTATTTAAATTATGTTAGATGTCGTGGTTATTTTTCTCATAGGTAGACATGTAAAATTTGCAAGCATTTATAAGGCAAGTGAACTATTTTGCAAAACCTCTCAGGAAAATGTGCTTCCAGGGAATGCAATGAGTATTAAATCTGGACACCTTGAAATTCACATGTTAACTTTGGAATTTTTATCGAGTTGGTAGCTCTAATTTACCCTTCTATCATCTGATATCTAATTAAGTAGGTGACTGTTAATTAGTCTTTAAATAAATAATAATATATATGATTATTTGTTTATATATTCATTCATTTGTAGAAGAAAAAATGGGAAACTAATACAACAGTAGGTAGTTATAACCCGCAAAAAGAATCAATCCTGGAACAAAACTTATTGGGTGGATTTTTCCACAATAAAATTGCCCTCAAATATATTCCATTTACAAGTCTAAGTATATAATCCTTTTTGTAATGTTGAGAAATCTAGGAATCCATCAAATCTTCTATCAAAACTATGATTAATGAAGACATGGCTAAATCTGATCTCTTACTCCATTAATTTCTTTGGAGGATTGCATTTTATTCCTCTTCTACTCACACTTAACACATACATTAAATACATTGAAGATAATATTATATATATAAAAAGTAATAATATATATTTAAATAATTAAACACTGTTAGACATTCAAATAGATGCCATTTTGTAGAACTACTGTAACTACAACATGTATTTACCTTGAAAATAACACATGTCATGTTGCGTCAGTTTACAATTGTATTTTAGAGTAAGACAACATAATTGCCAAAGAGTTTGTAATGGTTTGAATGGGCTACAACCATTTAAACCATTGAAGAAATCCATGAGCTAGGGTTGAGGTTATTCTCATTTGAGAGCTGACAAAAATTATTATGGTAGCCATACAGGCATGTACTTGTCATTTATCTCAATTTTTTTTAATTTTAAACTCATTTCTAAGATTCAATCTATATCATTAATAACTTATATACATTTTGAATCAAAAGAATTTGCAAATAATTACATAGAAAAATTTGTTGACAAGAGAATTGTGCATTAAAATTGGTGCAAAATGATTGAAATTTGGGTAGATTTAATATACCTCTGCCTCAGCTCCAATAAATGGGAAGAGTAGATAGACATATAATGAAGTAGTTCTTTTTCATTTATTTTATCGATGTTTGTTAGTTTGGTGTAGCCTACAGTTATAGAAGAAACCATGTGCCTTGTCTATACTTCCATGTTCTGCATACATGCCAGACGTGCAAAAAGATAGGAGGTGGCATTTTGTAGGAAATTTTCATTTTTACAGAGATAGACAAAAGAATGTAGTAAAAACCTATTTTCTGTCAACAAGTATTTAAATTTTGTTAGATGTCGTGGTTATTGTTCTCATAGGCAGACATGTAAAATACACAAGAATTTATAAGGCAAGTGAACTGTTTTACAAAACTCCTCAGGTAAATGTGCTTCTGGGGAATGCAATGAGCATTAAATCTGGACACCTTGATATTCACATGTTAAATTTGTCATTTTTATCAAGTTGGTAGCTCTCATTTACTCTTCTATCATCTGATATCTAATTAAGTAGGTGGCTATTAATTAGTCTTTAAATACATAATAATAAAAAGAAAGAAATAATTATAAATATCCTTGTGGACATTTTAATTATGGGTTATGATTTGTACTTGCATGTAGATGGATTAAGCAATGCAAAGTCACAGTATATGTAGCGTGTCAGCTAATAGGTCCATGTGACATTTCACTCATGTCAAAGTAGTCAATTCCATATTTGCCATTTATCCTTGTATCATCAGATAACTAATTAATTAGGTGGCTGTTAATTAGTCTTAAAATACATAGTAATTAAGAGAAAGAAAAAATTACAATTATCCTTGTGCACATTTTACCTATCGATCAAATTCATGGAGCATAGATACCAAGCAAACAGTAATTTGAGATTTTGTAATTGGAGAACTTAGACTGAATGCTTGAGAAGTTAGGGAATTGTATCTTGGGGTTATAAAAAACTTTGTCAAATATGTTTTAGAATTCTAATTGCAATGTTGCCATAAAGCAGTCAAGTAATATTGCTTGATGAAATAATTTTAGACTTCGTACAAAAGAGCAGTTAAATTCATTGCTAGAACATTTGTGGTACAAGAACCCATGGCAAATAGTTTGTGTAGTTAATCTGGTTTACATTTATACTTGTGTCTCTTGAATCTAAAGAATGCTTGCTAGTGTTTTATTGGTTTTGGCTATTAGTATTGATCGCAGTAGGAGCATTACTTATTGCAATTGTAATTTTGGGAGTTGGTTGCATTTTGGTCATTTCCTTGAGGTTTATTGCTATTCTTTTAGAAAAACAAACAAATGGTCTTCGTTTTCTAATGAAAGCTTATTACATGGTGCAATGCTTTTGATTAGAAGAAGAGAGGTGGTGTAGCAGTCCAACTCTGGAAAATTCTTAAAGAAAAGAGTACAGGGTGAGTTTCTAGAATGAACCTTCTCTTTGTTTGCAATTGCATAGAGTAGACAAAGAAAAAGGTTAATTCAAGATTCTCACTATATTGATTGTACTTGTAGCCATATAGTTTCTTTTTTTTACAAGGACAATCTTTACAAATGGGTATTGTGAGTGGCATATGCTATATGGTTCATAAAAATTAAGCAATTAGGGTTCAAAAGTAGATCTTTGTTGCAATAACATGACATCATAAATGCAATAATTATCCAATCAATTTATTTGGTGCCTGATTGCACTTTATAACTAAAACATAGTTTTTTTTTTTATTTTAAGAGTTTGATTCAAAATCCATATGCATACTTTGATTAAAACTAGTGGTTGAAGGTACATAATTCATTGATGCAAAATGAATGCATTGAATGGCATCTGACTAAAGGAGAGGCTGTTTGGATTGCTAATTAGTCTTTGAATATATAACAATTAAAAGAGAGAAATAAGTATAATTATACTTGGCCACATTTCACATTTTCACCTTTCAATCAAAGTCAATTAACAAAGTAGCAGCCAAAGCTAAAGAAGGTCCAAGGAGTATGCTAATAGAAAACTATATTTTGGATAATGGCTAGACAATGTGTTGAAATTGCTTTACAAACTCTAAAGCAAATGCATTTTTCCTTCTGTTTACTTTCATTTTACATCTTAAATGGAAGTTGGGTTTTGCATTGCTGCAATGCATTTGGATACTTTGATTATAAAATCATAGTATAGATCATTTTAAGTGTTATCCATTTGAATCTTTCATTAAAATACCAAGGATTCATCTGAGTCTCGGAGGCATTATGTAAAAAACCTTTTGCCCATTGTGCTTGGTGCATGTGAGACTAGTCAAGATTATATATCTTCAATTGCTGCACAGTTGTTCCAGAGAGAGCTTTGGAACCAATGTGCTATCATAAAGGATAGAGGAATATTGTCAAATATTGTGGTTATTGTCCTCATAGGTACACATGCAAAATATGGAAGCATATAGAAAGCAAGTGAACTCTTTAACAATCCCATAAAACATAGTCTTTGTATGCATCCATGCATATAAGTATGCGTGTATATATGTGTGCATGTAATTATGTATATATGTATGCATGTATCTATGTTACCATGTATATATGTGTATATATAATAGATTACTATTGCATTTGCTTTAAATTCCTTTTTGTGGATGGCGCCAACCAGTCATACTTCAGCGTGTTAACATATTGCTTTTTATATATATGATCTCAATTTCGTAAGTTATTTTTTATATCGGAAAATTGGCATTTACCTGTTTTTGTAATCCATGGGAGTAGCTTTTTGAATCGTTTTTGTTTTAAAATGCTCATGAAAATGCAAATGCATAGATTCATTGACGGCTATGTATCTTCATGCATATATGCATATTTATATGATTTATTGCTATCATCTCATATCTAAATAATCAGGCAACTGCTAATTAGTCTTTAAGTACATAGCAATTAAAAGAAAGAAATAATTACAATTATCCTTTTGTACATTTGAACTATTAATCAAAGGAAATTAACAAACTAGTAATAGCAAAAAAAATCCTTGTTAGATGATGTCATAGTTGAATTTTCTTTTGTGTGCTTGTGTGCACTTTTGTTGTAGCTTGAAGCAATGATGCTTTATAGTTCAACTATTTAGTGTAATTGGAAACCTTTTTTGATTTAATTGATTGATTTAAATCTGTTTGGAAACCATATTTATAGTGGTTCTTTAGGCTTGATACAAAAAAAGCAATATAGTTAAAATGCATAGTGAGAGCCTGTAGAGAACCATGACTTTTAACAAAATCCCTCTATCCTTTATGCTTTGATGACAACGGAAAAGATCAAAGCAACACACTATCGACTCATTGTTCCAAAGCTCTCATTATCACACATGTTGACATAATTTTGGTTCCAAAGCTCTCCTTATGGGACCGCTTTGCAGTAATAAAAAATATACAAACTTTACAGGGCTCACATGCATGAAGTAAAATGGACAAGAAGGTTTCTACATAATTCCTGTCAAACGCAGATGAAACCTTCACATTTCAACAAGAAATTCAAATAGATAATACTAAAAGTAGTTTAAAATATGAATTTATAATCAAAGTATAGGAATGTCTTAAAGCGGTATGAAACCCTACTTGCATTTACTTGCTGGTGTTTTCTGGTGTTTTGACTATTAGTATCCATTACACTATCACTATCATCCATTGCAATTGTAATTTTGGGAGTTGTTTGCACAAATGTGTTTTGATGCATTCTAAAACCCAACTTGCATTTTTGGGATAAAATGAAACAAAATAAATAAAAGTAGCAATTTGTTACCTTGAGTAACTCGTCTCTTGGTGTTCTTTCAATGAGCATAGGAACTTTTTCTCTATCACTGTAAACATCCCCTTTGTATTGATGAAAGCTGTCAGTTTTCAAAACAATGCCTCTACTTAAATTTATCAAATCAATTTATATACTCAGCAGTTTCCCAGTTCCATGTAAAGCAGTAACCTTGTCTTCTTTACTAAGATATTTGAGTTTCTGTAATAAAGAGTTATGATAACTAACAAATGTTGCTGTTGAATCTTCACACTCTCATTCTCTAGACAAGCGTCATTTATATTTCTTCTTTCTTTTCATATCTCTCTGGGATTCACCAGAACCATCAATTCTGTAAACATTTGAATAGTCATCTATGTGGATAGAGTGAAATAATAGAAATGAGTAAACATCTTCGAGGACCCTTGTTAACTTTATGATTCAACTCTATGCAATACCATCTCTGAAATATCTTTTAAATATTGTTTTCTATAAGGACTATTAGCAATGGCATTAGAATGTGAAGCCAAATATCTTAGAAATTCTGAATTGATTTTGATATCGAAAACAGTGTTGTGCCAAGCTTTCAATATATGTATTATGTCTATTCTTTGTGACATTATTGCCAACCATATCAAAAGAACCCAACAAATAAATTGTAACAAATCATTTTGAATCAAAATACACAAATCATTAAAAAAAAAATATTTCTTTCTTTGCCTTATATTGTTATAGATAGAGCTTCTTTTCAATGATTGTATGTATACTCGACATATTCCTACCTTAACTGTATCAACTTAGAGAGTCTTGAGAAATTGCCACAAGAGCTGACTATTTTCATCTTTGCATAAGCCTCCACTGTATTCCACACTATATTATTGTTGTCTATCTTTTTACCATGAAAACTTGTCTACATATGGCAAATGACTAAAATTGCATATCCTTTTGTTGGATTACTTACCATGGTCTACCACCTTTAAAAGCTCAAAATTAATTGATGATTCTATATGCTCAATAGATATATGTTGTCTTGTATTTTCTTTTGCTTCTTCAAGATATTTGACCACATCTCCGACCATTTCCAAATCATGCTTTTTTGCAGCAGTCAATATGAAACTGACAACATCACTAGACTTCAAATTTGTTCCTTTTTCACATAGTAATTTTGCTATCAATTCATATGACCCAAGAACTGCTTCCAACAGAGACACACTTCCTCTTCCATCTGTTTTAGTTTAGCAGAATTTGGTCAAAAACTTTATTTTGTTAAATGAAGCAATGAGGACTTTGGAGAACAGAAAAATCAATGGATTGTCGAGCTTTGTAATTGATCATGACTGTTCAATTTTTTTACCCTACTTTTAGAGCATACTAAATAACAAGCAACTGAACACAACATTCAGAACTCTACAATGCTCTTGTAGAATGAGAACACAAACAAGTATTCAAGGGTGCCTATGCTCTTATAAAAAGAACAAGTATTCAAGGGTACCTATGGTCTTTACTTCTGCTCCAAACTCTAAAAGAAGGCTCGTAGATTCTTTGTATCTATTTGTTGTTGCAATGTGCTAAACACATGATATAAAAAAAAATTGTCATATTGTTCCAAACTCTCAATAAAAAAAGAATCTCCATATCCTACCATCAAAGAAAATGCATTAAAGTCAAAGGAGTTTGAAATTGAATCATGTAACTCACCTTTTGCAACCTCTGTAAACATTTCTAACCTTCCAATGCAAAATACATAAGCAATATGAAGACTAAATAAAATCATTATGATGCAAGCACTGAATAAAATCTGAATAAGTGACCATATGCTCTCTAAATATTTATCAGCCTTCATGTTTAACAAATACAAGAGCCAGCTCAATCTTCTTGCAAAAGAAACAAATTATCTAAATCTCGAAAAGAACAAGAACAATTAACATATTGCATATGTTCATGAAACTTTATTTTAAAGCATTTGAACACACAATGCTTCACAATCATTGCAATTTGCAAGTGAATTCAAAAATAGTTCAGACATATACAAAGAATAGATAACAGATGGCTTAAAATATGCATATATTCAATCTTTAAAATCATAGAGTTGATTGGTAAGTGTGAAATGGTCATGGTCTACTATTTGACAGGGAAGTTTTCCAAGCATTTGAAGACAAAAGCTCTTTCTTCATATTTCTATTTGCTTTGACAGTGATACATAATGTTTCATTCTGCTTGATGCCTAGAATAGTACCAAAAAAAATTGTTCTACAAAACATCTCTGGTTTAGGCCACAGAATGTGTTGAGCCATTTGGCTGCTATGCTAGTTTGAGCAAGTGGATAGCTTGTAGTTGATTTTCATCAGTTTATAGTTGTTTCTTGTGAACCCATTTTTAATTTGCATATGAAAATAAAGATAACAAACCTATTAGCACTCACTTGAATAAACTATTTTGTATAGTCTGAATTTTATTGGTTCCTAGCGTCAAGGAAGGAATACTTATGCATCTGCCCAAAATGCTTTTAACTGGAAGCATCGGCCAATCACATTTCGGCATTTAACATATTACTTATTTTTTGTATAGTTTGAATTTGGAGAGCTAATTTTTATATTGGAAAATTAGCATTTATCTACTTTTCTATTCGTCCAAGTAGCTTTATAAATCATTTTGGTTTAAAAAATTTGGGAAAATGCGAACACATAAATTGATTAAATAAATTTAAGCAAAGGCATAGTTTAAAAACCGGCGGCTAGAGGTACGCAATCCATGAATACAGATTAAATGCATTAAAATATGAGGAAAATGCGAGCGCATAGATTGATTAAATAAATTTAAGCAAAGTCAGTTTATAAAACTGGTGGGTAGACGTACGTAATGCATGAATGCAAATAGAATGCATTAAATGGCATTTGGCTCGAGGTGAAGGCGCTGTAATGGCTTGGTGGCCATGCGTGGCCCAGGTACTTTGGTCATTTAATATAGAGTTAAGCCACTTGCTATGCATTTCTATTGCTTTGCATGTGTTGTTTTTGTGTTCTTTAAGCACGTGTTTTGGGGAAGAGTTTGTAGCGAGTGAGTAGGAGATGTTATAGTTGCAAAGTCGAGACCCAAAAATGAGTTACTTGAGGTGATAATTTGTTATTTTCCACAATTTCTTTTTTTCAAGTAAAATGCATAATGAAGTTGTGTTTCATAGTGCTTTAGTTGGAGTATCACTATCACTTTGTGCATGATGTGTTGATGCATGTATGTATGTATTCATGTCTCTATGTACATATGCATCTATCTATGTGCATATCTATGTGAAAATTTGTGGATGCATGTATGCATGTATGCATATGTCTCTGGATATATCTATGCATATATGTATATATGCATATATGTATGTGTGTATAGATGCATCTATGTGTATATGCATGCATGCATGTATGTTTATGTCCATACATGCATTTATGTGTGTCTACATGGATGTATTTGTGCATATATATGCATATGTATATATATATATATGTGTGTGTGTCTATATGTCTTTTCTAGGAAAGAGTTTACAGTGACAGGGAAAAGGTTGTCATGGTTCCAAAAAGGACACTCGTAGACAAGTTACTTCAGGCAGTAAATAGTTATTTTCGTCAATTTTCTTTCATTTTAGAGTCCATAGGCAGATTGGGTTTCATAGACTGGCTCCTCAGATGAGCAATTGTCTTTTTTCTAGTGTACAATATGGGAGCTTAACAATAACTTGGTACATATGAGTCCTCTAAAGATTACATATCTTTAATTACTGTGGAACTGTTCCATAGTGCAAGCTTTAGAGCCGCTATGTTGTTCGCATGTGCCATAATGAGACCTTTGGAACAATATGTGGACAATGTGTTGAGAAGGCTTTACAAACTGTCAGGAAAATGCAATTTACATATATAAGCCTAAACTCCACAATTGCTTTCAGCTTTCTCGTTTTCATTAAAGCATAAAGGAAAGAGGAAATTTTCCATGCTTCTAATTTATGTACTTTTACATGATAATTCACCTTATTAATTAAAGAATCAAATTATCTTAATTAATTAATCTTCTTTTCATGTTTATCACTTCATATCTAATTAATTAGGTAACTGCTAAATAGTATTTAAATACATAATAATTATAACAAAGAAATAAATATAACTATCCTTGTACACATTTGATCCATCAATCAAAGTTCTTACTTAGGTTCTTTCTTCTCAAAATGAATCCACATAAGAATTATGTTTTTTTTTTATGAATAACATAGTATATGTCACTCACTATACTCATTTGTCTAGACTATCCTTGTAACAAGGATTGGTACTTTCAAGTCTATTTAAAAAATTATGCACAAACTGCAATGTGAGGTTAGCATATTAACGTTCTCCTTTTTTTTATAAAAAAAACAATACATAGTTTTGCAAATATGCACTTCTGAGAAGATTTCCCATGGTTGTAGATGAAATAGTATATGTTTTTACAGTTTACTCATTTCTTAATTTTGTCATTTTACTAGGAAAAATTACTTGTCCCTATAATAACAACCAAAATTTCTAAATTGCTGCAAGTGTACTTGATCATTCAATAGCAGATTGCAAGGTAAGCTTTCCAAATTGTCTTTCTGCTTTTCTTGAAATGCAATTGAAATTCTTCAATATAGTGACTGCATAGAGTTATGTTTCATGTTTTCATTTTGTCATCTTGTATTCCTCATTTCTTTGAACACGAATGATTTAAAAGGCTTCTTGCACATATAGAAATAGGAAAATGTATTTTCCACAATTGCAATAGTAATTTTTCTTTGAAAAATAGAACAAGTTTAGCTTGTGTTAACTAGTTATACTTCCTCTATACAATATTTATAGAATAGAATGAACTGCTAGAATGCAATTTTCAATCCCTATTTACAATTTCAAATAGCCTACAAAGTCATAAGTCTTTGTTTTATGTCAACTGGTTCTCACCTTTATGCATTTAAGGCAATTTTGTTCATAAGACTACTTATATTTGTGCCAAGTTCATATGCACTATGCAAGTGAACGTATGTTTATTCTTCTTGTATTGGGAAAAAATACCACAAAGTTAATTTCAAAAGCTGACATGGCACATGAGCACAATGAATGATGTACTACATTACTCATAGACATCAGGCAATATTTTTTCATGGTCTTGTTTACATGCAAAATGACATTAACCACAATTTTTTTTTGCTCACATTGCCAATTTCACTATGTGCTTTAAACCTCTAAAGTAAGAGAAAACTGAGGAAAAAAACTATTTATCATCTCAAGTAACTCATTTTTGGTTCTGGACACTGTAACTATAACAAAGTCTGCTCAATCACTCTACTATCATTGACAAAGACTAGGTGCCTATACAACGGATTGGTAGGCCAATCTAGAAAATAACAACAAACAAGAAAATTACAATAAGAAAACAATTCCCAATACAACTAGCATGTGCACAAACGATGCATTGATCCCAAGGATTAACAATGGAAGCTTTGGATTTTGACCCCACAGGCATTAGACAACATGGCCTAACCTACATAGCTCTATCATGAACAAAATCAATAGAATCATTATTTCTGTTACAACCTTTAACTACAAAAAACTTCAAAGTTAAAGAAAAAATACAACTAGAAATGTCTCATCTCCAGACATGTACACAATGGCAATTTGATAACCAAAGCACATGTTCAGAAAACAAATCACATATTCTCCTATGTACATTGAACACTCGTAGCTTGAAAGCACATGTAGAAGACATTGCCAATGACTATGGCATAATGCAATATGATATCTTGTGTCTCCAAGAAACACATATGCATCCCTATGAGCTAAATATCTTGTTGCAGTATTTTGATAGCTTCTCTGTACATAACATACATGGCATAGCAACTTCAACCAATAAACATTTATTCCTCTCAAAAACAAAACAACATGAAACATCAAATATTGAAGCCATCACATCAACAATAATGCTATCTAACAATGAACTCAATGTTTGTAATATTTATGCAAGACCTGCAATTTCCATAGATGAAGTAATCACAATTTTGCAAATAATTTCTGCATCCACAAATTCAGAAAACATGTACATTTTAGGCGATTTTAATGTGGACATGTTTTCAGAAAGCAGAAGCAAAAGAATACTTCATAGTTATATGTAGCAGAACAATATACAATTTATGTTGAACCAACAACACAGCATGGGCAAGTCAGACATTGACCACATTTGGTCCAACATGAGTACAAATATATGCTCTATCTATAAATCAGAAGCATATTGGACTGATCACAATCCAATTTTCCTAAAATTACATGTTGCCCAATAGACAAATTCAACTTTATACAACTTATAACCTTATTTCACTTTTATGCTTTGCAATGCCTTTTTCAATGCTATATCCATTATTTGCAGGAGATCAATGGATGAAACTAAAAGAAAATCAAAGCAAATAGTAACCACACAAGAAGACTCAACACAACGGTAAAGCACTCATAGTATTATTCCCTCATACTCATTCACCCAAGTCACAAATATTCAAATAACATTGTTCCAATTGTTTGCAGGACACCAAAAGATGTATCAAAAAGACAGGAAAAACAAGTGCAAGTTGGACAGGAAGAGTCAGCACAATGGTAAAGTGCTTGGTTCTTCATTGTACCGCCATTTTCCCAACTTGCTAATATTAAATTAGCATTCAATTGACATTATCCTTGTTCCTTGTAGGACAAAAGTCAAGAAGCCTAAGATTATTTCAATCGAACAATTAAATGCAAAAAGAGCTGGAGACACCTTCCAAGGTGATGTGCTTGTTGTCTACAAAGCAACATTGGATAAGGCCAACAAAACATGGGAAATGCTTCGTGCTGATTTAATAGATCAAAAAGCAGAAATGACAATCACGCTAAATGTTAGTGGAAACCTTGTGTATAAACATGAGCCTAAAATAGTCCCAGGGTCAAGTATCTCAGTCTCAGATTTTCAAGTTGTGCCTAGGACAGACTATGATAGAGGTGACTGTGATTGCATTTTGAATTTAACAGACATAAGCACCATTGAAAACATCCCACGCCTCTGTCAAGAGTACAAATTCATTTCAAGTATGACTATCAGCCAATTGCTAACAACTATAAATGAGTACCCAGCTGGCACAATAGTTGTGCTAGTAGTTGGTGCCAAGAAAATGGGTAACCAATTTGTAGTTGACATCAAAGATGGCCACATTGACATAGATAGAGCATAGGTATTTTGGTCTACAAAACTTTTCCCTGCTCTTTCAATTTCAACCTTTTCTCATTCTACAATAGTCTCTATAACAATTTTTGTAACAAAATGTAATTCTCTCATTGAATCACAGGTGCTATTACGGTCTACATATGAGCAACAATACTTTGCAATCAAAGACCAAATGCATACAAATAAAACACCTGCAATGCTTTTCAAGAATGTTGTAAGGAAAACAGATCAAAAGAACATGTTTCACACATGTCGGTCAACATTCATCTATAACTTGAATGATAAATGAAGCTTAGGAAAACTCAACAGCCTAGTACATTCAACTTTTAAGGTAATGACATTCATTTTTTTTTTAAACTATCGCATTCAAACTTGTATTTTTTGTCTCCTCTAACAATTTTGAACCATATTCTATAGGTTTCTAGTACTTTAAAAGCATCAAATGCATTTTCCAATCCATTTCATGCATGCTGTCCAAAATACAAATCCAAATTCACTGCTTATGGCACACTCCAAGAAAAAACTGCTCACTACAAATAGTGCAACCAACAAGTCAATTATACATACTATTTGCAACTTAAAAATATCATTACAACTTATGAGAATCAAACAATTCAGTCTTCAATCGACCAACTAACCATGCACCGTCTATTGCCCAAACTACAAAACCTCAGCTATGAAGACTATATCAAGGACAAGTCAATGGTGATATTCATTCTATGGGACTTCAGCGCTGAAGGGGATTTTAGCCTTGACCAGAACAATGCCATTGTTGAAGCCATTTGCATTGACAAACAGACAGGAAACACCACCAAAAGGTAAAAAAATCATTCATATGTAAACTTTTTCTCTTGTAAACCAACACCTCAAATCACCATCCATACAAACTATGTTTCTAATACATAGCATTTTCTTGGCTTTACAGGAAACTAGGAATACAGGAATATAGATTTACATTGTTCATACTTTAACTTTTTGGCCTTTCCATGCTACAAGACATTTCACTGGTTTTGACATGTTAAAGACATCTTTGGTTTTAAAATACTCTATTGCTATTATACATTTAGACACTTTTATAGGTTACTATATTAAAGTCTTCTCAAATATGGACATCTGAAAATCTAATTTCCTTTTTGGACCTATGAAGATAGTGGTTCTCTATGTACATCCAACATATATGTTCAATAATTATTACCCCTCTATGCATAATGCCATTCAAACTATATAGTTTAAATGTTTCCTTTTGCATTTTGTGGTTTCTAGCTTTTCCAATATTTGGTCTCTGTTTATCATGTTTTCAAGAGTTTATGGTGACTAAGTAGAAGTTGTTATGGTTGCACACTCCAGACCCATAAACAAGTTACTTGATACAATAAATAGTTATTTTCCTCTAGCTTTTTTCATTTTATGCTGTTAATGCAACCAGGTCTTCACACTACTTTTATGCATTCTACTTTATAGTCACTTTTTCATCACACATTCTAATGTATAAAGTACATTCTTGTATAGAGAAATCCATTTGTTGCTTTGGCTGCATATATGCATATTTACATGTATATATGCTTCTATGTCCATATGCACATATGCATATATTCATGTATGCATGTATTCATCTAAGCTTCTACGTATCCATGCATGCAATTGCGTATACATGCATCCATGCATTTATGGATGTGCCACTCTAGCCTTGTAGCAATTTATTTTGTTCTATGGATGTCGCATATAGGAACACTAATTAGCTCTTCCACCATATATAACAGTTGTTTTTGTAAATGCCAAATCAAGCTTATATCTATCAAGATACATATATATGGAAACTTAAAACTACTGATTTATGATCTCTCTTGTTCCCTTTTCGTAGACATGTTACTATTGCAATCAAATGTGTAAAGCATTCATGTCCAAAGAAATTAGAAACAGGAGTGGTGCTATGTTACACAACCTTCTATTATGCCTTTATAGCAGTTTTTCCATTGCATTTCAAGAAAAGTAGAAACTAAATTTTTATTCATATTATTTCATCTATGGCATTTGCACCTTTTGCAATAATTATTACAGACATTCAATTCAGTGTTTGTATTGCTTAGTTTTTGATAGACCTCTATGCTCTTCCTTGATGTTCTTATGCAATCTATGGTCTGTACATTCAACATATTGCAATACTATGGCCAGATCTACCCCACAAGACAATGCATATATGTTTCTTACACCCATTACATGTCAAATTGCATTATTTGACAAAGTTAACATGTGAAAACCAAAGTGTCCATTATGAACACTTATTGCATTCCATGGGACCACATTTCTTTGAGGATTTTTTTCAAACACTTCACTTCCCTTGTGTATGCTTCCATATTTTGCAAATGTTCCTATGAGCACATTAACTATGATAGTTCACAAAATTCCTTTATCCTTTATGCTTTCCTCATAGTGAAAAAGCTCAAAGCAATTGCAATGTTTAGGTTTAGAGAACACAGGCTTATAGAACACAAAAACAACACATGCAAAGCAATAGAAATGCATAGTGAGTGGCTTAACTCTATATTAAATGACTAAATTACCCATGCCACATGTGGCCACCAAGCCATTTCAGTGCCTTCACCTCCAGCCAGATGCCATTTAATGCATTTAATTTGCATTCATGCATTACATACGTCTATTTGATACGAAAAATGCAAGTAGGGTTTCTTAGTGCTTTAAGGAATTCTTATACTTTAATTACAAATTCATATTTTAAACTAATTTTAGTATTATCTATTCAAATTTCTTGTTGAAATGCAAAGGTCTCATCTTCCTTTGATAGGAATTATGTAGAAACTCTCTTCTCCATTTTACTTCATGCATGTGAGCCCTATAAAGTTTGTATATTTTTTATTACTGCAAAGCGGTCCCATAAAAAGAGCTTTGGAACCAAAATTATGTCAACCTCTGTGATAATGAGAGCTTTGGAACAATGAGTCGACAGTGTGTTGGTTTGACCTTTTCCATTGTCATCAAAGCATAAAGGATAGAGGGAATTTGTTAAAAGTCATGGTTATTGTCCTCATAGGCATAAATGCAAACATTGGGAGATACAGAAAATAGGTGATCTGTTTGACAAAACTCGTCAAACAAAAAATATTATATATGTTTATTTTTTTATATATTCATTCATTTGTAGAAGAAAAAATGGGAAACTAATACAATAGTAGGTAGTTATAACCCGCAAAAAGAATCAAACCTGGAACAAGAGCAACATCCAAACAATTGCGCTTTAAAGTACCCAATGCACTAGATAATTCACCATAATAGAATACAAATTATCATTTGCACAGAGATAGACAAAATAATGCAGTACAAACCTATTTTTTGTGAGAAAGTATTTAAATTACGTTAGACGTCGTGGTTATTGTTCACATTTTCCTCATATTTTAATGCATTTAATCTGCATTCATGGATTGCGTACCTCTAGCTGCCAGTTTTAAAACTATGTCTTTGCTTAAATTTATTTAACCAATTTATGCGTTCACAATTTTCCTGAATTTTTTAAATGAAAATGATTTATAAAGCTAGTCGGATGAATAGAAAAATAGATACATGGTAATTTTCCAATATAAAAAATAGCTCTCCAAATTCAAACTATACAAAAAAAAGAAGTAATATGTTAAATGCCAAAATGTGATTGGCTAATGTTGTTGGTTAAAAGAATTACAGGCAAATGCATGGGAAAATTAAAAATGGGTTAACAGGAAACAGCTATAAACTGATGATAATCAACTACAAGCTATTACTTGTGCCACTCACAATACCCTTTTGTAAAGATTGTCCTTGTAACAAGAAGCAGCGATATGCCTACAAGTACAATCAATAAACTGAGAATCTTGAATTAACCTTTTTCTTTCTCTACTCTATGCAATTGTAAACAAAGGAGAAGTTTCATTCTAGAAACTCACCCTGTACTCTTTTCTTGAAGAATTTGCTACAATTGCAGAATTTAGGTTTACATTGTTCCAAACTTCTCATTATGGCACATGTTAACAGCACATTGGTTCTAAAGCTCTCTCTATGGGATAGCTCTATAGCAATTGAAGATATATAGTCTTTACAAGGCTCGCATGCAGTTAATAGAATAGACAAAATGGTTTCTACATAATTCCTATCAAACCACATTTCATGGATCCACATTTATTTGACGACTTATGTCAAACAGTTCACTTTCCTTTTGTATGCTTTCCATTTTTTTGCATATGTGCCTATGAGGACAATAGCTGACATTTGACAAAATTCTTCTATTTACATGCATCCATGCATCCTGCCCATAGATACACATATACATGCATCCATGTGTACTACAATACATGCATCTATGTATACATGCATGCATGGATATATGTATCTATGCAACTTCAAATGCAACTCATGGATATTCCATACATGCATATTTAAGCATTTATGTATCCAACTATGCATGTATCTATCTATCCATGCAACTATGTTTCTATGAATTCTTTTACCTATACATGCATCCACA
Source organism: Sequoia sempervirens (assembly GCA_007258455.2). Lineage (NCBI taxonomy): Eukaryota > Viridiplantae > Streptophyta > Pinopsida > Cupressales > Cupressaceae > Sequoia > Sequoia sempervirens. Next base: position 49,897,107 of record VDFB02379711.1, read on the forward strand.
CATATATGTATATGTGCTTCTATGTCCATATGTATACAAGCATATATCCATATATGTGCCGATGTATCTATGGATACATCTATTCATAGCTACATGTATCTATGCATCTATGGATACCATGATGCATGTGCACATCCGTGTATCTATAGATACATGTATCAAGTAGTTCGTTTCTGGGTCTTGATTCTACAGCAACATCTCCTATGACTACACAGATTTGCACAATAACAAAAATCAAATGCTCAAACTCATCACAATGCATCTCTAGTCACTTAAATCTATATTACATGATAGATCCACATGCCATTTAATGCATTGACTTTGAAACACAAACAAGAAAATAGATAAATGACTCCATTAACATGATTCAAATGTCAGAGGGTCCTATTAGCTGATAAGCTATCATTACTGTGACATTTTAGCATCTATCAAGTCTCATAGTTCCAAACCTGGTATCATCTAAAGGCCACATAAATATTCAGTTTCCAACCCGATGGGGTCATTCTATTTCCATTTGCCTAAATTTATTTCATTCCATTATCTAATACTTACTATTAATTTTTTAATCCATTATAAATGTGTCTTTTTCTTCATCTCATTATGTATCTATGTATCCATGGATGCAATCATGGATTTATCGATTTATGCATATACCTCACCATCTCTCCATGCATTTGTCTATATATGTATGGTTGTATCTATGGCTACATGTATACATCGATTTATTCATATGTGCACCTATGAATTGCATGCACACATCCATGTATATATGCATCTATCAATATCATGCATGGATACATGCATATATGCATGTCTGGACTCATGCACCTATGTATATTGCATTCCCCAGAAGCACATTTTCCTGAGGAGTTTTGTAAAATAGTTCACTTGCCTTATAAGTGCTTCTATATTTTACATGTCTGCCTATGAGAACAATAATCAGGACATCTGACAGAATTTAAATACTTGTTGGTAGAAAATAAGTTTCTATTGCATTCTTTTGTCTATCTCTATGCAAATGAAAATTTGTATTTTGCTATGCTAAAAATCACAACTCATGGCATCCTTATACACTTATGCATAGATACATGCTCTCTACCATATTAACATGGACATGGTTTTCCATTCCTACTTTGTTGATTGGCTTTGATTAATAGGTGATATGTGCACAACAATAATTATCATTATTTCTTTCTTTTAATTCTTGTGTATTTAAAGACTAGCTAATAGCTACCTAATTAATTACATATGCATTATTACAAGGGTAAATGAGCATTAGAAACTCGATAAAAATGACATAGTTAACATGCCAATCTCAAGGTGTTCAGTCTAAATACTCATTGATTACAATATGCTAAACATATTTCAATTCTCTATGTTTCCATACATGCATATATAAATGTGTCTTTTCCTTCATCTCATTATGTATCTATGTATCCATGGATGCAATCATGCATCTGACAAAATTTAAATACTTGTTGGCAGAAAATAGGTTTCTATTGCATTCTTTTCTCTATCTCTGTGCAAATGAAAATTTGTATTTTGCTATGCTAAAAATCACAACTCATGGCATCCTTATACACTTATGCATAGATACATGCTCTAGCTACCATATTAACATGGACATGGTTTTCCATTGCTACTTTGTTGATTGGCTTTGATTAATAGGTGATATGTGCACAACAATAATTATCATTATTTCTTTCTTTTAATTCTTATGTATTTAAAGACTAGCTAACAGCTACCTAATTAATTACATATGCATTATTACAAGGGTAAATGAGCATTAGAAACTCGATAACAATGACACAGTTAACATGCCAATCTCAAGGTGTTCAGTCTAAATACTCATTGATTACAATATGCTAAACATATTTCAATTCTCTATGATTCCGTACATGTATATATAAATGTGTCTTTCCCTTCATCTCATTATGTATCTATGTATCCATGGATGTAATCATGCATATATAGATTTATGCATATATCCCACAATCTCTCCATGCATCTGTCTATCTATGTATGGATGTATCTATGGCTACATGTATACATCGATTTATGCATATATGCACCTATGAATAGCATGCATACATCAATGTATATATACATCTATCGATATCTTACATGGATACATGCATATATGCATGTCTGGACTCATGCACCCATGTATATGTCTTTGTCTTTTCCCATCTGCACATGCATTTATGCATATTTCTACACACACATATCTGCACACTTCTCTGTACAACATATCTATCTCTGTCTACATACATGTGTCTATGCATCCATCTATACATGTGTGCATGTACAACATGCACATATGCATTTGTGCATGCATATACAACACTCTTCCTTAGAACACAAGCATGTACAACAGAATATAGTATCCACAAAATAGCTGCGATGCATTGCAACTGGCTTAAATCTATATTAAATGGCCAAAGTATACTAGCCCCCCATGGCCTTCGAGCCATTCCAGTGCCTTCCCCACTAGCCAGATGCCATTTAATGCATTTTCTTCAATTATTTTAACCACTCTATGTGTTCGCATTTTCCTGATATTTCAATGCATTTCATTTGCACTCATGGATTACGTACCTCTACTTGCCAGTTTTATAAACTATGCCTTTGCTTAAATTTATTTAATCAATCTATGTGATCAAATTTCACTAATTTTCTATATCAATAATGATTTATAAAGCTATTCTGATGAATAAAAATAGATAAATGCTATTTTTCCAATTTTAAAAAATTAAAAGTTATATGTTGACATCCATTCATGCATATTGTCCATACATGCATTTATGCATATATGCCTTCATCCATATTTGCATGTCTATGTGAGTACATCGTTCCATGTAACATATGCATTTGTATCTATATGCAAATATGCATGCATCCATATATACATGTATTCATTTCTCCATCTGTCCATATAGTTCTGTTTCCTGTCTGTACATGTGTCTATCAATGCATCCATGCATATATCTGTGTATAGCTCTACGTATTTCTCTGTCCATGCATTTATTGTTCTCTAACACATTAGCATTTTAATTTTTCCAGTTTCATGATCTTCCATATTTATTTTTTTCATAGTATATGCATAACAACTTCCACTTTGTCTTCTTTTTTCACTCTTCTATCCTTAAATATCATTATATTTTTATACCTATTCTTCTCTTGTCACATTTCAAGGAAGCTCAAGGATCTCGACACCTTCATTAGTACGATGGAGAGTGAGAAATGCAACATGAGTCTTCCTTCTGTGTTTGTATTGAGACACTCAGCCCTATGCTGATTTTTAAAAGCATAACCAATAACAAAGTAGACATTCTCCCACCCTTTGTTGCAAGAAATGATCACTTCATACCCTATTGATTCCATTCATTTCCATTTCCACCCTTGCATGTCCTTTCTTCTCAAATAAAATACATTTCAAAATCCATTTATATGCTAGCCTTCAATCACACCAATCTCTTGCATTTCTTTTTTCTCTCAATCCAGCTCACTCATTCAAATTTTTATATCTTGCATTTAATTTTAAGCGTAAAACTAAAATATGATAAATTCATACCATTTACATTCCATTCATTCTCATATCTACTCTCGCATATACTTGCCTACCATATCCAATACTTTTTATAACTTATTCATATACCTTACTTGCATCTCATCATTCTCTCAATTCCCTCTCTTTCTTGCACTTGCATAGCTCATTCCTCTTTTTTACCCTCACATATCTTTATCTATATCTATACCTCAAACATACCTTCATCCATCACAACAAAATTCACACCATACCAAACAAAGAAAAAGATGAAGAAAATATCCAGGTTATGCAATTAAACACTGAGGGCTTCAAAAATAACTATCATAACATTGAGTTGTATTCAAGAGTTCTTTCCAAAATGTCTTTTCTAAATCCTACTTTTTACAGATCCCTAAGAGCACATATGACAGTTTCTTGGAGGCTAAAATGTATAATCAGATTTAACAAATATTTACATGTATCCATGGATTCAAATGCATCATTAGATATTCTTTATACACTTGTTCAAAAAACACTAATGTATTATACTTTTCTTTCAATCATAATTTTTTTTTGTATATCTTTCAAATGCAAATTGTTCCTGACATTTCTAACTTTATGCACACATGCATATATATTTATGCATTCCTTAGATATATGCATTGGTGATATATAGTTCATTTTTCGTGTTTTCTTTCATTTTCTATTGCAAATGCAAGTTGAGTCTTATTGTGCTTTGACGCATTTAGTGTACTTTGATTATTGATTTGTATTTCTAATTGATTTTAGTGTTTTCCATTCAAATTTCTTGTTCAGATGTCTAGGATGCTTTTCACTCTTCTATGCATTCTGTCCACATGGATACATGATACATGCATGCATGTATACATAGATGGCTCAAGCATTGGTATAAATGTTTAAGATTACTTGCATTTAATAATAAAGGATGTTTGTTGCTCCAAATGTATACATACACACATGTAAAAATACAAGTATTCATTGGTATATCTATAAAAAACTCCATGTATTTATTCTTTTCATAGTATATGCATACCAACTTTTGCTTTGTTTTCTCTTTTCACTCTTGTATCCTTAAATATCATTATATTTTTATATTTATTCTTCTCTTGTCACCTTTCGAGGAAGCTCAAGGATCTTCGCACTTTGTTTAGTACAAAGGAGAGTGAGAAATGGGACATGAGTCTTTCTTCTGTGTTTGTTCAAAGAAATGATCACTTCATACCCAATAAAAAGTATAACCAATAAAAAAATAGGCATTCTTCCAACCTTTGTTCAAAGAAATGATCACTTCATACCCTATCGATTCCACTCATTTCCATTTCCACCCTTGCACATCGTTTCTTTTCAAATCAAATACATTTCAAAATCCACTTATATACTTGGCTTGCATCACACCAATGTGTTCAATCCCTTTTTTCTTTCAATCCAACTCACTCATTCAAATTTTTATATCTTGCATTTAATTAAATTAAGCATATAACTCAAAAATGATAATTTCATATCATTTACATTCCATTCATTCTCATATCCAGTCTCGCATATCCTTGCCTCCCATATCAAATACTTTTCATAAGGCATTCATATACCTTACTTGCATCTCATCATTCTCTCAATTCCCTCTCTTTGTTGCACTTACATAGCTCATTCTTCTTTATTACCCTTACATATCTTTATCTATCTATAGCTCAAATATACCTTCTTCCATCAGAAAAAAATTCACACCATACCAAACAAAGAAAAATATGAAAATAATATCAAGGTTATGCAATTAAACACTGAGGGCTTCAAAAATAACTATCATAACTTAGAGTTGTACTCAAGAGTTCTTTTCAAAACGTTTTTTCTAAATCTTGCTTATTACAAATCCCTCAGAGCACGTATGACAATTTCTTGGAGGCTACAATGTATGATCAGATTTAACAAATATTTACATGTATACATGCATTCAAATGCATCATTGGATATCCTCTATAAACTTGTTCAAAAAACAATAATGTATTATTCTTTTGTTTCAATAATAAATGTTTTTTATATGTCATTCAAATAGCTTTACATAGAAGTTACCTTCACACTACATTAAAAAAAAGATTGATTCATCTTACAAAAGTTTACACTCAAATGAGTTACCCATATGATAAAGTCAAATAGCTCAATTGTATTAATTAACCTAACATGTATTTTAGAACATTACACTAGACATAAATTTTATTTACAAATAGACATAGAAACAAAAAAAGAGGTATGGTAAACTTTCTTTGACCATGCATTTAAAAGTTTAGCAGACATTGATTTCCCAAAATGCATTCTTATAAATGTCATTCTTATAAAATGTTGTAGTGTATATTATTTTCTTCTTATCATAAAATTAATGGGTCATTTAAAAATGCATATTTTTATAGTGCCTGGGCACATGTTTTTCTAAATTGTTGCAAATGAAATTTGATGCTTTAGTAATATTCGTACATCAAAACTTTGTTCAAATTGAAATGATGGATGTTAATGTTCAAATTGAAATAATGGATACATAACGTTTATTAAAAAATAAATTTAAAAACTATGCATTGCCCATAAGTAGTTTATTTGTCCTGTTTTCTTTCATTTAATACTTAAAATGCAACTTGAGTCTCCTCGTGCTTTCAAACTCATTCAAATGCAGAGGATGCTTTTCACTATTGTATGCATATGTGCACGCGGATACATGTATTCATGTATACATAGATGGCTCAACCATTGTTATGAAAGTTTCACGTTATTTGCATTTAATAATTTAAACAAAATAATAATACATTTTTGCATCCATGCTACCCATAAATACAATATCACATGCATCCATCCACACATGTCAATTGCTCACATGTCTCTATGGACCACATTGCCCATGGACCCTACACATTTCACGCATTAATGCACCATTGCAAATTATTTCAAACTTTCCTACCTAAATTTAATACATTTATATTCCTATCTCCTATCTTATTACTTTTCCTAACTCATAGCTAGATGCTTTTTACCTCTCGGTAGGAACTCAATGCTTGCATCACTTGTTAAAGTACCACACGACTGGCTGAAAAATTCCTATAGTTTGAAGTAAACAGTGAATGTCGTGAATATGACAGTATGGAAAATGGAAATTCGCAATTGGAACAACATCCATGAAGGAAAAAGAAAAGCATATGTGATGGAGAGAAAGAGGGAAAGGTCGTGTTGAGTGGGAAAGGCAGGCATGGTAGGGGCTTCACAAATTAAATTTAAATTTGACAGTCAATCTTGACTGTAATGCAATTTTTTTTGTAATTTTTCTTTCAAATATTAAAGGTTATCTATTTTAAAAAAAATATATGTAGATTGAAAAAACATATATAGGAATAATTACATAGAAATTTTGATAGTTTAACTAAAAATTTTCCAAATACAATCTTCCTAAAATTTTAATTGTATTTTACAGCTAAAATGACTAAATACAGCCATACGACCATCAATTTTAAGCCCAATCGTAATAAGTCCATTTGGAGACTATGAACCAAGGATTTAAAGATAAGGCGGTAGATTTTTTTAAAAAGAGGGAAAAAAAACAAAAAAAATAGTTGGAAATTTGCATGATGAATTTAGGTAAATCTTTGGAGCTGTTAGAGGGGGGAGCGGATATATTGTTGGGTTAACTGAAGCCAAAATTAGCAAGTTGCCTTCATATTTCGAAATGCTTTCTCTTTTTTGTAATTACTTCTATTGGCATTTGTGGCCAATTTAGAAGTTGTCTTTTCGAATGGATTTTTCCTTTAATTCGTTGAAGGCTGATTTATATTGAAGCTACTAGTTGAATGTTATTATTCAGAACTTTGTGATTAATAAGAGATAATCCCTGAGTGTGGATGTAGCCATAAAATTGATGGTGAACCATGATAAATCTGGTGTTCTAGTTTTGTGATTGTTTCAATCTTTTATTTCTGCAATTTCTTTTTCACTTTTATTCTACAATTATATTCAACAATTGGTATCAAAGCAGGTTGGAGAAATTTGGTGCAGGAAATTGTGAAGAACTTCTGCAGCCATGGAAGATGCAAACAAGTGGAAAATCAAAAAGTTTGCAGGACAAAATTTTAGCCTTTGGAAAGTGCAGATGGAATCTCTTCTCATCAAGCAAGATCTTTCGAATGCATTAGCTGGCAAAGCCAAAGGGAAATGATCTCTATCAGATGAAGAATGGGAGAAGCGTGACAAAAAAGCAAGAGCTACAATCTTCTTGTCGCTCTCCAGCAATGTTTTATTTAATGTCTCTGCAGAGAAGACTACACAAGAGTTGTAGGATAAATTATCTTCAATGTATGAAATGGCATCTGCTTCCAATAAGGTATTTATTATGAAGAAATTGTATAATTTAAAAATGCGAGGAGGGGTTATGTCAAATCATTTGAATGAATTTAATACATCTGTTACCCAGTTGATTTCTGTAGGCATTAATTTGGATGATGAGATCAAAGCTATTTTATTACTGTGTTCTTTACCAAATAGCTGGGAAGGTGTTGTGATGGCAATGAGCACTTCGATGGCTGCCAAAAGAAAGCTAAAATTTAATGATGTTGCAGCCACTTTACTGAGTGAAGATATGCGAAGGAAAAATCAGGAACCCTCATCTGGTGAGGCATTAACGGCTGTAAGTATTGGGAATAGAGTTAGAAGTAAAGAAAGAGGAAAATATAATAATCGAAGGAGATCAAAATCTAGATCGCAGTCAAGAGGAAAAATGAGTGCCTGTTGGTTTTGTGGCAAGCTAGGTCACACAAAGAAAAATTGCTGGAATTATAAGAAGGCACAGGACAAAGTCAGTAACAATGAAGCAAACGTTGAAGGCGAAAAAGATGATGGAGTTTTAATTTTGGTTGCCGGTGACATGACTGCAGACTCTTGGGTACTTGATTGTGAAGCTTCTTTCCATGCTACTTCGTGTAGGCATGCTTTCACAAATTTCAAAGAAGGTGTTTTCGATAAGGTTTTTCTTGGTGACAATAAGGAGTGTGAAATTGTTGGTAAAGGTGATATAGTTTTAAATTTAAAGAATGGCAATAAATAGATTTTAAAGGATGTCAGATATGTTCCTTTGTTGAAAAGAAATTTAATTTCTGTCAGTCAATTAATTGCTTCTGGGTGTGATGTTCAATTTTCTTTAGAAAATTGGCAAGTAACAAAAGGGGTTTTAGTGATTGCAAGAGGAAAGATGTTGGGTAATCTTTATATTTTAAAATGCCATGGTGAAGTGGGAGCTACCATGATAGTCATAGATAGCAACTCAGAAATTTGGCACAAGAGGCTCGGTCACATGAGCAAGAAAGGGCTTGAAGTAATGCTTCAACGAGATTAGCTTCTCGGCTTGCAATCGGTGGCTTTACAGTTTTGTGAACACTGTCTTTATGGCAAACAAAGTCGGGCTAGCTTCTTGAGGACAGGCCATGATAAGAAAACTACTCCTTTGGCACTTGTGCATTCAGACTTGTTTGGTCCTACTGAGGTAACTTCATTTGGTGGTGCAAATTATTTTGTTACTTTCTTGGATGATTGCACTAGAAAAGTTTGGATCTACATGTTGAATAAAAAATTAGAAGTTTTTTCAAAGTTTAAAATTTTCAAGGCTCTTGTTGAAAATCAAATAGGGCATAAAATTAAATGTCTGAAAACTGACAATGGAGGAGAGTTTTTTTCCTAAGAGTTTGATAATTTCTGTGCAAACAATAGCATTCGTAGAATAAAGGTGGTCCCATTCACCCCTCAAGAAAATGGAGCAGCTGAGTGGTTGAATCAGACAATTTTAGAGAGAGCTCATTGTATGCTCTCCAATGCTAGGTTGGGAAAACAGTTTTGGGTAGAGGCGTGCAACACTACAGTTTATTTGATCAACCATGCCCCATCATCTCATTAGGATTTTGACATTCCTGAGGAGAGATGGCTTGGGAAGAGAATTTCATATCATCATTTGCGGGTGTTTGGCTGTGATGCATTCGTGCATATTCGAAAGAACAACGAATGAAGCTTGATTTCAAATCAAGAAGGTGCATTTTTATGGGCTATGGAGAAGATCAATTTAGTTTTCGGCTATGGGATCTCGTTGCAAGAAAGATTGTGTGTAGTCAGAATGTTGTTTTCAATGAGAAAAAATTCTCAGGTTTGCAGCCTCTGGACAAATCTTCAAATATATTTTTTGATGTCGATTTATTTGATAATGGTCATGTTAAGAATACATCAGTCTCTTTCTCCCAGCCTTTATTTATTTCTTTAACCACTAGCACCCCTGTTAGTTCACAGCCATCAAACTCAGTTGCTTTGTCTTCAAATTTTGGTTCCCTTGTTTATACAAGCACACAACCTATCCTCAGCATTTCATAGCCACCAATAGTCACTGTCCTGCCCATTCTAGGTGAAACACAGCCAATTCATAATCCATCACTGCCTATGGATTATTCAATTCAGCATTATTCCAATTCCACAACACTGTTTTGAAACATTCACAAGGTTATTCACAACCTCCCAATAACCAGTCGTTGCCTTCATTTGATAAATCGTTGACTCCAATTTTAAGAAATTCACTACCCTTGGCAATTGGTATGCAGTCTTCAATGGCTGGTTCACAGCCTACACAGATTCATACGCAACCCTTAGGAATTCAACCGTTGCCTTGCTTATTTGACTCGCATTCTTCCTTAGGTAATATGCCTACATTGAAAAATTCACAACATTTTCACCTTCATTCACCGCCATCCCTATGTAATTTGTAGCCTTCTTTGTTTCAATCGTTGTCTATTCCTAGCCCCACGCACCCTCTACTTGGTGCATCACTGCCTTCACCATTACAAACGCAGCCTCCTTTAATACCTGCACGACCTACAGAATCTAGTTTTGTCTTCATTAAAACATTCACTACCTATAGAAGACTCAGGTTCACATGGGTATAAGAGTATAAATTAGGGGCAAAGCTTTGAAATTATACAAGGACAAAAAATTAGAGAAATTAATGAATAGGGAAGTATGGAGGGGAGTATGCAAAAACAGAGTAGTAGTGTTAATTTGCATAGTAATCAGGAAAACGTAGAAATAGTGGGTGTCTTGAAATCAGAATTTGGTCCTCAATTTAAGAGATCAACTCGGCGGAGGAAGTTACCACAAAAATATAATGATTTTGAGTTATTTTCTGCTAATAACCATGATTATGAATTGTTGCTTTGTGGAGAGGCAGAGCCAGCGACATTCAAACAAGCTTGCAAAGATGCCAATTTGGTTAAATGGATGGAGGCAATGAATGAAGAACTGGAATCTTTGCAAACAAATGACACTTGGGATTTGGTTCCTCTTCCGCCAAATCAGAAACCTCTAAAAAATAAATGGGTGTATCGTGTCAAAGAGGAAGAGGGAGGTCATCAACGTTACAGGGCTAGACTAGTCATCAAGGGATTTGCTCAAGAAAAAGGTATTGATTTTAATGAGATTTTTTCACCAGTTGTGAGAATGACCACCATTCGAGCAGTGTTATGCATGGCAGCCATTTGGGATCCTGAACTTGAGCAATTAGATGTCAAAGCTACTTTTCTTCATGGAGATGTTGAAGAGGAATTATACATGGAGCAGCCTGAAGGTTTTGCAAAATTGGGTCAAGAGCATTTATATTGCAGATTGAAGTGGAGTTTGTATGGGCTCAAGCAAGCCCCCAGGCAGTGGTATTTAAAATTTGACAACTTCATGACTCAGCAACAATTTATTCGTTGTGATTCAGACCCGTGTGTTTATTACAAGAAGCTTCCAAATGGCGAGTTTTTCATTTTATTACTTTATGTTGATGATATGTTGGTTGTTGGCAATAGTGTGAGGATAGTTCGTGAGTTAAAACAACATTTATCTCAGAGATTTTCCATGAAGGACTTAGGGTCAGCAAAGAGGATTCTTGGGATGAATATAATCATAGATAGGAAAAAGAGAGAACTTAGATTATTTCAAGAAAAATATATTCTAAAAATCTTAGATAGATTCAATATGAAGAATGCCAAATTTGTGAGTACTCCTTTGGCTAATCATTTCAAGTTATCCTCAGCTATGTGTCCTAAAACAGAAGAAGAAAAAGAATACATGAAACGGGTTCCATATTCATCAGCAGTTGGCAGTTTAATGTATGCCATGACTTGTACTCATCCGGATATTGCTCAGGCACTAGCAGTAGTGAGCAGATTTATGAGTAATCTAGGTAAACAACATTGGTAGGCAGTATAGTGGATATTTAGATATTTGAAAGGTACTTCTGATCGTGGTTTATTTTTTGGTGGTAAGGACATTCATCTTCGAGGTTATGTTGATTCAGATATGTTTGGAGATCTGGATAAAAGGTGTTCTACCACCGGTTATACTTTCACTTTTGCTGGGGCAGTGATCAGTTGGGTTTCTAAGTTGTAACAGGTGGTTGCACTTTCTTCTACAGAGGCTGAATATATTGCTCTTTCAGAAGGGGCAAAAGAAATGATTTGGTTGCAGCGATTGATAGGTGATTTGTGGTTTCAGCAATCTATGTTTACTCTTTTTTGTGATAGCAATAGTGCTATTCACTTGTCAAAAAATTCAGCTTTTCATAGTCAGACGAAGCACATAGAGCTGCGATATCACTTCATTCACCATTATATTGAAGAGGGGAAGCTACAGATACAGAAAATTGACACCAAGCTCAATCCAGCTGACATGTTGATGAAAGTACTTCCGAGGGAGAAGTTCAAATTTTGTAGAGCTTCTCTCGGACTTGTGCAGCTCTGACTTTAACTCTGTAGTGGTGGGATATCTCTAAGCAGCAATTTGGTCTTCAAGTGGGAGATTGTTGGGTTAACTGAAGCCCAAATTAGAAAGTTGTCTTCATATTTCGAAATGCTTTCTCTTTTTTGTAATTACTTCTATTGGCATTTGTGGCTAATTTAGAAGTTGTCTTTTTGAATGGATTTTTCCTTTAATTTGTTGAAGGCTGATTTATATTGAAGCTGCTAGATGAATGTTATTATTCAGAACTTTGTGATTAATAAGAGATAATCTCTGAGTGTGGACATAGCCATCAAATTGATGGTGAACCATGATAAATCTGGTGTTCTAGTTTTGTGATTGTTTTAATCTTTTATTTCTGCAATTTCTTTTTCACTTTTATTCTGCAATTATATTCAACATATATATATATATATATATATATATATATATATATATATATATATATATATAATAGATGAGAACCCTCAAGATGGGGGGGTTGGGGATGGATAGTCTTGAGCCGCTTGATACATGGTTCAGTAATTAGGGGTTGTTTTGGGATAGAAGTCGCTATGTGTTAGGATTATCGGTCCTTCTCCTTAAGTAATCTTTGTACAATAACATTTGAGCACCGAAGGTAAAATAGACGGAGGTTCTGTCCAGTTTAGTTGTTAAGCAGCACTGTAAAGAATGGTGAAGATCCGTGAAGGATCTGCGCATGAGATGGAACAAAGGATCTGTGCATTGTATTTACCTTAAGGGAGATAGAAACGTACAAGATGAACAAGTATGCGTTGGATCCTGCCTTCAAGGAAGAACAGCATTCACAGGAACCAATTGAAAACTTTCACTAAAAAATCACCCATACGGTTGTCCATAACCACTCCTCCTCTGTTCATAGCATTTCTGACAACCCCTCACCCGTAGACAACTATAACGGGTTTCTCGTGCATCTCCTCTGTCATACAGAGACCTCTCAACATTTCAAGAATTGCAGGAGCTAATGTCAGAGCTTGATGGAATTATTAATTTTTATAGAGGAAGCTGCAACAAATTAGGCGCAAAGTAGGGGTCTACAAATAATAATACAGATACGTTCATTCATCACCTTCCAGATGTTGCCTTATTTTTGTAGTGAATAATAATTTTTTTTTGAAATTCTGAATTCAGTTTTTAATCCCTCATAATTGAATGTGAAAGTTTAGAAAAACAATTGTTGATAGTTATTGCTTTCTTACCTTATTTAGAAGGTACTAGAGAAATTAAATATATGTTGTGCTTATATAAAATTATGACATTAGTTACAATTAAATTTAAATTGTAATTCATTTTAAAATTTGTAAAATATATCAAGAAGAGAATGTTCTCTATTATGAATAATGAATTATTTGAAGTGATTGTTCTAATATAGACAAAAGGGATAGGATAAATAGAAACTTAACTCAAATATAGTAGCCTTAATCATAGAATGAACTCGAGTGTGGTAACTTCTAAGTGTGTGTTAAAGTTGTAATATATAAATTTTATGACATAAAAAATGATGTTAAAAAATGTGACAAATAAACTGAAATTGTGAATTTAATTATAAATTTTATTTTTTAATCTAAGACTATTGATCGTTATATATTGACATTAATAGGTTTCATTGAACTTCAATATCTTATTGTGTCATCTCTTTAACTAGATTTGCATGTTTTGTATGGATAATATTTCCTTGCTTTACATTGGTTACAAATTATTTTCTTTTGACCATTTTATATAGTATGAACGATTAGCATGTATGCCTAATTTAGCTAGATCTAAACATGTTTCTATTTATTCGTCAAATCCCCAAGTTTTACCATATCATTTCAATGCAACATTAGCATCAACTCATTGTTTAGTTTTATGTTTGGAAAATATAGTTAGTCACCTAGATACTTTGGATTTTCATAATTTCGCCATTGATGTATCTTTTCTTGTTCTCCATAATCTTGTTCATCTTTATAGTTTGATCTATTGAAAACAATATTTGATTTCCCATAGTTTCAATTTTTCTCTAAGTCTTTAGGTTCTCATTTTGTACAAGATTTCATTAGTTTAATTAGTAGTAAATTCTATAACTCTTGATTTAAAATATAATGAAATTAGTTATGGGTTGATTAACTCAATATCCATTAGTGTTTACAATAATCAAGCTACTATCCCTTAGTAACTGATGTTAAAGAGAATTGATGGATATGTGTGGTATAATTGGTGTGAATTTGAAATTCCTTTGATATTTTCTTTAATAAATTAGTGCTTAAGGTAAGGATATAATATAGACTTTTTTGGCAAGTCATTTTGAAAATATTTCATTAATGATAGTCTAAAAATTATTAGGGTCCTAGTGATAAGGCGTTTCTCTTTAAAAATATTGTTGCTATTACTGTTATGCCATGCTTTAACTATATTATTGGCTATTATAGTATGGTGGAATGTTAGAGGATTGTATTTTAAATTATGGACATGTCATCTTTTGAACCTTATGATTTTACCCTTTTGTTTGCCAAACATGTGTGTGATGGTTGAAGTCCTTTTATTGAACTGTGGTTCCTCTACGAATTATATACATAGGCAAGGTCATTAGTGGCAAGCCTCCTAGGAACTAGGTTTGGACCTTTAGGCTCCCCCATACTTTCTTGAAAGGTTACATTGTGAGTTGGTCTTGTGTTGAGAATTGATCAAATTTTTGGTATTTGTGTTGTCCTTTGTTGTAATTTAGTTGTTAATTTTTGTGCATTACATCCTTGTGCAATGAAATTTAACATAATATCTAATCAACATTGCATAAATTCACTCCCACAAAATACATAATAGCAAATAAATCAGATAATTCAAATAATGCAAGTTGATCTTATAATATTTGAAGATGTTCATGAAAATAATAGATAGAACATGAATAACCCATTTTATTTTCAAGTATGGAAATAGAACTCGATTCCTTCAATTTCCAACCCCATGGTCTATGAAAGTCTTTACCATTCACCAATTTTTTCACATATACAAAAATTCTTATGCAATCAAATCCAAGAAAATGATGTAAAAAATTTATGACATGATTTAAAATTCATACATAGAACTTAAGTAGGGAATATATAAATATATTATAATATGTTATAATGATTACTCAGCTACTAATGACCTGTGCAGAGGATGCAAGTAATCATCATCATCAACACCCTGCAATAATTTAAAAATATTGTTTTGTCAAACTTTTTCTTTCGTCACCATAATTATATATTTTTCATCTTCAAAAAATTATTTAGGACATACCTTAGGAGGAATTTTTGTAGTTGTATCTTCCCCATTTCCATCAATTACCTGCAATATATTTCAAAAGTTATTTAAAAATTCAAATACAATAAATTTAAATAAAATCAATATGTTATATTCAATACCTTTTACCTTTGAATGATCTTGATTGATTCATGTTCCTTTGAATGATCAATTGATTCTTGTTCAATGGCTACATATTCATTTTCCTCATCCTTTTCATTTCTAGACTTTTCTTTAGTTCTAAGGTCCAAAATTTGGTTAATGAATTCAATGACATCACGTAGGAGACAAAAGGTTTTAGTATGCCTTCTTGCCATTTGTTCACAAATGGTGAAGTGAAATATTTTGAACGAGGTTTCCAAAATACCTAGTTCCCCTATAGAACAACATAACATTTATTTTACTATAAAAATTCAAAAATTGAATACTAAATTTAAAATTTTACAAATAATGAAAAATAAAATTGAGTATATATGCATTTACATTCCTAAATGTTGATCAAAACAATAGATGGTTAGTTAAGATAAAGATTAAAATCATACAACATTTCCATTTAACCATTAATTTGTAAATAATAGAATATAACAAAAACTAAATAAGTTGAAAACCAAAAATTTCTAAATCCATATCCAATTGAAAATTTCCAATTGACTAATTTCTAGATATTTTAAAGAAAAATGTTTATTATTATCTTTAATAAAGAAAGGAATTTGTATTTCTCATAACTGAAGTCAATTTTCATTCTAAGGGAGATATTTTAAATTAGTAAACTAGAATTATGTAATTTGATTGCATATTATAGGACATGTAGGATAAATAGAAACCACATTAATAATATTCTAGATTTAACTTTTAATCCTAATGAATTGTTCTATACATGATTTTTAGGCAATTTGAAAAGCTTACATAATAAAGTAGATAAAATAAATGAATGGATCTATAATACAATTAGTAATGTATTATTATTCAATAATTTATTCTACATGTGGTGTATTCTTAAATAAATCATATGATTGATATTTACTAATCTATATACTTTCCCACTCAAATATGTATGATTATTTTCTATATTATTGATATGTGTATTTAGATTGAAAAGATTCATATCATGGGGGCCAAGCTTCATGAGGAAATTGAACCATGTCTTATGTAGGTGGAACATTTTTTTTATGTTTCAATCATCATCTTAAGAAAATTACATAGAACACAATTTTTCATTGGTAGTCTCCTAATGAGTTGGTAGATGACCAAGAATGGTGCAAGAGTAAAGAATGAAACCTTTTTTTTCCATATTGACTGCTTTGTCTAAATTATATGCAGTTATGATCTAAACAATGTTTTAACTATGGTGAAATTATAATTATGTTTATTGTAGAGGTGTGTTGAACAATGTTAACACCATTATATTAATTATGTTAAGTTTTTTTTAATATGGTTACCAATTATATTTTCTTGGTTCCATATTATCTATATCACCATTGGATTATGTGCATCACTTTTTGGAGAGTCTAAGATTGTATTACTATTATTGTGAGCATTTAAAAATTCCTTTAGTACACCAAAAATAGTTGAAGTGCTCTCAAATTTATCAATGACATAAAAAGTATCCTCAAAATTTTAAAAAGTACCACAAATGATTAATCATCTTAGATAATTGATTGAATTAATTTGAATCACAAGTTATATTATAGATTACTCATATTCAATATTTTATATATATCATTAATATAGCATATCCAAAATTTTGTTTCATGAGAATGGAAGTTGCAATGGAGGAATGAATAAAAAAAATGAAGTATAAACATAATTTAAGTGGTTTATTTGAAATAATTTCAATATGGGGCCATCCCATATAATATTAATGAACCTTTATAAGCTACACTTTGGACTATTCACTTGGATATTGATTCTGGATATGTGTATCCTAGTCATAGTATGAGAATAACAAGATAAATAGAAAAAATATAATTGAAACTAGGAGAAAAAAAATTGTGGAAATTGCATAGTGTAATTTTTTAGTGGGAGTCTTCTAATGAGTTGTTGGATGACCAAGTATAGTGCAAGACTTAATATAGCCACCTTGTTATATATATTGATTACATTGTCTAAATTCTATACAGTGATGATCTAAATAATGTGTTAATTGTGCCACAATTATACATTGTAGTTTATTCTAGAGATTTGGTAGTCCATGCTAAAGTCATTATATTAATCATAGTGTATTTTTGTACAATATGGTTACCACCAAAGTGTTTTTCTTGGTGATATGTTTTTTATGCCACCTATTGGAGTATAGGATGATCATTGTGTTATTGTGAGAATTTGAAAAGTGCTCTAGTGCACCACAAACAATTGAAATGTTCTTATATTTTTTTCATGTTATTGAAATGGTCTTGGAATAAAACACATAATCATAGCTCCAAATCAAAAGAATTCACCCCCAATTTAAAGCAAATGTGGGGATTCTCCCTTGTCATATTGATGGACTTCATCTAGGTATCCTTTAGATTATTCACTTAGCTATTTACTTTAGAAATCTTCATTTTGTTAGAGTAAAATGTGTTTTCCTAATTATTTATTTAAATAATTATGTCCCTTTTACAATAGCATAGTTAATCTTACTCGAGCCATCTATTTTTTTGCTTCAAGTTATAGGATGAGGAAACATTTTATGATCTATGTTTATCATCACCTAGGGTTTCATTTAGAGTTTCATCTCACTATTTTTTCTTATTATAAGCATTTATTATTGTATAATTCATTCAAATACACATTAAAAATATTTTTTGAATCGGTGGTACCTTTGGCCTCTATAGAAATTCCTTTCTTTTTCTCTTTTTTTGTCATATTTGTTTGATAAAAAATGATCTTTGGAAGATGTAGGATTGAGGAATCAACACCAAAATTATATTAGAGCCACTATATTAAAGTCCATCTCAACTAAAAATGAACCCCACCACTATATTCAAAACATCCTAAAACTATAATATCACTAACCAAATGAAAAAAAAAAAAATCCACAAGAAAATATAAATTGATTGATAATCTTATCAAATTAATTCTCTAAATAGGAGACATTAGAATTATCCTATCCTCAAAACTTTTTGTTCTCAATTAATTCAAATTTTGATGCTATAAAGTTTCAAACCTTCCCCAAGATGCATCCTTAATAGGAATATTTTTTCCAGCAAAATACATATCATGTTATAATTCTATTCCTCAAAATTTTTAGCTTCGTGTCAAGAATAACTTGAAGAATTGAGATTAGTCTTCCCTCATCATCTATTGTTGGAAAATCAATGGAAGGAACAATGTGCATACCAACTTCTTATAGGTCCATAAATTTATATTTGATCTCTTATTACCCACTTCTCTTGGTGGAATATTGCTTATATGTATGCAATAATTACACCATTTCTCCCACTTCAAATTTTATCTTTGCATATTTCTTATATACATATCTTTTATTGGTTTTGTGCTTGTTGTAAACTTCCCATCAACAATATCGATGTATCTTGGAATTTTTTTTTGAAGTCATCTACTACAACTATTTTGTAATGTTTGAAATATTCTACCAAAAACTCGGCTAAGCACACAACACAAATTTTAAATGTTCACTACAAACACTAGATTAGCTTACAAAAGTTTATTTCTAATACAAAAATATCAATGATAGTTCCAAAGTAATAATAGAAGTGAAAGATATAAGGGCCATACCTATGTCTCAGTGGCTCATCTCTAATGGCATTTCCTAAATGATGCATAGAGGCTTCATAGTTTGACATCTTGAATTTACTAATACACACTTGATCAACACTAGGGTAACATCTGTTGGATATTTGGAATTCCATAACTAACATCCTAACAACTCTCAAGTTAGCCTTGCAAATTTCACTTAACATCTCTATCCTCTATGGAACTCTACACCATAATCTAATGTTGGAATAACATGATATGTATGTTTATAGCTAAGAATAGATTCCACATTTCAGTGTTCAAATAAGGAGATGGAGGTAAGGAACAATCTATATTGTAATACAACCTATACTCAATATTTCCTTACTTTAATCTAGGTATCAATCTATAAGCGAGGGGGACCACCACGTGCAAGGCCCCAGGTCACAGAGGGCCAAGATGTAGAAGGCTTCCCTAACTTACCTTGAATAGCGGGGTGTTAGGATGTGTAGGATGAGAATGATGAGGACTATGAGGTCCTTCAATCACTCTTTAAACATGAAATACATAATGGGGCTAGGCGAGCTAGCTTTCAAGTCCAACACTACACCTCAAGAAGTTCTCTACCCAAGGATGGAAGCATGGTCCTAGAACATCACAATGTGCTAGCATCTCTCAAGTGTGCTAGCGTCTGTATAACCAAACAACTATAGAGACAAGGTCAAACCTAAGAAAACAAGCTAACAGACTAACTAAATACTACTAAAGGGCCAAAATAATGTGATTAAGTAAATGAAATATTCTCTAATGTGACAAAGCAAAAACACGAGATCACAAGGAAGATCTCACAAAGAAACTTGTTTTCTAGCTAGCTCCTCGAAACCATGTCCACTTACACACAATAGAGAGAGAGATAAAAATGTTGGGTGGCTGTATAGGGGCCTACCTCAGTCAAACCCCTATTTAGGTGTTTCCACCTCCATAGACAACCAAGAAAGTGAGATAAAGGAAACAATGTAGTAAAGAACACTAAAGCACTACAAAAATGTAAGTGTACTTACTCAACCAAGTGATAGAGGAGAGGAAAGGGAATCTTGACACCTCCACCAAGAGCACTCAAGGCTACTTGGGGGAGAAAATGAGAGTAATCAAGCCTCTACTATAATGGTGTTGTCCCCAACTTGCTCTATCAAAGTGATAGAGTGAAGTTATTGTTGCAATGGAATGCTTGAAATTCTTGCAGTGAGAGAAAGAGTGTGAAAGTGAGCTTGTGAATGAAGTGAAGAAGTTCAACTAAATTCTTAAAGGATGAAATGCTTGTAGGAGTGAATTTGAAGGAGAGAGTGAAGGAAATGACCATACTTAGGTTGGTCAGCTAAAGAGGGAGTTACAACTTGACTCCCAATGAGAAGTGTAAGACCTCTACAAGTTCAGCTGTAGGAATCTACCAAGGACGTAAGAACACCACACAGGCATACCTGACAAAAAATCCTTTGGTGATGCTCAAAACAAGGACCAAGTGGGACAAATATAGTAGGCTTATGTGTAATTAAGCCTCTGAACTTAGTTTTTCTAAAGTGGAGAAAGGAAATAGGAGAATTTGCATAAGGGGTGCAAATTCACTCCTATACATTTTTCCCCCACTTTAGTGAGCATGATTGTTGATGAGCACTCGATAAAGTAGATCAAGGAAGGAGTAAGGTTAGAAATGCATACCTGAACCATTGAGGAACCATACCACAATTGGGTGTACCTGAAGGTGTAGGGAAAGTGAAGGACTCCAAGGCTTCTTGGAACTATGAAGTTGAAGAAAAAAAGAATCTTATAGGCTCATGGACCTGTAAGGAGGAAACCCCCAAGATCTCTCACATGAAGGAAGCCCCATGAATCAATCACCTTATAGGCTCATAGACTTGCAAGGAAGGTTTCCCCTAAGATCTCTCACATGGAGGATACTCGAGAAGCATCCCCCAAGATCTCTCACATGGAGGAAGCAACAAAAGCACCCTACAGACCTATAGACCTATAGGGAAGGTATTCTCCAAGATCTCTCACATGAAGAATACTTAAGAAAGAACCCTATAGACGGGTATGTGTAGGATCATCATGGAAAAAACAGACCCTTAAGTGGCAAAAAATTCAAAAAAATCAGAGTTAGGCAACTTGACATAAAAAATTGAATAAGTTATCTATATTATTTCAAAAATATGTAAGAATAGAATCTATAGAAATTGAATGTAGTTTCTAAACTACTAGGTTTGTTTTAAAAAAAAAAAATCTATTTGGTGGAAATTTGAAATTTCAATGCAGTGGCACTTAAATTTCAGGGAAAAAATAAGAAGTAGGTGTCTGTCTGACCACCCTAACCATAATAAAATGATAATATTTTTTATAAAATTTTAGATATAAGTAGAGGACTCATGCCCCAATGTGATGCATATTTTTTTGTAATTTTTTCTAAGTAAATAATTAATTATTAATTTTTTAATACAACTTTTTAAAAAATATTAAAACTCATATGTCTGACCACCTTAACTTGGTCAAAACTTCATGAAATTAATTTTTTATTCTTTTAATCCTATAGTATGAAAAGCATAGAATGTGACACATGTTTTGGATTCAAAAAATGCGATACTGTTTGAAAGCTATAGATGTTTTTCAATCAGCCTATCAATTAGGACTTTAGTTGTAATATGAATAGAAAATGAATAATAATTACTTATTAAATTCAAAGTAAATCATAATTTATATTGGTGGAAAGCTTAGAATATCCTTTAAAAACCCTTTTCGTTTCATTAATTTTGGGTAGAAAAATAGTCATTAGCCACATACCCATCATATTGCCACTTTTTGGCCCATCATGATCCTACACATACCTAGACATACAAATCTATAGGGAAGGTAACCCCCAAGATCTCTCACATGTAGGAAACCCAAGAAAGCACCCTGCAGGCTCTCATACTTGTAGGGGAGCCACCCCCAAGATCTCTCTCATGGAGGAAACCTAGGAAAGCAGACTTCACAGAGTTAGGAAGCATCCATGTAGGCAAGTAAGTAGAAAGTCACGTATACCATCGATAGTTTGAATTTTTTTTGAATGGGTCCCTTAGGGACCCAATGTGAAGAGGGGGTCCACTCAAGGGATGCACAGTTTAAAAGTAGAGGTTCTCTTTCTTGAATTGATCCATCATCAAGGGATATCCTTATAAAGGAAGAGAAATTCCCCCACATGAGGGGAAAGTTAATGTTGTTCCTAATTTAGAGGAAGGTTTTCAAGTCCTTTCTTTATGAACCCATGACTAAGGAAACATGTTCCGTTAAGGTTTTGAGTTGAGAATACGATTCTAAAGAAAGGTTTGCAAGGATTTTCAAGAAAATATTTGTTGGAAACAAATGCATTTTCTAAAAATTGAAATGTTGAAGAAAAAATGTTGTTACACATGAGAGGGACATCTCAACCAAAGAAGAGGGAAAGA
Source organism: Sequoia sempervirens (assembly GCA_007258455.2). NCBI lineage: Eukaryota > Viridiplantae > Streptophyta > Pinopsida > Cupressales > Cupressaceae > Sequoia > Sequoia sempervirens. The sequence continues at coordinate 49,919,862 of VDFB02379711.1, forward strand.
TAAAGAGAAAGAAAAAGAGAAAAACACAAAGGGCATAGGGGTAGCCTAATATTTCAGGGTCAGAACTGCACATAAATATATATAGATATGTATTGTAATAGTATATAAATAAATTGTCATCAACCCCCTACTATATCATACCATGTGAAGAATGCACGAGAAGACAAAGTAAAAATAAAAATTAGGTCAACATGGAAGGGAAGCCTAAATGCCCCCAATGCTTTGCATCATCCCCAATTTATCGAAAACTAAGCACAAACATGGAAGAATGATGATGTAAATAGAAGAAGGTTTACAACATAAAAACCATGCCTATATCCAAGCACCAACAAGGGTAACAAGGGTCATCTAGGCACACATAGGAAGATCATGGGAGAACACATCACAAAACACACACACACAAAAGATCAAGAAGAGGCCTCCTCCTAACATTGATCGACCAAGAGGTCATCCTATTACTACTCTAGGTCATCATAGGGGAAAGGAGGATGAGCCTACAGTGGTGGGATGTTAAGAGGAGGAGCATCTAGGCCTCCTACAACAAGGGCCAAGGAAGAAGGCCCTACAAGGTCTTCTTCGTCAAGCTCTTGTGGAGCTAGGGTTAGTGATTTCGTGAAGATCACTGACAAGGCTAAAACTTCATCCACATAGTTAAACATACACCCTATAGGAGAGCCATGTTTAACTTTAGTGGAGGGGTAGGCTACACCTCTACACCTGAGATTCACCGCTAGGCTTTCTGAATGACTTGGGAGTGGTGACAAATTCAGGGGAAGTTGGGACTAGTTTCATCACTAAGATAGAACAAGTCAGTACAAGACCACCTTGTAGAGAGGGCAGGATCCTCTTACGTCCTTTGCTGCTAGAAGGACCACACTCCACCTTTTACTTCATTGGAGGAGATGAACTCCCCACAAATGAGGCTAGAGGTGCGGAGGAAGAGGAAGAAAGAACCGTGGTAGACACAACCGAGGTATTAATCATATCCATGGATTTTGGGAAAGGTTGGATATTTGAAACGAACATCAGCAAAGGAAGCTCCACCAAAGGAGTGATGAACACTTGTACCCCCTTTGGGTTAGGCACATTCATACTTGTATATGCATAAAATTGGTCATGTCTAATTAATCCTAGCATTTAATTACATATTTATTATTTAATTAATTTCTCTAAAGTCCTGCCAGTATTGGCATGGTGTGATGGTTTATAAGTTGCATTGTTGTTCTTGCCACCAAGGTTCAAACCCCGTTGGGGTGGTATTGTTGAATGGTTGTATTCGGTTCATAGCTCCGGTCAAAAGCGTTTACCCCTTGAATAAAAAAAAAATTCTCTAGTCCTCTACATATGATTAAATTTAATTAATTTAATTATATTGTTCATTCACTTTATTCTTCCACCTAAATTAAATAAATTTATTTTATTTAATTATTTCATATTTATATGTCTACTTAATTAATTAATTAAATACTATTTATTTATCTTAATTAATTATCACCTTTTGAATTTAATTAAATTTAAATATTTCTTTTCAAATCTTTCTTCTAATTAATTAAATATTTTATTTAATTAATTTCATTTACATGTCATTTCTTAAAAAGTGTAATTAAATATATTTATTTAATTAAATATCTCCATATCTTTTCAAATCATAATTAAATATTTTATTTAATTATGAAATCCTCCATTTTTCTTCAAATCTTGGGTAAATATTCTATTTTGAGAAAAATCTCCATGTCACCCATAAATGAATAATTGAATTTAACAATTCATTATTTATCTTCTTCAAAATCTTTCCATAATCTCACAAAAAGATGTTTTTTACAATTCATCTTTATCATCTCATCTTATCTCTTTTTACAAAAAAGAAAACAAATCTTGATTTTTGTTTTCTTCTATTTTCTCTTCAATCTTATCCATCTTCAACCATTCGATCTATCGGGAATTTTCATAGTCATGGATCACATCATCCAATCAAAAGCTTTCAAAAACTCTATAAATACCCTTATGAATCCAAGCATTGGTGACACACAATACATGTGAATTAGAGATCACTTGCATTTTAGCATTCTAACATTCTAGCATTATAGCATTTTAGCATTCATAGCATTTTCATAATCTTTCATTTTATCAATCATGTCTAGTATCAAAATAATCATGTCTTAGCATAGCATTGCATACATTCATATCCAATCTTGTTCTCTAGGAAGACCATTTGTTGAGCCTAGCACACAATCTGAGAGCTACTTGGAGTCAATGAAAAGACTAGAGATAGAGGACAATGGAATGCCTTTGAAGCATAAATGGATTTTGCAACTTTATTTCTTTATTTTATGCTTTGATTTAAAGTTTCATTGGTGTGTTTGATGTACTTTTAATTCATATTTATCACACTTAAAATCGATCACACATTTTTGGCGCCCACTATGAGGCCCTACCCCATTTTTAACATCTACTTGCAGGTTTTCTGGTAGGTTTTCGTGTTCTAAAATTTGGATTTTTGACAAAATTTTCCATTTTAGCATATACGAGGATTTTTGTAGCACATACATAGGTTTCTGTAGTGCATCCATGGTTTCTTTCAGCACTTTTGCAGGTACTTTGACACATCCAGGAACTATTTCGGCGAATTTGAGGAACATAACGACACATTTAAGGAATAGAATGGTGTATATACCCAGTTCAGTTTATTAAAGATTTTGTAAAAAACCAAAAAAAATGGTTTCATTTTCTTTTAGCGCATTCAGGAGTTTTCTTAGTGCATTTGGGACTTTCTGCAGTGCATATAGGATATGTTTTAGTGCATTTACTTGTTATTGTGCATATAGGTTATCTTTTAGTGCATGTAGGTTGTAACTAAACAAGGTTTTGAGTCTGATTCCTTCCATAGACATGATCTTTTCTGGCTTAAAAAGAACCAATCTAGGATAGTCATAGATCTAGTTTTTAAAAAAGAAGCAACCTTAGGGTAGACATGGATTAAAATGAAGCAATCTAGGATAGTCACCACACAATAATTTTTTGTGGTTAAAATTGAATAACTTGTTTCCATGAAGCAACATCTTCACATAGTTTAGAGCGTTATGATTTGGGTTTTAAAAAGAACATTATCTACTGTGTTTGTGGCAATAGTTCTATGCTCTCCCCTTAATTGGGTGACCAAAATACCAAACTTTCCTTTTACATTCATGCAATTTTACTGCTTTATTACATCCTATAGAGGGCCTACTCTTGTGGGAAAAAGTACTCACCCAAGAGGAACGACCCAAGTGGGTTCAAGTCAAAGCCAGACTATTCCACCCCACTATAAAATTTAAAGTGAATCTGGGGAAACCCACTTTTCCTGGTAGTGTACAAGATAATCATCCCCAAAGCCTTTGTTCTAAAGATTGGGAGGTCTCCTAAGGGAGTTTATTATTTCCACACCGAACGGAAACCCTTACTACGAACCTAGTGTAGTATCTCATTATGTCAATTTCTGAACATCATAATAATCATAGTGCAAGGGGAGGGAAGAATCTTCCCCCAAGATACTCACCATATAACTGCCAAGGACCGTTTTCTCAGGGGATCTGGTATCTACTTATGTTATTCTAAGTATGCGCTTGGAAAAAACAAAAACATGGATGCCCCTTTAGGGGTGACACAGCTATGTGAGTCGACATAGTTCTAAGATGCAGGTTGTTGATTATTATGATGACCTACTTGAGTACTAAAAGTGAGTTTTCTTGAACTATCTTTTATGTGAAAAACCTATGAAAACACTTTTTGAAAAAAAATTTGAAGCATAGACTTGATGTTTAGTATAGGGTTTAAGAACAACTATTTTTAGAGTTTTTATTGTGTTTTCAATCATACTAATTTATATAAAAGATCATCCAGAATGAACATGCCAAATTTTAGCTAAAACTGCTCACAAACTATTCAAAAAACTGCTTTGAAAAACTATTCTAGTGCATTCACTGGAAATTTTAGCACATTTAGAGTCTGTTTTCACGCATAGAGAGTTTTAGCACATACGCTAGATAGGCTAGAAATAGTTTTTTGGTCACTATCACATCTTTTCTGTAGTGCATATAGGACACAAAGTAGCTCATTTGAGACATAATGTAGTGTATTTGTCTATTTCTCTAGTGCATATGACTATTTTTGCAGTGCATACAGGGGACAAAGTAGCGCATCTATCACTTTTCCTAAATCATTTTTTTTGACAAATCTAAGTTTATAGCATCCTTGGTCCAGTAGCATATTGACATTTCTCTCATGCTTAGGGAGTGTAAATCTACCAAAATTTTCAAGAAGTCAATTGCCAACAGAATCAAGAAACCTAAGATACATCTAGGTTACAAGAAAACCTTACAAAGAAGGAATTTTTTATACAAGAGTCGAAACGTCTTGCTCCATTGTCATGAATTTCTCTATAGGTACCAAGATTTTGTTAGGGGATTTATTGATGAATATGTTGTAGAGCCTCTAGATTCATGAGCCTATTTTCAAAGAAGACCTCTCTCAAAATGACACAATCACAATTAGCCTCTTGAGTTCAACTATATACCACAACCTTCTATTGAATATCCAACACATCCTAGTCAAATCCTATAGTGAGTTGAAATAGGCTATTTGATATAATAATCATTCTTCAAAAACAAGGATCAAATCTTACAAGTACACCTTTCATCACAAACTTATAATTCTTGGTTCAAATTCTCCCAATAGGATTCTAACATCCTTTATCATTAGAAGCCACAATCACGAATTAGGAACATCTTTTGGTCATATCATAAGATTTTCATCTTATCAAATCAAAGCATCATCATTTTTCCACTAGTCAAACTATGATCTAATTTTAGAAGAACATCTTGAAATCATATGCCTATTTTCACAAGATCATAATATAATAAGATGAAGGAAGATATTCAACAAGAAGATCATACCCCAACAACTCAAGAAGAATGTAAAAATATTGATCCTCTTTATAGTGTGAGTTGAAATCCCCCTTTTGAAGACAACATGGCTGAAAAAGAAAAGGACCTGTTTACTTCCAACAGAGATATGAGCAAAACCCTTGAAGCTAGTGATCATGAACAAGATGAAGAGCATCGCCTTAGAGAAGCTGAGAAAGATCCTAAATTTCACAAAGGATTAGAAAAGATCTTAGAGCGCAACAAAGAAAAATATTTCCTGTATCTAGCTGACAAAGGAGCTAAGTTGCCTCATGATTTTAATATTGAAAACTTAAAGAAAGGTCTCGATGAGAAACCATTGTCTAATGTTAGTACTTGATACCAACAAGTTAAGGTACTTCAAGAGAAAATTAAAGACATACAAGGGGGAGCCACAATGAAGTTATATGCTCTTGATGACATTTGTCCTTATCCCTTTGATCGACATCTAAACATGATCCCATTTCATAAGCATTGTGAAATCCCAAAGTTTGATCGTTACAATGGGAAATCAGATCCAATTGATCATATTAGGGACTTCCGAAACTGACTTTGGATTTTTCTCGCAAGGATACGTAATTGATGCATTTGTTTCCTAGAAGTCTTGGAGATCAATCTATGGAATGGCTATCAAAAATCACACCGCCTGTCAAGACATTTGAGAAATTAATCGATGAATTCATATCACAATATTCCTACAACATACAACACCAAATAGCCATGATTGATCTATGTAAGGCTAAATAGAAACCTTGTAAACCATTTATTACTTTTCTCCAAAGATGGAGAAGATTGTTCACTAGATATTTGTGTCATGTTCCTGAAAAGGAAAAGATCACCACCTTCATAAATAGCTTGGATCAAGAGATGAGCTATCATCTTAATCTTCATTGTCCCCCCTCTTTTCAGAAATTGATTGAAAATTCCAACAAAATTGAAAATTCCTTGGTCTAGAGAGGGATAATCAAACTTGATAAGGACAATCCTAGCTCGTCAAATCACCACAATGACAAATATAAGTTTTGGACTCACAAAAAAAATGTGGTGAATGATGGTGTTGTAGATGCACATCATGTTTCAACTAAACCATTTGTTCTTAGTGCTCCAAGTGCTCCTCACAACACTAACTTCAACAATGTCAACTCAGTAACAAATCAGGGAAACAATCCTCTTCCTCTGAGGAATAACATAAATCAAACTTTCACTCCAAATCAAGGATATCATGGAAACAAAAATAAAAATGCCTTAGGGAATACATCAAACATGAATCCACATTGATCTTCATTCTTCTCTAATAGAAGAAATTTTACTCCACTGGGTCAATCTTTGGAATCTGCCCTTAAAGACTTGATGGAAAAGAGCATTCTCAGCCTACCACCTCAATGTAACTTTGAACCCAGTGTGAAGCCACCATCTTGGAATGATGCATACTATTGTGAATATCATATTTGTAAGTTCCATTGTACAAATAATTTCCAAGCCTTGAAGAATGCTATTCAAGACTTAATAAAAAATGGAACCATCACAATAGAAGTAAATCAACACTCAAATGAAGACCACCAAGCATTTCAAAACCTTTTTCCCAATTATCAAAAGGGTGAGTCTTCTGAAAAAAGAGTGAACCATATCGATGAACATATAATCAATTATATCTACACTGACGACGAGTGGGTTAATGTTATAAAAATCAAGGAGAAAATGGAATGTGGAGAAGTTAACATAACAACAAGGGCCCAAGCTAAAGTTTTCTTAAAAGTTGCCTCTTCAAAACCCACTATACCCCCGCCTCAACATCAATATGATTTAATCAATCAACTTAGAAAAACTCCTACTCATATTTCTATCTTAGAACTTCTAAAGATTTTCCCAGCACATAAGGAAATTCTAGTAAAGGCCCTCATTGAAACAAATTTATCCATTGATTTGGATGTGGATAAATTTCAAGCCATGGTGGGACACTTGTCTTCACCCACATGCCTCTCATTTTCTAAAAATGATAGTGTTTCCATGACTCATCCCCATAATTCATCACTATACTTAGAAGTCATGATCCACAAGTTTCGTGTCAGATGCGTACTAATAGATGGAGGTGCTGGTTTGAACATATGTACCATGAAATTAGTTTGTGCTTTAGGATTTTCTAAGGACTCCATTGATCCTAGAAGAAATATTACTATTAAAGCCTATGATGATGAGGAAAGAGCATCCAAGGGTGTAATCATGCTACCAATAAGAGTGGGACCTATTATCAAGAATACTTTCTATCAAGTATTAGACCATGATCTTGCATACAACATCTTGTTGGGTCATCCTTAGATCCATGAAATGCAAGTTGTTTCATCCACATATCATCAATGTCTTAAGTTTCCTTATGATGGACAGGAGATCACAATACCAGTAGATAATTCAAATAGTCAGACTTGTGCCAATATCAAAGCTAGTCAAGATACTTTGGTTCCCAACAATTGAGAAGCTCCTACTAGTACTTCTCCCCAAGTTGATACACAAATAAGTCAATTAACCAAAAGCTTTGACAAGTAATTACAGTTCAAGGACAATAGAGCAGGGGAGTATTCTCTATGTCTTAATAATCTACCTTTGTCACCTCGGTCACATGGACAACCTTCTATCACACAACATCAAATATCTGTGGAATCAACATCAACGCAACCACCAACAGAACCAATTACAAATTTTAATGGAAAATTTATCAAGGAGAAATTCCCCATGGAAGATCTCGAGGATAAAGAAATGCTAAAATGGCTCTATAAAAATGAAGATGAAGACAAAACAATTCTTAATATCAAATTACCAATCGATCAATATGGTAAAGGATATTCAATCATGCAAAAGATAGGCTATGATGGTAATGGTCCTATCAGAAAGAGAAAAGGAGTAGTTGAGCCTATTCACCTTCCAGGACTTGCTGCAAAAGAGAAGACAGGACTGGGCCATGATACTAATTCAAAAGAAATAACATCTAAATAGTCACATGATATTGTCCTCACATTGCAAGAAGGTTCTGATCTAAGGGAAGCCTACTTGACAACAATTCAGAATTTTGTGGATAATAACTCTAACACAGATTATGTTTAAGGAAAGTTAAGGTATGGAACAAACTCTCCTAATGTCAAGACCTTAGAGAAGAATGCAGAAATGACTTTTAAAAATTTTCAATTACAGTCCAATTAAGATACTCATTAAAGAAATAACAAAAAAAAAGAAATGAACACTAGATTTATGTGGGAAAAACCTTACGGGAGAAAAACCCAACACACCAAGAAAAACCCCTTGTATTACAGTAAACAAATTACATACAGAGTATGAGCTTCACTCTCTGATGTCAATTTACAATAGCATAATTTCTTGATCAACCTTACACAAAAATGCTCTTAGAAAACATCCAATGAATTCACTCAACATTTTGTGTTCAAACAAGCAACTTTTCATTATCTCACACACTGTTACTCATCCAACTGTTCATTGAACCAATCATCATCTTTGATCTTTCGCACAGGAATGGTCACAATAGTTCAACTGCTAGCAGTTCACCTTTTTCTTCCCTATTTGGCTTAGAACAGACCACGTAGGATAGTCAAACAGTCAAGGCATTCAAACCGTGTTGCATGTCAGTGAGACAGTAGGTTGTGTCTCCCCAATGCCACAAAGCTTGACTGTCTTTATTGGCCAGAGTCATCACCTTTAGCAAGAGTCATATTGAATTGAAAATTGTCACTCAGACTCACCCTATCGCTAAGACATCATATCAATATCCATTTTAGAACCATAGACCAGAAAAATGTTGTTGCTAAGACTTTACATTGATGTTGAACTCATGTAGCTCTATCAGCAAAATTTTTGCTATCGGCGAGACATCATACCAAACACAAAACAGTCAGAGAGACCATCGCTATTAGCAAGAGATTGTACCGAAGACATACCCGATAGTTCATAAACAATTCCGTTAGCGAGAGAAACACTATCACTAAAAGGTCATAACAAATGCACTAGCCTATCGGCGAGACCACATCCATCAGCAAGAATTCTTACTGAATACAAACTTGTCAGCCAAGAGTCTCTCCAATGACATCCTTGTGAATAACCGTCGGTGAGACATAAACTGTCAAGATGAGTTATACCAAATGTTCATGCCTCTCCTCGATGACTCCAGTCACCATGATTCTCTCTGATAACCACTAGGAACTAAACCGTTGGCAAGACAGAATCAAAGTGTTGGTGACCTAAGCACTTCAAAGATTTAGAACACTACTGCTAGTTAGTAAGGCATTCAAAGAGTCTCACACTTTTCTCTTTCAAGAGTTTACATGCCAGTAAGATTGAGACACATTTTCCAACAATCTTCCACTTGATGAAGATCTTACTGACATCTCCAAAGCACAACAAAACTTTTGAAATTCATGGGCATGAGGCCCATCGAACTGGCACACCACCTAAACTTGTCTGTGCTCACTAGTTTTGTCAATACATCTACAAGATTTTCCAAAGTATCTACTTTTTCTAAAGAGACCTTTCCATCCTCCACCATATCTCGTACAAAATGATATTGCACATCAATATGTTTCGTCCTGGCATGGAAAGTAGGATTTTTCACCAAACAAATAGCACTCTGACTGTCACAGTAAATTGTAATTTTCCCTACTTCAAACCCAATGTTAGAACATAAAATTTTTAACCAGATTGCTTCTTTATAGGTGTGTGTTGCTGCCATGTATTCAACCTTTGTAGTGGACAAAGTGACTATAGCCTATCACTTACTCATCCAACTAATTGCACCACCATTCATCATGAATATATATCCTCTGGTGGATCTTCTGCTATCAATGTCCCTAGCCCAATCAAAATCCACATAGCCTCGAATGTTGAGAGTCCTCTGTGATTCAACCAAATTTTCATGGTAACATAAAACATATTTTGAAGTTCCCTTCAGATATCTAAACACTCTTTTCACAGCATCCCAATGTGTCCTTCTCGGATTTTCCATAAAATGACTTAGTACTCCCACTGCTTGGGAAATGTTTGGACTTGTCCTCCATCTCAGTAGGAGATTTTGGATAGTCTTCAATAGATAGCTTTGTTCCCTACAAAACTGGGACAACTAGCAGCTTGCAATTAGTCATGCATAATTTCTCCAGAACAGTATTAATATACTTACTCTGACTGAGCCAAAGTTTTCTACTCTTCTTATCCCTAGTTATTTCTATTCCCAGAATATACCTGGCTACACCAAGATCTTTCATTTCAAACTTTGCAGACAATTGATATTTTAGATTAGAAATCATTAACTTACTATTGCCTATGAACAACATATCATCAACATAGAGAGCAATAATAAGAATACGATCACTTTCAACTTTGAAGTATACACAATGATCAAATTTTGATCTTACAAATCCCAATGACAATACAAAAGTATCAAACTTCTAGTACCATATTCTAGGAGATTGTTTAAATCCATACAGAGATTTTTTCAACTTGCAAACTAGATTCTCTTTACCTTTTTCCACAAAGTGCTCTGGCTGGGACATGTAAATTTCTTCTTCATCTATTCAATCTCTAAGTCATGTATGTTGTTGCAAGTGACAAGAAATATGATAGATGTCAGCTTAGCTAGAAGAGAAAAAATTTCCCCATAATCAATTCCCTCTACCTAGGAATACCCCTTCACAACCAACCTTTCCTTGTACTTTTCCACACATCCATCCAAACCTATTTTCTTTTTAAATACCCATTTGTAGCCCACAGCTTTTCTGCCTTCGGGCAAGGGCATCAAACTCCAAGTTTCATTATTTTCTAATGATGCCATTTCTTCTTTCATGGCTTCCAACCAAGAGTTTGAATAAAACATTCTAAATACCTCTTTCACAGTCAGAGGCTCATCAGTGCTAGAAATTAAAGCATAGGCACAAGTAGAATCTAACATAGAAAACACATACCTATTAGGTTGATTTCTTTCATGTGTTGACCTTCTCACAGGCTAAGGCTGAGGTGGTTCTTCTTCTTCAGAACTCTCAAAACTACTTGAGCTCTCCTCAGATTTAGGTACATTTTGAATTTTCAATTCCTCTTTATCTAGTGTCAAAGGAATTTCAACTACATCCTTTTTATCTTTTGATTTTGTCTTTGACTACAAATCCAAAGTAGAAGGCTTCCGCACATGAAATATAACACTTTTGCTATATAAAACCTTCTTTGTATTAGGATTCCAAAGCTTGTATCCTTTTATGCTAGCACTATAGCCAATAAAAATATATTTAACAACCTTGTTCTCCAATTTAGATCTTTTCTCATTCAACACATATGCATATGCCTCATAGCCAAATATATGAATGTGTCTCAGAGAGGGATTCCTTCCAAACCATGCTTCCAAAGGTGTCTTCTCAACAAGAGCAGAATTAGGAGAACAGTTTATCAAGTAACATGTAGCCACTACTTCAGCCCAAAACTTCTCCTCCAAGCCAGCACTGCTCAACATACTTTGTGCTCTTTCCATCACTGTCCTGTTGAACCTTTCTGTAACTCCATTTTGCTATGGAGTTTAGGGTGTAGTTTTATGTCTTTTAATCCCATGATCTTTACAATACCTCTTGAACTCATCAGAACAAAACTCACTACCATTGTCAGTCCTTAAACACTTTATTTTTCTTCTAGTCATATTTTCCACAAGGTTTTTAAATTCCTTAAAATGACTGAACACTTTTGATTTACTTTTCAAAAAATAAACAAATGGCCTTCTTGAATAATCATCAATGAATGATACATAATATCTTGATTTAGACAAAGAAGGAACATTCACTGGACCAAAAACATCATAATGAATATAATCAAGTAAACTAGAATATTTGTGGGGACTGGAGTAAAATGAAACATGGTGTTGTTTATCATATATACAATGTTCACAAAATTCGAATTCAAGGTTACAATCATCGAGCCCTTCAACTAGTTTTTTATTCTTCAAGGTTTTTAAACCTTTTTCACCAATATGGCCTAGCCTATCATGCCAGAGCATAGTCTTTTCTATTGGAAGTTTAACTTCCATAGAGTTTACATTATCAGTAACTTTTTCATCTTTTTCTCCATGAGTAGCCTTCTGTGACTTTACAAAGACACTATTGCATTGAACATGTGCATCCAACTTATACAAGGTACCAATTCGAGCACCTCTTGCTAGCACCATTGAGCCTCTAGTCATCTTGCAGCCATTTCCAAAGAACATGACTTGCACTCCAACATCGTTCAGCTTACTAACAGAATGTAGATTTTGAGCCAAACTTGGTATATGCATTACATCATTGATTCCCTTTACTCTACCATCAGGGAATTGAATTTTGACTCTTCCACGGACAACTATTTTCAAAGATGAATTGTTTTCCAAATACACCTTTCCACTAATGTATTTTTCATACTTAGTGAACCAATCTCTATGAGATGTCATGTGGAAAGATGCTCCAGAATCATTGTTGGAATAATTCTTCTTCTTCTTTTTCTCCTCTTTGCAATCCTTACAGACATGACTAGGTTTCCCACAATTCTAGCACTTCACCTTGGACTTCTTGCTAGGAGACTTTGATCTCCCTTCTGATTTTGATTTGGACTTCTTGTCCTTCTTTCCTTTTTCTTTCAATCTTCCTCGAACAACAAGAGCCTCCTTTGCCATCTCAAAATATTTTCTTCTCATTTCTTCTAATAACAAAGAAGCAACAACATCTTCCATCTTAAAAGTGGATGTTTTACTCCCAATAGCCATCACCAAGTGATCCCAAGAATCTAGCAAAGAACATAATAACAACATACAATGATCTTCTTCATCAATTTTCACACCCATAGATGCCAATTGAGCGATCAACATGTTGAAAGCGTTCAAGTGACCAGCAACAAATGCTCCTTCTTGCATTTTCAAAGAATACTTCTTCCTCAAGAACAAATTATTCACCAAGGACTTTCCCTAATAAATAGGTCCCAGTCTTTTCCACAAAGAAGATGCAATCTTTTCTTCATGAACAATCAGAAGAATAGAGTCTGCTAAACAAAGCCTTATCAATCCCTTTGATTTTTGATCTGCAAGGTCTCAATCCTCTTGCTTCATGCTTGTAGGCTTCGTTCCAAAAACAACAAGCCACGGATCACAATCAACCGACAGATCTTCCATTTTGAGTTTGCACAACTCAAAATTGCTTCCATTGAATTTCTCTATTTCAATATTTCTTGACGTGCTTACCATCTTAATTTTTAATTTGGAATTACTAGACTTTTACAAGACTCGCTGAAACAAAATTGACACAAAAAACCCAACCTACCCACAAGGATAACGCAACTGGTAGGCTCTAATACCACTTGTAAGGAAAGTTAAGGTGCAGAAACAAACTCTCCTAACACCAAGACCTTAGAGAAGAATGCAGAAGTACCACTTGTAAGGAAAGGTAAGGTGCAAAACAAACTCTCCTAATGTCAAGACCTCAGAGAAGAATGTAGAAGTGACTTTTAAAACTTTTCAATTATAGTCCAATTAAGATACTCATGAAAGAAATAATAGAAACAAAGAAATTAACATACATAGATGAACACCAGATTTATGTCAGAAAACCCTTATAGGAGAAAAAAACCACCACACCAAGAAAAACCGATTTGTATTACAATAAAAAAATTACATACAAAGTATGGGCTTCACTCTCTGGTGTCAATTTACAATACCATAATTTCCTGATCAACCTTACACATAAATGCTCTCAGAAAACATCCAACGAATTCATTCAAAATAATTCATGTTCAAATGAGCAACATTTTGTTATCTCACACACTGTTACTCATCCAACTGTTCATCGAACCGATCATCATCTTCGATTATAGAGTATATCCATGTCATTCATGGTCTATTGATCTTCCTCATAGAAACGGTCACAACAGTTCAATTGCTAGCAGTTCACCTTTCACTTCCCTAATTGGCTTAGAACAGACCACGTAGGATAGTCAAATGATCAAGGCATTGAAACTGTGTCACATGTCAGTGAGACACTAGGTTGTGTCTCCCCGATGCCACAAAGTTCGACTATCTTTATCGACCAGAGTCATCACCTTTGGCAAGAGTCATATTGAGTTCAAAACTATTGCTCAAACTTGCCCTATCACTAAGACATCATATCAATATCCATTTTAGAACCATCAGCTAGACAATCATTGTTGCTAAGACTTTACATCGATGTTCAACTCATGTAGCTCTATTGGCAAGAGTTTTGCTATCGGCGAGACATCATACCAAACACAGAATAGTCAGAGAGACCACCGCTATCAATAGGATATCGTACCAAATATATACTTGGAAGTTCATAAACAATTTTGTCATTGAGAGAAACACTATCGCTAAAAATTCATAACAAATGCACCAGCCTATCGGCGAGACCATATCCATCAGCAAGAATTCTTACCAAATGCAAACCTGTTAGCCAAGAGTCTCCCCAGTGACATCCTTGTCAATAACCATTGGCGAGACATACATTGTCGGGATGAGTTATACCAAATGTTCATGCCTCTCCCCGATGACTCTAGTTGCCATGAGTCTCTTCGATAACCACTAGGAACTAAACCATCGACAAGATACAATCAAAGTCTTGGTGACCCAAGCACTTCAAAGATTTAGAACATTGTTGCTAGTCGGTAAGACATTCAAAGAGTCTCACTGACTTTTCTCTTTTAGGAGTTTACATGCCAGTAAGATTGAGGCACATTTTCCAACATTCTGGAGAATACGAATGGGACACCATCCACAATGATGAGTTCTAGAGGGATAAAAGGGTTGATGTGATGCACAAGTATACGCCTACTCTAGTTGAAGGTGAAGATTTAGGGACCCAACCATAAGAATCTAAACTACAACACAACTATGATTCTAGTGATACTGAGTCAGATTTAATCGAACAAGACTATTATGAGGAAAATACCATCATTGATCTACCTCATACCTTAGATCCTATAGAAACCTCCGTTATGACCATAACCATAGCTGATTTCATGTAGCCTAATGACCCACTACCACTAATACATCCTGATCTCATTGACTGGGATCTATTTGAACCTATTGATCTACCTATAGACACGTAAAATATACTAATTAACACTATACATCTGATCCTGACCACTAACATGATTTCATCCTGAATCATCCTTTAGTCTAACCATTTAATCAGATTCCCTTATCTGATTAAATTCATAAGTATTCCTCTCTTAATTAAATAAACTAGTTATCTAATTAAATCATCCTCTCTCAATATTTAAATCAACTTGTCTGATCTAACTATCCCCATTTAATTAAATAGTCAATTTTATTTAATTAAATCTCTAAAGTCTATCTATTAAATTAAATAAATTAAAACCTTATTTAATTTAATCTAACATCATCTCTTTTAATTAAATAAATCAAAATATTTAATTAATTAATCTCTTATCACATTCTTCTCATTATTTGATTTAAATAAATCCATAAATTTAAGTCAAATAGGTCACATCATCTAACCCCATTCATTAAATTAATTAAATTTTATTAATTTAATCTCCTCTCATGCCCCATCCTCTAGCTTTTGCTACTTGCACATGAAAATAGATTTAATTGATTTATTAAATCTCTATTTTTCTCAACAAGGCATCTTTTAAGGAATATCCTCCAAGTTTGAATTCAAAATTCAAATTGACTTGTACATCCAACAAGACATTAACTCCATTTACATGTCCTTTTCCTTGAGCCAAGTGTCATTCAATGCATTCTTTCTTCCCTCTTGCATGTCATTTCAACAAATTCAAAATTCAAAAATAGGCATTTATTGGCACAATCATCAAAAATTTCACATCCTCCATCCATTCATAGGTTGACAAGTGGCATCTTGCTATTGGATGAATGTTAGTCCCACATTTCTATATCTTGGACATTCATCCATCATGGCATTCTATTAATAAGAGGCTTTGTTCCTCATTTCATCATCCTCAATTTGAGTAAACTTACTATACTCAAATCCATAGCAACCTTCATTCATTTCATCCAATCATAGTTAGGTTTTTTGCATATTTTCAACATGGAGCTCCATTGAAGTCATCACTAAAAGAATCCATCCTTCATCAAGCATCTTTATCACACCATTGGAGTTGGGAAGGGCCAATTTTCACATCAAATTGGCACCAACTCCCTCAAGAGATTGAGAGTTTGTTTGGTTTTAGAATAGGATTTGATATTTTGTTTCAAGTTTACTGTGTTCTTCATTTTGTTCCTCTTCTTTTACATTCAAATGAATTTCTTGAGGAATCGTGATTTTAACCTTGCATTTAATCTAATAAGTAGATTGTTTCTTGTGTTTTTCAAGTGTTAGAGTTTTGGTTCACACTACCTATGTTTCCAAGTGGCAAATATATCCTAAACTTCCTTACAATAGACAACACAAATGATTGTTCCACTTGTGATTTTTGGCATAGAGTATTTAATTAGGAAAGTATCAAGTCTCCTAGCTACAAAAATAAAAATAAAAAAGAAAGATATAATGGTGAAAACCAAAATCTGGTAGTGTTAGATCAAGCAAAAGATAAAATAAAGAGCATATCAGATGGTGAAAACCTTTTTAAGGCACCAGATGATGGGATACTTGACACTCTCCTAGAGAATTATCATGAGCTATCACCTATCTTGATTGAACCTACAAAAGTAGTTAATCTTCAATCTACAGAGAAACCAAGGATTGTACAGTTAGCTGCATCAATGACAGATAAAGAAGTACTTGAGTTCATGGAATTTCTAAGAGCAAATCAAGTTAACTTTTCCTGGTCTTATGCAGAAATTCCAAGTCTTGATCCTGATCTTATAATGCATCACTTTTCCATCAAACCAGGAATTAAACCAATGAAACAATAACTTAGAAAGATGCATCCTTGTGTTGCACTACTAGTTAAGGAAGAACTTAAGAAACTCATCGATGTGGGATTTATAAGATCAATTGACTATGCAGAATGGATCTCCAACATTGTTCCTATATCCAAGCCCAACAAAAGTGTTTGAGTGTGCACAAATTTTAGAGATCTTAATAATTCATGTCCTAAGGATGACTTCCCTCTTCCAAGCATTGATACTATAGTTGATTTGATGGCTATCCATTCCATGTATTCACTTATAGATGGTTTTTTCTAGTTATAACCAAATCAAGATTGCACCTGATGACTAGGACAAAATAGCTTTCACATGCCCATGGGGAACTTACTGTTGGAATGTCATGCCTTTTATTTTAAATAATGTTGGGGCTACATATCAAAGAGCTATGACTACAATTTTTCATGACATGATGCACACATTCATGGAAGATTATGTCGATGACATATTGGAAAAATAATACACAAGAGAAGGACATCCCAAGTTATTATCCAAAATCTTTGCAAGGTTGGAAAAGTTCAAATTTTGCCTCAACCCTAAGAAATGTTTTTTCAGAGTTACATCTAGAAAGCTCTTGGGATACATAGTATTAGCAAAAGGAATTGAATTAGATCCTACCAAGGTACAAGAAATCATGGAAATGCCTCCACCAAAGAATATCAATCAGTTGAGATCATTACAGGGATGACTTCAATCTATACACAGATTCATTGCACAACTAGTAGATAAAAGTCTACCTTTTACACATCTACTACATAAGAGTGTTCCTTTCAAATGGGATGATAAGTGTGAAATGACCTTTCAACAAATTAAGCAATACCTAATGAACCCACTAGTTCTGGTACCACCAAATCTGGACAAACCACTCATCTTATACATTGTTGCAACAATGACATCTTTGGGGGCATTATTAGCACAAGAAGACTCTATAGGAAAGGAATGTGCCATTTATTATATTAGTCAGAAAATAAAAAGTCATGAACTCAACTACACTTTTATTGAGAAGGCTTTCCTAGCAATGGTCTTTTCCTCATAGAAGTTTTGACACTACATGTTAACTCATACAATAAATCTTGTTTCAAAGATTGATCCACTCAAATATCTATTAAGCAAGTCCACGTTGATAGGAAGGTTAGCAAAATGGGTCATGATTTTAAGCAAGTTTGATATCCATTATATTGATCACAAAGCAATCAAAGGACAAGTTATCATTGATTAATTAGCTGAAGCACCACTACAAGCATAGCATCCCATGCACATTGAATTTCCAAATGTTGATGTCTTCACTATAGAATCAAATCAACCTTGGTCTTTATACTTTGATCGATCTTTTACTCAACATGGATCAGGGGTAGGCATACTCTTTGTCACCCCTCAAGGAAATACCATTCCTTGGTCATATAGGCTAATGTTTCCATGCACTAATAACATAGCCAAATATGAAGCTTTAATAACTGGACTCAAGATAGCATTAGAATGGAGAATCAAAGAACTACAAGTCTATGGTGACTCATAGTTAGTCATTGATCAAATCAATGATGATTATCAAACCAAAGATGACAAATTGTTGCCATATAAGAAAATGGTTGATGATTTCAAGAAGTATTTCATGGATATGAGCTTGATATAGATTCTAAGGCTTGAGAACAAGGCAGCTGATGCCATGGCTATAATCTCTTCATTATTACAACTCCTAAAAATTATACTTGCTATGAATTTCTGGTGGAACAATCATTTACACCTACCTATGACACACCTGAAAGCCAAATCATTTACCACTTAGTAGGATTCGATTCATCTTGGTAGGAAAGATTTATTCCTACCTAAAATACATCTTACCACTTGCCTTATCTCGTAACCAAAAGCGCAACTTTATCCACCAATCCTCTCACTATACCCTTATTGTTGATGCACTTTATCGCCGTGGTCTTGATCGTACTTTACTCTGATGCCTTGAATGTGATGAATCTGACAAGGCTTTACAAGAAGTTCATGGTGGAATTTGTGGTACTCATTCAAGTGGACTGACCTTATCCAAGAAATTGATTAGAATGGGTTACTATTGGCCTACAATGGAGAGAGAATCATTCATCTTTGTAAAGAAGTTCTCTAAATGTCAGATATATGGAAATCTCATCCATGCACCAGCATAGGAACTACAACTATTCACACCAACCTGGCCATTCTCTCAATGGGGGTTAGATCTCATTGGCAAGATTCATTTGTCATCATCAAATAGACACAAGTTCATCATCACAGTGACATAGTATTTTACCAAGTGGATTGAGGTAGTCCCTCTCACTAAGGACACTAGCAAATAAATCTCATCATTCATACTCAACTATCTCAATTGTCAGTATGGAATTCCCAACTTGATCATTACAGATAATGAAAGACCATTCAAGAATTAGGATGTTGATGAACTTTGTGAGAGATTCCATATTCAACACAAATACTCAACACCTTATTATCCACAAGGGAATGGCCAAGCAAAGGCCTCAAACAAAACAATACTAAAAATATTGAAGAAGACTATGAATGATGTAGGGAAAGATTGGAAAGTTCAACTTAATCCCACATTATGGGCCTATAGAACTAGTATCTAAATGCCAACAAGAGTAACACCATTTGCTCTTGTCTATGGAATAGAAGCCATTTTTCCACTAGAAATTGAGATTCCATCACTAAGGGTATCATTGAAGGGTCTTATAATGGATGAGGAGTACAGAGTTTCCCGACTACACGATCTGGAACACCTTGATGAGAAGAGACAATGAGAAACTAACCATTTTAAAGCATATCAATAGATGATGTCTCATAGCAACAATCACAGAGTCAAGCCACGTACTTTTCAAGTCGGTGATCTTGTCCTGAAGGAAAATCCATGGAATCAGCAAGACAGAGAGAAGAAAGGAAATTTTGAACCAAATTGGTTGGGTCCTTACGTGGTCATATTAGTATATGGTTTAGGAGCATACAAGCTATCAATGCCAAAAGGGGACCTATTTGATGAACCCATCAATAGCATGTACTTGAAAAAGTATTTTGTCTAAAGCAATTATTCTCATCCATAAAAGTCCTGAAGAAATACAAAATAGCAAAAAAAGTCCTGAAGAAATACAAAAATAGTAGAAAACATTCTGAAGAAATACAAAAACAATAGAAAATTTCCTAAAGAAATACAAAAACAACAAAAAAATTCCTAAAGAAGTCACAAAAAATAGCATAAAAAGTCCCGAAGAAATCACAAAAACAATAGAAAAATTCTTGAAAAAAAAAAAATTGTCATACAGTGAAAACTTGGCAACAGGCAGTCTATTGACAAGTAAAATACAAAAAAATCAAAAAGAAATTAAAAAAATGCAATAAAGATGAATAGTGAAAATCTGGCAAACAGATACTATTTGTAGGCCTCCATTTATTAGTTCATGTTTTGTACTTAGTTTTTCAGCTTTCATTTCATGCATCTTTTTATCATCATTTTAGAATCGTACCAGCATCATACTATCATCATTTTTCCTAGAGTGATAACATCTTACTAGGGCTTGATCATTGTACATATCCATTTCAGCAAGTGTCAATACTAGGGGCAAATGTTGACAATACTAGTTGCAATCAACTTTTAAGTTCTACCAAAATAGATAGACAAATGGCATAAAATAAAATCATGCAAACAAACAATCAAATCCTATGAGCAGTTACCCAATCATTGATCCATATCATAACAATTTTTAGCATAATTCATATCATGACTCATATCTGGGTGATCTAAAATCTGAATAATGTTTGGAATAGTAGTATTAAATAGTTTTTTGACTTTCGATATCATCTCTCGGGAGCACACTCAATGATTTACTGAAATAGAGTGGAAAAGAAAGATGATGATTTTTCTTTGTTTGTTGTCTTGAGTTTAACTATCGATTTGGTGCAAATATGTCGTGAGACATGATTTCCAAAACATATCATTGATGACAGTTCCAAATTTACATCAGAAAGTGTTAGTCTTTGTGTGTTTATACAAAAAATTCTCAGGTCATCTCGGTTCAATTATACCTTGATGCTTGTGTTTACTTGCTATATCAAAAACCATGAAAGTTGTACTCAGGTCATCATTGGTGCTAATTTCCCCTCTGATGCTTGTACATACTTCCAACATTTGAAAGGGCTCTATGATGATACAAGAAAGCTAACAAAAGGCTCAACAAATGATTGGTTTCATTTAGTTGTATTTAATGTACATATCTGCATACTGGATTTGCATTAGATTTTTTGACCGACTAAACAAACCATCAACGACTGTCATGTCTCATCAATCATTTCCATCTCATTTCAATTCCATATCATTTTCATATCATTAACATATCACTTATTACTTTCTTATCATTTCATTTTCATTTTACACATTTGCATACCATTTTATCATCTTCCTTACTATTTCATTATCATATTTTATCATCATATTATCCTAGCATTCATCATATCATTATTTAATCATTTTCATATTCATCATATCATTTTATCATCATTATCATTTATTTATCATTTACCATCATTTCATCTAGGTCTGATACATATAATATAATTAAGCATTTATCATTCATTCCCATATCATGTAGGTCCTTTATCCTTTCATATCATGCATACCATTTTATCATATTTATTACCATTTTGTTATCATCTTTTATCTTTGTGTCATCATCTATTTTCATTTCACTTATTATTTCGTTACATTTTCATTATCATTTCATTTAGTATCATCTTATCATATCATTTTTCATTATCATTATTTTATCATTTTCATATTTTTACCATTCATTCATAATTTCATATTACATCATTATCATTTCTCAACCATTTCATATTCATTCATTTTATTATCATTATCATTTTCATATCATTAACATTTCATTATCACATTATATTCAATCCATATTCATTTCATTTATCACATCATTATCATATTCATTATTCATCTCATTTCATCCTACTTTTCATAGATTTATCATTTTCATATCATTTTACATAAACATTGCACATACATGCTACAAATTCATCTCATAAAGCATAAACATCCATTGCTCATCAAATCATCTATTTTCTTGCATTTAAAAAAAAAATCCAAAAAAATATATTCCATCCATACATTATATTTCCACATCATTTGTAAAACATACATTTTCATAACATTTCATATCATACATCATATCATTTCAACATGTTGCATTCAAAATTACAAAAACAAATGTTCCATGCATACATTACATTCCCACATCATTTTCATAAACATATCATCCACCTGCATGAAATCATTAGTACACATCACAAATCATCACCATGACATGAATCATCCTACATCACATGGTTAGTCATAAAAATCATTATGATGCATATCATAAAAATCCATATCACATCATGAGGAAATCAATAGATATCCATATCATGATCACATCAAAGAAACACATCATCAAAACTCATCATCGTTGCATATCATCACTCATCAAATAAAAACAAATGTCCAAAGTCCAATGAAATAGAAAAGTCTAAACATGATACATGAGATATGGTCAAAATTAATATACATGTTCCAAAATAATGATATACATCAATAATCCTACATCAGTCAATCAAGGATGGCTGGTGGAGCCCCCTGACGGAGCTGGTCTCAAGGATGGTGGCCTGACACTAGTCCCTGCATCAAGATCTTGTCAAGGCCCTATGACCCCTCTACTCTATGTCACCACCTATGATCTAATCCTAGTCCTATTGTGGGACCATGGGAAAGGCTCTCTTCTCTCAGGAGGACACAACTCCTCATATCAAACTCGATAGTACTCAGCTTCCCTGGCCATCTCAAGTCCCTCTTCAATAGCCTCTCATAGGGATGCACTCTCCACAATGCCCATGAGTCTATGTGTCACACTCTTTGCCTCTACTGCCTGCTATCTAAATGAGTCTCTCTCTGCAATCAACTGGGCTACTTGTGGGTCTAGGGTAGGAGGAGATACATGTACCTATGTGTATGCCTATGCTTGTGTCTATGCTAGTTGTGTTTGTAGCTATGCTACCAAACCCTAAGCTTGAGCCAATTGGCTCTACAACTGCGCTTGTTGTCCCTGCAATGTACCTGGGCCTGCAGAGTATCTATCTATCCTTGTTGTGATGTGGAGGAAATCATAATCATTGTCCTCCATCCAATACTAGTCCTAGTCCTCTGCATAACCTAAACACTACCTAAGAAGTTTGGCCTCAGTCTCACTAGCCTTTGCTCTCCACCTCTTCCCTCTTCATCGCCATCCCCATCACTATCATCTGAGCTCTCCTCCTCTCCACTCTCCTTGCCCTATCCTTCGACAAGTGCTTACTCACCACCCGCCACATCCTTCTATCTCCTAACCCCTGGATGAGGTGCTACCAAAATGGGTTCCAACTCATCTGGACATGTAAATTAGGGAAATGGATGTGTGTGATAGTACATTGAATACTCCTCTGACATATCGACATCAATAATATTAGGTTTGGGATCCCATACCTCAGGCTCCAATTCCATATACTCAATATATGCAACCTAGTACGCAATGAAAGGACCCCATACAAGCTCATCCTTGCACCTTCTGTAGTGTGCAACACCTTGAGGCATACCCTATTTGAAACCAAACTACCTTTGTACTTGCAAAGCCAAAAATCTCTCTATAATAAATGGCGTGTGACCTATTAGGAACTGGGGTATACCTACAAATGGCATCTCCAAAGGATCTGTGTCCCATACATCATAGTTAGTATAAGGCCTCCAAATCACTGCATCCATGTCATCTAAGGTATGTCTCCAATACTCCACCTTGCCTAGCTTGGGTTGGACAAGTAGAAATGAATATGCATACATATATGTCCTGCTTGGCAGCCTAGCCCTTAGAAAAAGTGGTCCAGTCACAATAATATGCTCCCATGCCTAGATCTAGAGTAGCGTAACACAACACAATAAACTTAATTATCCTCTATATACTACCTGGTGTAGGTCATGATACAAGTGAGCTAGCATGTAGCTCCCCTAGGAATATCTCTTTAGTTGACCCATCATCTGCTCGATGATCCTACCCCATCCAATTGATAACCCCTTTGACCAATGATCTAGACAAAGGAAGCCTCCAATAAAAGTGTCCAACACTATAGGTAATGTTGGGTATCCTCTGAAGTTTTCCCATGGTACCCAGTATCCTACTATATGTGCATCTCCAAACACTCTCCTGAGTGCATCTATCCCACCCACCTCCTTGTGATCATAGACCATAAGGGAACCTACTACTGGGATCCCCAAAATCCTGTATACATCCTCTGGGGTCATTGTTAGCTCACCAATCAACAAATGAAAAGTGTTATGCTCTGATACCACCTCTCTACTAACGCAGTCAATAGGCCCTTGTTGGCCTAAATAGGAGGCATCGACAATAAATATCCCAACCCAAAACTCACTATTAGTTGCACATCTACTAGTGTCAAATATCAAATCCTATCCCACCCTACAGGATGACGCTCTCTAATATGAAGTTTTTGAAAACCTCCTATTTTTGGTCATCACAAAATCAATCTATCAGACTCATATCAATCAAACTCGTATCTATCTATCAGACTCATATCAAGTGACCCATATCAATCAATGACCCATATCAGTGAACCATTTCAAATTCTCTATCTAAGTGACTCATATCAGGACATCAATACAAAATCTATCTATCTGCCCATCAAATCAATCTACTTTATCATCATTTACTATTTTTTTTCTTTTTTTTTATGAAAGCAAATGTATAACACAATCAAATCATCATCCTATTTGTATTTAAATCATGAATGAAAATATGTTTTAATCAAATCAATCATCTATTCTTTTTTTTCTATCACAGAAAGCAAATCAATCATCTACTCTTTGTTTTTTATTCTTTGGAAATAAAGTTATCAGCTATTTACTCTTTGTTTCCATTTTGAGAAGCAAAGTTATCAACTTATCAACATAATGGCATGACAATTTTACTATCTATTGACCAAGGGAGCAATAAATCATCATCATTTTTGTTAGCAATCATTTTGTCTAAAATTCCTAAATGCACTATTCTACGGCCTGAAAGTGCTAAAACCCTAAATGCGCCAAAGTTTCCCCCCAAAGCAGTAAAACCCCAGATGTGTTATTCTATGTTGTACAAGCACTACATTAATTCCTATATGCACTATTTCCCCAAAAGCACTACTTCATCTCTCAAAAGTGTGATTTCATCCCCTGGATGTGCTAAAACCCTGTAAGCGCTAATATATTTACCAAATGTGCTAATCTGCCTAATTTGCTACAAGCCTCCTAGATGTGCTACTTCATTCATCGAATGTACTAAACTGCAAAAATCTAAAAGTGCTATTTTATGACCTATATGCACTAACAAAAACCTTGAATGTGCTATTCTATTTCCTAAAAGTGCTAAAATGGCCAATTCTAACCTAAAAATGCACTAGAATGCATAAAAAAATTGATTCAAAACAAAAAAATTCAAAATACAAAGGTTCAAATTAACTCACCGGTGCTCCATATGCGGCTGGTCACTGATATCGGCAAGACCGCTCGAATCTATGTTAGTGAGTAGGGATCTCCATTGTGCCAAGTCACCGTCATAGCAAAAGGTTCCTCAACAATCAAAAAGTGCAAATGACTTTTCTTTTAACCCTTTTACCTTTTAAGGGTCAAACCAAGTGGGTTTTTGGTGGCATTTTTTTCAGGAGCTAAATCACTGTGTCCCTTTCATCATCCGACTTTTATCATCAACATTTTCTCATCATCAGTGATTTACCTCCCGAGGGGGCATCATCAATATTGGAAACATATCAGAGTCAGATCAGGGGCATGTCAGTTAAAATTTTTTGGTCAAGGGGAAAAATCAAATGTGACAAATTTCAAAAAGAAGGAATATTTTCTTTGAAGCAATGTGTTTCACACATCACTTCAAAGAGGGGGAAAATGTATATGCATAAAATTGGTCATGTCTAATTAATCTTGGCATTTAACTAAATATTTATTATTTAATTAATTTCTCTAAAGTCCTCTACATATGATTAAATTTAATTAATTTAATTATATTGTTCATTCACTTTATTCCTCCACCTTAATTAAATAAATTCATTTTATTTAATTATTTCATATTCATATGTCTACTTAATTAATTAAATAAATACTATTTATTTATCTTAATTAATTATCACCTTTTGAATTTAATTAAGTCTTTTGATTTAATTAAATTTAAATATTTATTTTCATATCTTTCTTCTAATTAATTAAATATTTTATTTAATTAATTTCATTTACATTTCATTTCTTAAAATGTTTAATTAACTATCTTTATTTAATTAAATATCTTCCATATCTTTTCAAATCATAATTAAATATTTTATTTAGTTAATTTCATTTACATGTCATTTCTTAAAAAATTTAATTAACTATCTTTATTTAATTAAATATCTCCCATATCTTTTCTTTTTCTTTTTCTTTTTTAGACTGCAGGAATCGGGTAGCACGACCCCCTATAAACTGCAGTGCACCTGGTAAACTTTTTAATGTGACCGAAGACGCTGGTGCGACATGCCCTCCGGTACCATGGGGGTGGGGGAGACTAGACCTCATGACCAACCTCCTGCAACAGGAAAGATTTAGCCAACCGAGCTAGGGCCCCAACCCCATCTTCCATACCTTTTCAAATCATAATTAAATATTTTATTTAATTATGAAATCCTCCATTATTCTTCAAATCTTGGGTAAATATTATATTTTAAGAAAAATCTCCATGTCACCCATAAATGAATAATTGAATTTAATAATTCATCATTTATCTTCTTCAAAATATTTCCATAATCTCAAAAAAAGGTGTTTTTTACAATTCATCTTTATCATCTCATCTTATCTCTTTTTATAGAAAACAAAAAAAATATTGCTTTCTATTTTCTTCTATTTCTCTTAAGTCTTATCCATCTTTGACCATTCGATCTGTTAGGAATTTTCATAGCCATGGATCGCATCATCCAATTAGAAGCTTTAGAAACCTTTATAAATACCTTTACGAATCCAAAGATTGGTGAAACATAATACATGCGAGTTAGAGATTACTTGCATTTTAGCATTCTAACACTCTAGCATTATAGCATTTTAGCATTCATATCATTTTCATAATCTTTCATTTTATCAATCATGTCTAGTATCATAATAATCATGTCTTAGCATAACATTGCATACATTCATATCCAATCTCATTCTCTAGGAAGACTGCTTGTTAAGCCTAGCACACAATTTGAGAGCTAGCTGGAGTCAACGAAAACACTGGAGATAGAGGACAATGGAACACCTTTGAAGCATAAACGGAGTTTATAACTTTATTTCTTTATTTTATGCTTTGATTTAAAGTTTCATCAGTGTGTTTGATTTACTTTTAATTCATATTTATCACACTTAAAATCGACCACACAATACTCATAGCAAAAGCCAGAAGTAGTGTGGAACCAAACTAAAGAGAGGCAGAAGAAAGGGGAAAGGAAGACATTGCAAGGGACCCTAAAGCAGGGGAAATCGTCTCTTCCTCCTTCCTTTGTGAGGTATCCTACTTAGCCAAGGGAGCCTTTCACTGGCACTTGTGCTCACATGCAAGGCAGTTTCTATGACTCTTTGAGTTGGAGGTTGGAGGCTATCAAGGGATAGTAGAATCCTACTCAACCATGGGGACATCCACTACAACTATTTTTGATGGATGAATAGATTCCTAAATGGGAGCAAGAGGAACATGTTAAGGAGTGACAGGGGGACTCGAATCAAGTTCCTTGGTAGTGGGCCTCTTCCCATTCATTGCTTTGGGAGTAGGAGCAGTAGGAGGTCACGAAGGTCAAGACAAAGAGGACTCTCCTTAGGAGATCTTCTTCCTATTACACCAAACAAGTCTAGGCTCTATCAATAGAACATGAAGTTTGAATGTAGGACACTTAGGCTTTCGCCAAGTGGGAACCATAGGATTCTCCTGCAGATGAGGAGAAAAACTTGATGGTACCACAAGAAAGTGAGAAGAAGCATCAAACTAACCAGCAAAAGAGAAAGAAGGAGGATCTCAGGACTGCTTCTCTTCTTCCTTCTTTCATGCCTTAGTGGCTTTGCTATCAACTTTTAAGCAAGCCCTATGTGAAAGAACATAAGGTGAGGGAGGGTATCTCACTTTTAGACTTAAACACCCTTTCTTATAGTTCTAATATGTTTAATGTAGAAGGTATGCCCTAGGTGAAAAAGGAGCAATGGATGCGGGCCAAGAGTAGTCCAAGGAGTAGCTACCACATGCAACTAGTGGTTTATAATGGGTGTTGTGGATTACATGTATTGAACCCCTATGGATAAATTTTAAACATTTATGCATAAAAGAGGGTACTACATTGATCACCACCAACCAAGGGATACCCAATTTCACCCTAAAGAGCTCAAACCCAGGGATAATGTCAAATAAGATGTTCACAAATTTAGGTCCCACTAGGACCGACAAGACAATACTACCTAAAGGGGGCATAGAAATCCCATCATGTGTGTAGATGGTACTCATAGGTGCATCGTACCCATTTGTATGTAATAATTTGATCAATATAATCTCCTTAGTTATTATATTTACTTGTGATGTCAGATCAACGAGAACACCTGCTACGATGTTTCCATTGATTCATGTAGGAATATAGAGAGGAGATGGTTCTTTATGAAAACCTATCACCAAGTCCTATGAAGTGAAGATTATATGAATACTATTGTCCATAGGCTATGTAAAGGGGATAGGTTGATGGAGGAATAATTTAGGTAGATCTCAAGGACCTCAAAATTCAATCAGCTCAAAATCTCCTGAAACTAGCATCAATGCATAAAGCTTGTGAAGATGAACTCAACACAACTTGTTTCGCATAAAATGGAGTTCATATGTGTGAGTTATGGTTGGTCAAAGTAATGGTCAAACAGGAGCACCAGAGGTTGACCAAAACAGGAGAAAAATTGACCATTTCTAAATTGGTCAAAAATGGCATTAAATCAAAGAGCTCATTAAGACAATTCTGATAACATTCATTTCACCGAAATATGAGCCCGTGTGCAGAAGATATCACAAGTCAAAATTGAAGGTTGACTAGATGTTGATGTGGTAGTTGACTGGATGTTGACGTGGCAATTGAATAGATGATGATGTGGCCAATGTAGGTGATGCGGAAAAAATTCACGTACCATGTTTTATTTTTGAGAAACTAAAATGTGCATTCTTATTTTATCTCACAAAAATCTGTTTGGTGGGATCAAATTTTGTGGGATCCCAAGAGGATTTGGTGGGATCGAATTTTGTAGGATTAGTGGATTTGGTGGGATTAAAACTATGTGTGTGAAAATATAGATGCGTAAATGAATTGAAACAGTTATTCAAACACACCAATATAACATTAAATCAAAGGAAACAGATAAACAAAACAAACTCTTATGCGAATGGCTCCTTCGAAAGCATCATATTGTCCTCTATCTTTAGTGTTTTTGTCGATTCCAGCTTTATGTTCTTAGATTATAGGCTAGGCTCCACAAACTTTCTTCCTAAAGAACGAGATTTTGAGAAATGTTGGTTGCTCACTTCAGCAGCATAACGATATAGTGAAGGTTTGAAAAAGGAGAATGATGGATGAAAGATGGAAGATTCCAAAATATTTTTGACAGAGTGAGGATACTTAAGAATCAACCCCCTAAATGAATTGTGAGAGGCTGTATTTATAGATTTTTCAAAAGCTTCTGATTGGTTGTCTCGATTAACGGTTGTGATAATTCTTGACAGATCAAACGGCTGAAGATAGATGAAATTGAAGAGAAAATAGAAGAAACCTAAAAATAAGATTTTTCTATTTTTTATGGAAGATGAAAAAGAAGAGAAGATAAGAAATCATCTTTCTTTAAAAGAATAAAAGAAAGATTTAAAGCTGATAAATAATTAATTAAAAAAACCAATTATTTATTTGTGGAGGACATTCAACTTTTCTTAATTAAATAAAATATTTAATTAAGCTTTTAAAAGCAGAAGAAAGCTTGTGATAAGAAGAGAGCTTTAATCATGTTTTATTGAAAAAAGCAGAATATCTCATAATTAAATAAAATATTTAATTATGATATGAGAAGATTGCACAATTAGGTAAAATACCTAATTTCGATTTAGAAAGAAAGCATAAGATATTTTTAATTAAATAAGATTTATTTAATTAAATCACTTTTATGAAATTAATTAAATGAAACTTTTAATTAATTAGAAGAAGAAAATTAAATACAAGAAAAGGAGGTATTTAAATTTAATTAAATCAAATGATTTAATTTAAATTCAAACAAATGATAATTAATTTAAATAAATAAAATTTATTTATTTAATTAATTAAGTGGACTTATGGAAATAATTAAATAAAATAAATTTATTTAATTATGAAAGAAGAATAAGATGAATGAACAATATAATTAAATTAATTAAATTTAATCATATGTAGAGGATTTTTAGAAAAATTAATTAAATAATAAATATTTAATTAATTGCCAGGATTATAGACATGACCATTTTTATGCATATACATTTTGCCCCTCTTTGAAGTGATGTGTGAAACGCATTGCTTCAAAGAAAAATAAAAATTTTGCCCCTGATATGTTTCCGATTTTTTTATTGATGATGCCCCCTCAAGAGGATAGGTGGGTTGGACAAACACAGGTATTCTCACAAAATGAAATGAAATGATAAAGGAGGGATAAGTTGAATGATGTAAGAGAGAATATGAATGAAGGAGATGAAAGGATGCGTTATGCTGCAATGAAAGTGGGCAACCATGATGTTTGATATAGCACTAGACGTTATGCACCAAGGTATAAGGACCAAGGTGACGATGTGTCTTGTGCCCCAGCGTAATACAACCTTGTCTAGATGTATGAGGAAGTAAACTTAGAGCATTAAAGTCCTAATGCACAAAAGGTATTATGTGACCTTAGATGCAAAGGATAATGCAAAAAGATATTCCAACACACACAAGATATGAATATTAGCTGGAATGATACGGAGTTGATACAAATGCAAGATGAAATGATAACACACACAAGCAAGCAAGCAAGCATGCACAAATGATACAAAAACAAACAAGACATTTCCCTCGTCAAGTTGTAAACCGTTGATTGATTGATTGATTGATGATGTTAATAGTGTTGTCATTGTTGGGAAGTGATATATCCCTAGAGCAACACAAGGATGATGATAATTGATTGATTGGTTGGTTGATTTAGTTTACAACAAGATTAGGGTCAAGACCAAAGGATGTGATTGGATAATTTGACAAGATTGATTGACTTGATTGGTATGGATTAAGGATTGACTTGCATTTGGATATTTGCTTGGAATGTTTGAAGATGAGTTGATTGATTTGAAGAACCTGTTTGTAATGATATGATGATTGATTAGATGATAGGATGTGATGAATTGAATAGAAGAATTGATGTGATTGGAATGATTTAGGTTGAAGTGATTTGATTAGATAATCAATTGATTGAATTGAAGAATTGATTTGATTGGAATGATTGTGATTGAGTGGATTGGTTGCAATGGTTTTGATGAAAATGATTGATTTGGTGGAATGGTTGAATGATTGGATAGAAGAATTGATGTGATTGAAATGATTTTATTGCTTGGATTTTTGTTGGCTATTTGATTTTTTTTGTATTTGTTCAGGACTTTTTTTGCTGTTTTTGAATGTTTTTTAGTACTTTTTCTACTTTTTTGTATTTCTTTAGGACTTTTTCTATTTTTTTTGTATTTTTGAAATGTTTTGATTTTTTTGGAGTTTTGAGATGTTTGAATTTTTTTTGGATTTTTGAGATGTTTTGATTTTTTTGGATTTTTGAGAATATTTGGAGGTGTCAAAGGATGAAAATTTGAGTAGCCTTTGTGCTAGATACCAATGACAAGGGGAAAACCAAGGGTAGGTGCAAGGAGATCAAGGGGATTGATGGATAAAAGGGTGGGTGATGGGGTAAGGGATAAAAGGCTCATGATATATGGATGGATGGAAAGGATAAGTCATAGTGAATGAAATGGATGTATGCATCATAAGAGAGCAAGGATGTGATTTCCAAAGACTATGTTGCATAGGAATAACATGCCCCATTCTAGGTACAAGACTTAGGATTTTTCATGACAAATCTTATGGCAATAGGATAATAATAGGCTTGTTTGAAAGGATGAGGTATATCAAAAGATATCCAAAACATGTTTCAACATTTTTCCCCTATATCTTCATCAAGATCAAAAGAAGAAGGGTGGATGAATGGACTCAATATAATAGGTATGTATGATGGCTAAAGATGGTAGGTAGGATGGAAATGATATGACATGAAAATGATAGGTTGGATAGATTAAGACATTGTGCCCCCAAGTGTAAATGGCATAGAAGATCAACCCACACATGACGCCTATTTGCTAGGTTTTCATCATGGTACTTATCCAAGGTGCATGTTTACCAGGTTTTCACCGTTGGACGAAGGGATTTCTCTTTACTTTTCTTTTTGTTTTTTTTTTTAATTTTGAATTTTTTGGATAGGAGAAGGAAAATATGGATAGGAGGGACTCAAGTGTCTAGTTCTGTGAAAGGTGATAGTCCCACTAGATATGGATGTCATTGCATGGACCATGTCAAATTCTCATTATGCTCATAGATGTTGGTAAGAGATGACATGAAAGGGATGGATTAGGTAGATGATGGATTATGAAAGGCTTATGCAAGAATGGATGGGGAATAGTGAATGATGATGTGGATTAAATAGGACTTATACAAAAGGATGGATGAAAGGTTTATGCAAAAGCATGGACCATAGGAAGGTGGTTGGGAAGATATGTAGGATAGTAGTTGAAGGATGGGGAGATGGAGGTATGTGGGATTGTTGTGAAATGGAAGGGAACCATGACCAATGGTTGCACACACTGTGATAAATGTTGAAGCTTTTGATGTGGATGGGGTGTAGGAAGCAATGGAGATGTTTGTTTAGGAGGTGGAGGGTGTAGTGCTTTTGGTACCCACATAGACTTAGTATTTTTATGATTTTTATTTGGCCTGTGGGACTTAGGAATTTGAGACTTTTGAATGGAATGAGAATGTGGGATGGAAGTGGATGGTTGGGATTTTTGTGATGTGGATGCCTGATTTAACTTGATTTCTTTTTTCTTAGGTACCCAAATCATTTTAGTTTTGGTCTTTACTTTTGGAGGTATGGGCTTATATACCTTTTTGGATGTATTTTGATTTGAATTTTTGTATTGATGTCCTAAGGCATGAGAACCCTTAGGATTTTTGACTTTATAGGTAGAGGCACTGAAATTCTTTCTTTTGAATCCCATGGGTATGGTGGAATGGGTGGAAGCTTCATGTTTATACAATGTGTGCATTTGTTGGTCATGATTAGGAATGTTAGGGTATTTATGGATGGAGGGATAAGGGGATTGGATAATGGGGATATTAGGTGTTGGGAGAAGTGGAGGTAGATTAGATGGAGGGATATTAGGAGTTGGAAGCAATGGTGGTAGAGTGGATTGAGGGATATTAGGAGTTGGAAGCAATGGTGGAAGATTTGATGGTGGAAGGTGTATGGTCACATGCTTTTGACATTTATAGGATGATGGAGGGGGAATGGCAACATATGTTTTGGGGATACGATAGGCTTTATGATGGAAAGTGGACTTAGGATGCATGGAGGAAGTACCAACATCTTTAGGTTGTTGTCCTTGGGGTGTAGGTCCAAGGCCATAAGAGCGTGGAGGGACTTTGACATGGACGGGCTCCAAAATATCTTGTTCATGAAGGTCTAGACCTTTATCTTGGTGGTTCATGTTTTGGAGTGTGCAATGGACAATGAGACTAGGTGTAGGTGGAACACTAGAAACGAGTTCCTTATTGGATGGAGAAAATAATGCTTGGGAAGATAATGGTTGTTGTTGTTCTAAGGAGGAACATTCATGAATGAGGGTGGAAAGACCAATAGGATAGGATGGAGGACTTTCAATGGGGTCAATTGTGGGTGATGGAGGATCATTAGGATCTTGATTAGCATTCTGTTCACTTAGATCCAATGTATTTGTTTGATCTTGTATGTGTTCTTGGGAGGCATATGTCTCATCAAGGGAAGTGGATGTTTGTGAATCATGGATGGGTGAGGTGGAAAGCTCTTGACCATGGAATGCATAAAGTTGGCTAAGAGGATCATCATGGTCTTCTTGATCATAAAAGGGGTCTTGATCAAAGATGGAAGGTTGATCATGAACAGTATTAGGTATGTTATGAATGGAATAATTGGGAGGGTTTTGATCTTTATGTGGATGAGGGGGTAATGTTTCCACATGTTTAGGATTGTGCTCTTGAAATACCTCATGACTTATTAGAATGGAGGTGGAAGGGGATTTCTCATGGAGAGACTTGTCATATTCTTGATGGTCAACAATATAGGAGCATGATAGAGGGTGATTTGGACTTACGAGGGGAGACTCTAGAATTGGCTCAAGGGGTTGTGGATGACATGTTTGGCTTGAAGGACTTGGCATGATGTTTGAGGACTCTTTTGTATGTTCAAGAGTATGAGTTGAATGACATGGCGATGTTTGATTCCTTGCTTGTAGCCCTTGGGTCACATCCTTTGTAGGTGTATGGGTGGAAGGTGTTGGCTTAGGATTTTTATTTTTACTGTATAGTGGTATGATATACTTCGAGAGTACATAACCTATATCAGTGTTCCCCTTGTCAATGGTTGCAGTAGAACTTAAAGGCTCTTGATTTTGTGGCCTAAGTGGACTTAAATTTACATGTGTTTGTCGTGATGTGGATTGATAGGTTGATGTGGTACTGACACACGAAGAAGTGGATGGATTAGATTGGTATGAGGTGGAAGGAGAAGCCCCTCGAAATCTGATTTTAGGTTCTGGTTTTGTTTCATTATTTGGACTATAGAAAGGGACTCCTTGAATTATGATCTTAGGCTTAGGTTTAGGATTGGGCTTGTTTATGATTATGACCATCTTGACAAGTGGTAATGGTGATGATGTGGAATGATTAGATTAGAAGACTTGGATTGATTAGGGTTGATGATGATTGGATATGAATGTGTTGGAAGAATGTGTAGAGTGACTTTATGTGTTTGGTTTTTAGCTTGATTGGACAATGTTTAAATGAATCACACATGTACAACTATAAATCACTCACGCAAGACACATAAGCAATTTTGAATTTTGAAATTTGAATAATGTAATAACAAGAACACATAGAAGACACACCAACAAGCCCTATGACTAATCAAGTGGTGTATGTCTAGTTAAGTCTCAAGCTAGTTTGCACAAGGTTGACTAAGGAATGATTTGAAAGAAAAAAATTTGCCAATAAGCCTGGAGAAAGGGGTAACCCACCCTTCACCTTCACTTCCCAAAGGTATAAAGTTCTTTGGGGCTTAGCTCAGAGTGACAAGATTCCAACTTCCAAACAAGCGTGTCTTTCGATTCACACTTTGATTGAGGTCGTCCCTTGGAGGGGTGTGTGCTCCAAGCAGGCCTCCTAAAAAGGGTATGACAAAAGCGAACCAAGTGAGGTGTTTTGGAAGATACACACACTTGATTCACGCTCACAGTGATTAATTTCCCTTTAGAAAATTGAAATGTTTAGAAGAAAACAATGAAGCACTCGTTCTTTTTAGATCCCAAATCAAGATGTGATGGAAGACAATGATTAATTTTAGACCCAATTTTTGAAATGTGATTGAAGACAAGATTTTTTTTTTTTTTTAAACCAATTGCAATGATGTGATCAAACAAGATTTTATTTTATGTCCCAAATTGAAAGATGTGACAAACAAGATTAAGAGATGAAGGATGAAACGAGTGCACCTGGTTATTTTCGCTTTCCAAATTTTTGTTGTGAGTGATATTGCTGCTACTAGAGCTCCTTATGATCACCTACAAGATAAAAAACAATATTATAATGCAGCCAAAGAAAAGAAAAAGAAAAGAAAAAGACAAGTTCATCAGAAAATTTCAATTTCAGATACTTTTGACATAGCCGAATTAGATTTTAGTATTTGACAATTTTTTTGATCTGAAAAATGAAAAATCAAAGAAGGAGACCCCTACTAATTTTCTAGAGCTTTCCAGAAATGTAAAGAAGTAAGAAAAATTCCCTGTTTTGCTCTCAGAAACGCGGATTTGTGAAAACCATATAGAAAACGAAGATCAATTTTTTTGCATTATATTTGACCTCCAAACTAAATCTGTAAAACATAGACCCCCATTAGAATTTTATGAGCTTTCCAAAAATGTAAAAATTTCTAAAAAATTCGTCGATTTGCGTCCAGAAAATCAAATTTATGAAAATAATTAAAATCAAAATAACTTCCACAAAAATGATCATAAACCCTCAATTTTTTTACTGTAGCCTCTTGAAATGATGTAAAAGGTTTGTAAAAATATTGTAAAAAAATTCGTAGCTGTGTAGAAGATATGAAGAACTTTGTAAAACCTACGGTTTTGTCCAAAAATTGGCAGATCTGCAAAACAAAGTCAATAAAACCTGCAAAAAAAACACCATTAAAAGCCTTGTATGCACTACATAAACTCTTGTATGCACTACAGAAACCCTCAGATGTGCTAAAATGATAATTTTCGTCAGAAAACCGAA
Source organism: Sequoia sempervirens (assembly GCA_007258455.2). Classification (NCBI taxonomy): domain Eukaryota; kingdom Viridiplantae; phylum Streptophyta; class Pinopsida; order Cupressales; family Cupressaceae; genus Sequoia; species Sequoia sempervirens. Next base: position 49,956,453 of record VDFB02379711.1, read on the forward strand.
TTCTAGAATGCGAAATCCTGTCAGAAAACCTGCAGATAAATGTTAAAAATGGGGCAAGGCCCCACGGTGGGCACCAAATTATGTGTGTATGAAAATATGATCAATTTAAATCAATAACAACACAATCAATAAAACATTAAATCAAAGAAACCAAAAGAAAAACAGAAATAAGCAAACTGTTAATGGCAGTTTCTTCGAAGTCGTCTTATTGTCTTCTACCTCCAGCGTCTCGTCTTCGCTCAAGTTGCTCTCAGATCTAGAATGCCAAGCTCAACGAAGTAGGCTACTGAAGAATGAGATATAAATTAAATGCATACTATACTAAGAATGCAAGATTTTGAAGGTTGATAATGGAGGAATGTTGGATGAAAGATGGAAGATTCCAAAATAATTTTGATAGAGTGAGGATACTTAAGAATCAACCCCCTAAATGAATTGTGAGAGGTTGTATTTATAGAGTTTTCAAAAGCTTCTGCTTGGTTGTCTCGATTAACGGTTGTGATAATTCTTGACATATCAAATGGTTGAAGATAAATAAAATTGAAGAGAAAATAGAAGAAACCTAAAAACAAGATTTTTCTATTTTTTATGGAAGATGAAAAAGAAGAGAAGATAAGAAATCATCTTTCTTTAAAAGAATAAAAGAAAGATTTAAAGCTGATAAATAATTAATTAAAAAAATCAATTATTTATTTGTGGAGGACATTCAGCTTTTCTTAATTAAATAAAATATTTAATTAAGCTTTTAAAAGCAGAAGAAAGCTTGTGATAAGAAGAGAGCTTTAATCATGTTTTATTGAAAAAAGCAGAATATCTCATAATTAAATAAAATATTTAATTATGATATGAGAAGATTGTACAATTAGGTAAAATACCTAATTTTGATTTAGAAAGAAAGCATAAGATATTTTTAATTAAATAAGATTTATTTAATTAAATCACTTTTATAAAATTAATTAAATGAAACATTTAATTAATTAGAAGAAGAAAATTAAATAGAAGAAAATGAGGTATTTAAATTTAATTAAATCAAATGATTTAATTTAAATTCAAACAAATGATAATTAATTTAAATAAATAAAATGTATTTATTTAATTAATGAAGTGGACTTATGGAAATAATTAAATAAAATAAATTTATTTAATTATGAAAGAAGAATAAGATGAATGAACAATATAATTAAATTAATTAAATTTAATCATATGTAGAGAATTTTTAGAAAAAATAATTAAATAATAAATATTTAATTAATTGTCAGGATTATAGACATGACCATTTTTATGCGTATACAAAAACAAAATCTCATAAAAATTTAAAAAAACAAAGATTAACCCCTTTAGTAAATGAATAAGCCCAAATTTATAACCTTTAATGGTTATTAAATAAATGAATAAAAACAAATACCCAAAACAATATAGCTCATAAATGGAGAAATGACAAAGGCAATATAAAAAAATTAAAAATGGGTTTTAAAAGGGTTGTTATTATTTTTTTGTAAACAAAGAGTATTTGTTAGTAATTTTTTATTTTATTTAATATGGTGTTTTTTAGCATTTTTAGCCAAAATTATGTATAAAAGGGGGGTAGGAGTGTGCATTTTTCATTCAAAGGTTCAAGAGAGTTTTGTGAGCTAAGTAGTCTCTTGTATGGAGAGATAAAAACTTAGTGAGTCTTTTGAGAGAATTATGAGTAGTCTCTTAGAAGAATAGGAAGAGATAAAAAATCATTGTTTTCTTTGAGATAATTTTCATGACTTTAAAAGTCAATTGTAAAGGCTTGATGCCTCATTATTGTATTCATGTACTCTTATTGAGAGAGTGTAGTTGTTGTTTTATTGCTTGATAGAATTGTAAAGGTGGTGAAGGAGTTAGGCACAAACATGTTGCTAGATAGATCCTTTCATTGCAGTGTGGAAGCGGGAAGAGCTTGAAGTGGGACAATCTTCCTTGGTAGCAAATTGTAACTCAGTGAAATACCATCGTGGTGTAAAATAAGTTTTGCATCATAATAATGGAGATGATCATGCATATTTGTGGATTTGGAGATGTAGCCAGAATCTGGTCAACTTCGTTATCAAATCTTTTCTCTCTTTTCTTGGTGCATGATCTTGTTAGCTTCTTTACTTTCCTGCATTTTATGTGTTTATTTTCTCAATTCACAAGTAATGTTAGTTTCGATCATAAATTAAACTTGTATCCTGGTGAATCTAATAGTTGTTAAGTGATTCATAGTAAGGAGTTTACAAATCAAGTTTGGTATCAGAGCTAGTCTGACAAGTTGCAAGTTGTGGAATACTTGGAGCAAATTCAAGTAGTGAGGTGAGATGTCATCACATAAGGAGAACCAGCTTCCTTCTTCTATTTTTTATGCAAAATTTTGTTAGGCCTTCATGGCGATGAAATCCAAGGTTGATGTAATGTATGAGGAATGGAAGTCTAAAAAAAAAGGCTTGTTGAAGAAAGTTGAAGATGCAGACTCACTGAAAGTTCCTCATTCTTCTTATTATCTTCCTTGCTCTCTTGGTGATACTCAAAAACAATCTGAAAGTGTTGGATTGGGGTTGCGAACCAAGATGGGCTACAGAGGAAAGGGCCTTGGAAGTCATGGAAAAGGAATGGTTGAACTTGTGAAGGTGGAAGCTAGACCTCGCTATGTAGGATCGGGGTATGGTGAAGGAGAATGCTCCAAGGAAGTGGACGCAAAGAATTCTCCAAAAGAAGAACCATTCCAAGAACAACCTGAGAGAGGAAATGACACTTCACCTTCATGAAGTGGTGACACATACAATATGTCCAAGAGAAGAATGAAGATAGATTCTTCTCGACATGCATGCGCCAAGGGTGACCATCAAAGGTATAACAAGATTGATTATTCCAATGTTCCTTTTGATTATAAGAAGGTTGACAATATAGAAAGTTTATGGTATAGGAAACCATGCACATTTTGTGGGTTGAATAACCATAATGTTTCCAAGTGTTGGAATAGAATGGCTTTGTATAGGAAGGTAGAGTCAACCAGAAAAGGGACACTACGTCAAGACCCATCTCCAATTTGGAAGAAAGAGAAGGGAAAGAAAGGTTGGATGTTGAAAAAACCTTGCGCTTATTGCAACAGAAGTGGACATCAAGAAAATAACTGTTGGAAGCTTCATCTAGAGCTTCGTCCAAAGAAGGACAAGAATATTACAATTGATTCTCCATTGGTGAACATAGGGAAAATGACGAGACTCATGTATGTGAGAAAAACTTCTTCACTCATGTTTGCAAAGGTGGAAAAAGTAGGTGATCTGCATCACGAAAATGAATTAGTTGCTTGTAATCCTAACTATCATGTGTTTTAGGGTTCATCAGCACCACAACATGAGGATTTGTCATGGAAACCTATCAAGATGATTAAGAGTATTGTTAGCTCATTGTAATTATTATCCTTATATTTGTTAATGCTACTAATGTTTTGTACATGGATAGTAGTTGGGGTAATGAATGCAGAAGGATGTGAGAAAATGCAAATGGGTAGCAATATGTCTGTGATTATCATAATTGTTGTACAAATTTTTGATGAAGCGGGTGCACAATTAGGGTGGACAGATATTGGACAAGTGGGAAGCTATTTTTCTCACATGTCTGATTACAAACCTTTTGGAGGTCCAAAAGTTCCTTAGTGGGGAGGAATGATCTAGGTGGATCTTGAAGACCTCAAAATTCAACTAGCTCAAAATCTCCCAGAACCAACATCAATGCATAAAGCTCATGAAGATGAAATCAACACAACTCATTTTGCGTAAAATGGAGTTCATATGTGTGAGTTATGGCTAGTCAAAGTAATGGTCAAATAGGAGCACCAAAGGTTGACTAAAAAAGGAGAAAAATTGACCATTTCCAAATTGGTCAAAAATTGCATTAAATCAAAGAGCTCATCGAGATGATTCTGGCGACATTCATTTCATTGAAATATTAGCCTGTGTGTAGAAGATATCACAAGTCAAAATTGAAGGTTGACTAGATGTTGATGTGGTAGTTGACTGGATGTTGATGAGGCAATTGACTGGATGATGATGTGGCCAATGTAGGTGATGTGTAAATAATTCATGTACCATGCTTTTATTTTTGAGAAAATAAAATGTGGATTCTTATTTTATCTCACAAAAATCCATTTGGTGGGATTGGATTTTGTGAGATTCGTGGATTTGGTGGGATTAAGACAAAATATCATAAAAATTAAAAGAAATAAAGATTAACCCCTTTAATAAATGAATAAGCCCAAATTTATAACCTTTAATGGTTATTAAATAAATGAATAAAAACAAATACCCAAAACAATATAGCCCGTAAATGGAGAAATGACAAGGGCATTATAAACAAATTAAAAATGGGTTTTAAAAGGGTTGTTGTTCTTTTTTGTAAATGAAGGGTATTTGTTGGTAATTTTTTATTTTATTTAATATGGTGGTTTTTGGCCTTTTTAGCCAAAATTATGTATAAAAGAGGGGTAGGAGTGTGAGTTTTTCATTCAGAGGTTCAAGAGAGTTTTGTGAGCTAAGTGGTCTCTTGTATGGAGAGATAAAAACTTACTGAGTCTTTTGAGAGAATTATGAGTAATCTCTTAGAAGAATAGGAAGAGATAAAAACTCATTGTTTTCTTTGAGATAATTTTCACGACTTTAAAATTCAATTGTAAAGGCTTGATGCCTCATTTATTGTATTCATGTACTCTTATTGAGAGAGTGTGAGTTGTAGTTTTATTGCTTGATAGCATTATAAAGGTGTCGAAGGAGTTAGGAATGAACATGTTTCTAGATAGATCCTATCAATGTAGTGTGGAAGTGAGAAGAGCCTAAAGTGTGACAATCTTCCTTGGTAGCAAATTGTAACTTAGTGAAAGACTATCATGGTATAAAAGAAGTTTTGCATCATAATAATGGCAACGATCGTGCATATTTGTAGATCTAGAGATGTAGCCAGAATCTGGTGAACTTCATTATCAAATATTTTCTCTTTTCTTGGTGCATGATATTGTCAGCTTCTTTACTTTCCTACGTTTTATGTGTTTATTTGATCAATTCACAAGTAACGTCAATTTTGATCTTAAATTAAATTTGTATCTTGGTGAATCTAACAATTGTTAAGTGATTCATAGTAAGGAGTTTACAGATCAAGGAAGGAGGCCATTATGCACACTAGGAGATACTTTCATAGAGTCCCTAAAGGTAAAAGGATAAAGCAATGACCCAATTAAAGTTTTTTTACACAACACCTTTGAAACATTCCAACTATGCCAACTAGGGGTCATAGGTTGGGTTGTAAGGCAAAAACCTCACAACACTCACACCTACAACACTCCTAGAGTGTGAGCAAAGGAACTGTCAGTATCGCAAAATGGAACCAAAAATTTTCACATCGGGTTCACCAAAAATGTAAGAGAGGGGGACCACCATGTGCAATGCCCCATGTCATGGAGGGCCAAGGTGCAGAAGGCTACCCTAACTTACCTCATCTTAGCAAGGTGTTAGGATGTGCATGATGAGAATGATGAGGACTATAAGGTCCTTCAATCACTCTTTAGACCCGAAATACAGAATGGGGCTAGGCAAGCTAGTTTTCAAGTCCAACACTACACCTTAGGAAGCTCTCTGCCTGAGGATGGAAGCACAGTCCTATGATGATAGCACGACATGTTGGAATCTCTCAAGTGCGTTGGTATCTGTACAACTAGAAAAATATAGAGACAAGGTCAAACCTAAGAAAACAAGCTAACAACCCAACTAAATACTACTAAAGGGCTTGAATAACATGATTAAGTAAATGAAATATTCTCTAATGTGATAAAGTAAAAATAGGAGATTCAAGGTGGCAAGAAGGATCTCACAACAAAACTCATTTGCCAGCTAGCCCCTTGAAAGCATGTCCACCTACACACAAGGGAGAGAGAAAAATGTTGGGTGGATGTATAGGGACCTACCTTAGTCAAACCCCCGTTTAGGTGTTTCCACCTCCACAAACAACCAAGAAAGAAAGATAAAGAAAATAATGTAGTAAAGAACACTAAAGTACTACAAAATAGAAAGTATGCTTACTCTATGCTTACTCAACCAAGTGATAGAGGAGAGGAAAGGGAAGCTTACCACCTCCACCAATAGCACTCAAGGGTACTTGGGGGAAAAAATGAGATTACTCAAGCCTTTGATACAATGGTGTTGTCCCAAACTTTCCCTATCAAAGTGATGGAGTGAAGTTATTGCTGCATTGGAGTGCTTGAAATGCTTGGAGTCAGTGCAAGAGTGTGAAAGTGAGCTTGTGAATGAAGTGAAGAATTTTAATTGAATGATTAGAGGATGAAAGGCTTGTAGGAGTGAATTTGAAGGAGAGATTGAAGGCAATTTCCATATTTGGGTTGGTTGACCAAAGAGGGAATTACAACTTGATCCTAATGAGAAGTGTAACACCTCTACAAGGTCAACTACATGAATCCACCAGGGATGTAAGCACGTCACGTGGATGTCTTCACTCCATGTGAGCATCCTCGATAGAAACTCCTCTATCGACACTCAAAATAGGCACCAAGTGGGACAAAAAATAGTGGGCTTATGTGTAATTAAGCCTCCAAACTTGGTTTTTCTAAAGTGGAGAAAGGAAATAGGGGAATTTGCATAAGGGGTGAAAATTCACTCCTATACACCATCATACCTAAATAGACTATATGGTCCATCTAATCTAGGTTCCTCCCAGTATTTGGCATGTATTTAAAATATAATTTAACTCTATATAACATCATAAAATTGCACCCCTTCTAATTTCACTTATATTTTTACATCCACTTTAGTTTCCACTCCCCTAGTACTTGTGTAGGCCCATTTTAGCCATTACATTGGCCATTTTCTTCTCTCAGGATGCTCAACACCCCCTTTTTTAGTAGCTACCTTTATATGTTAGCTTTGTGTCAAACCTTTTTCTTTTCTCATTCTCATCCTTTTGTAGCATGATTTGTTTGGACACAAGTAGATTTTGCAAATATATGCATGTCGTGCTAGTGTCCTATGACATTTCAATGTTTAAACGACCATTTTTTAGGTTCCTTGCCCCTTTTCACTTAATTTTATCGATGGTGACAACATGGGACATCATGTAACAACTCAAGAACCCTCCTTCCCTACTTATTCTCTCTTTTAAATCCATTAATTCACATCATTTAAGTTCTCTAGCATTTTCTTAGCTTCTCTATTGAATTCTCTTATCCTCTCTTGGATTTTCTCTTGTCTTTCTATCTTGTTCTCTTGCTTTTAGAAGCTCTCTTTTATTCTACAACACTCTCAAGTTCTCATAATATTCATTAGAACTCTCTTGGCAGGTCTCTTAGCTCTCACAACCTTCTCTTTCATTCTTGATTTCTTTGGCTTCCTCAAGCCTTGCAAGTGATATCTCTCTTATCTTGTCCCTTTGGGAATCTATGGATTCCTTGTATCCCTTATTTACACATCTATCTATCTCGTTTCTTCATCTATTTTAGCATATATTTCTTTCTCTATCCTTTTATCTTACTATGCATGGAATTGGGAACACCAAAATGGTGGTTTGACTATGGAAAGCCCCTAAATAGACCCAACAATTTTCCTTCGTCTTATGTGTGCAAGTATTGAAGATAGTTATTTTCTTGAGCATTAATAACTTTGTTGGTTATGGGAATTTTCTATCTCTTATTCCTTTTATTCTATTATTTATATTTACTTTACTTTACTTTAGTTCTATTACTTTCTATCATTTTCCTACATTATGTTCTTAGTAAAAATAAGTAGTCCCTTTGTTATTTTATGTGACATTATTGATTTTCAATCTATACAATACTCCAATGTTCCTCTAGGATGCCAACACACTATGATGATGTCAGTATTCCACACTTCCATCATCATATGTTGGTGGAAAATCAATTGAAGGAACAATGTGCATACCAACTTCTTTATTTAAATAGGAAACATGGAAAATTTACAAATTATACAATAGTCAAGATGTTATAACAAATATGACACCTCTCTTACTTTCTTGATGATTTTGTAAGGTCTGTAGAATTTAGCTTTGAGCTCTTATTTCCCACTTCTCTTGGTGGAAGATTTTTAATAAGTATGCAATAATTACACAATTTCTCCCACTTCAAATTTTATCTTTGCATATTTCCTATTTACATAAATCTTCTATTGGTTGTGTGTTTGTTGTAAACTTCCCTTCAAAAACATCAATGTGTCTTGGCTATTTTTAGCCAAGTCATCTACTACAACTATTTTGTAATGCCTAAAACATTCTACCAAAAACTCAACTATGCACACAACACAAATTTAAAATTTTCACTACAAACATTAGAATAGATTACAAAAGTTTATTTTTGATACACAATATATCAATAATAGTTCTAAAGTAATAAAAAAAGTGCAAGATATAAGGGCTAGACCTATTTCTTGGGGGCTCATCTCTAATGGCCTGTCCTAAATGATGCATAGAGGCTTCACAGTTTGACATCTTGAATTTACTAATACACACTTGATCAACAATAGGGTATATATGTTTGATATTTGTAATTTCATAAGTAACATCCTAACAACTCTTAAGTTAGCCTTACAACTTTCATTTAACATCTCTATCCTCTATGGAACTCTACACCATCATCTAAAGTTTGAATAACATGATATGTATATTTATAGCTAAGAATAGGTTCTACATTTGGGTGTTCACATAAGGAGATGGAGGTAAGGAACAATCTATATTGTAATGCAACCTATACTAGATGTTTCCTTACTTTAATATAGGTATCAATCCTACCTAAATACACTATATGGTCCATCTAATCTAGGTTCCTTACAAGATTTTAGATGTATATAAAATATATTTTAACTTGATGTAATGTCATTAAATTGCAACCCTTTTAATTTCACTTATGTTTTTGCATCCACTTTAGTGTCCACTCCCCTTGTACTTGTGTAGGATCATTTTAGCACTTGCATCAACCATTTTCCCCTCTTAGGATGCTCAACACCCCCTTTTTCATTAGCTACCTTTATATGTCAGCTTTGTGTGAAACCTTTTTCTTTTCTCATTCTTATCATTTTGTAGCATGATTATTTTTTTAGATACTAGCACATTGTGTAAACATCTACATGATGCGCGAGTGAGTGTCCCATGGCATTTCAATGTTTAAATGGATATTTTTAAGTGACTTGCCATTTTTCAAGTTTAATTTTGTTGATGGTAACATCTTGGGACACCTTGTAATAACTCAGGAAGCTTACTTCCCCTCTTATTCTCTCTTTTAAATCCATTATTTCACATCATTTGAGTTTTCTAGCTTCTTCTCAGCTTCTCTATTGAATTCTCTTCTCCTATCTTGGATATTCTCATTTTTTCTATCTCACTCTTTGTCTTGGACAAGATCTCTTGCTTTCTATGAATGGTAGCTCTAGACTTACTCAAACATATACAAACAACACAATGTTAGTCAATAAAAAATCTAAACTAGCATTCCCCATTGGATTCATTCAAAGCACGATGAACAATAAATAAAGGAAAGAAACCAAATGAAATCTAATTAAATTCTATTCAAACACTCAAACCCAACATCCCATGGGGGAATTGGTGCTACTTTTATGTGGAAATTATCCCTTTCCCAATTCCTTGCAAGCTTTGATGATGAACAATGTGATCCTTGATGAAAATTCTCAATAACCTAGCTATGGTGATGAAATTATTTGATAAATTTGATGAAAGTGGATGAAATTTGCTTCAAATTTGTAGATAGTGACTTTGCCTCAAGTTTTGGATCCAAAACCAAAAGAAGAGTTCTCCATTTGTAGGAAAGAAGGATGGAGGAATGCAAAAGATGAAGGTTGTGGGACTAAAGATGAACCAATAACAATGCGCCACTTGCACACATGCTATTGAAGAGAGGTGGAGCACATTTTGATCAATGTGCAAATAAATGCAATTAGGTAGAAATTTGAAATTTGAAAGTTGGCTTGTGTAGGAAGATGTGAAAGAGGAGTTAATGCCACTTAGCTCAAGAAAAAGAACTTGTAAGAGTTATAAATGCCATGTTGGAGGACAAGTCCTTTTAGGAGGGAGATTTCAAATGGAGAGAATATTCCAAAGAGATGCCCTTTTGAATGAAAATAGAAGAATTTATAAATCAGAGGGTAAACCCACAAAAGTGGTTTACAATTTAAATGAGGAAGGAAAAAATGACCCCATGCAAAAAAAAAAAAATGGGTTCGAATGAACTATTTGGTTCAAGTGAACCAACATAGGGCTCAATAGAACCCTAGTTCAAGCAAACTAGTTAAATGCAAGGTCCCCCCATTGTGAGCAAAAAACACAAAGAAAAACATTTTTGAATGGGGGTTCAAATGAACTAGGGTTTGAATGAACCCTGGTTCAAGTGAACCCCTAGGGGTTCGCTTGAACCCCCTTGGTTCACCCAGACCACCCTGGTTCATCCGAACCACCCTTTTGCCACCTTCTCACAATCTAGCACCAAAAAAGGTCCAAAATTTTGTGCTTTAAAGCTCAAGTTGAGGATGAAAATGGAGGAGACTTCATAGACCCAACTGGATGATGGTAGTCCTTTTAACCAACTATCTAATGAATATAGTTTTAATATGTTTTGGTTTTATTATGTATGTGTTTGTTTAGTTTTAATTAACATAGGTTTTTCAATGAAAATCAATCTCTTTGTTCTGCATATGTGGAAAAATAGTAGATTATAAAAAGAAAAATTGAAAAATATTAGTGCACCAAATATTGAAGTCCTTGATCCAACAAAAAAAAAAATTGAATTTCGATATATTGATTAAGGAAAAATTATTCAATAAAACACTATCTAACCAATTGGAAACACTTGATATTGTAGTTAGAAATATAAATTTGAAAAAAATATAATTTTATCCTTCATGGAAAAAAAATTATGCATTATATGGTGAGTGTCACTCCTTAAAAATGTTGTTTACTTAAAAAACTAGTTTTCGAAGGAGATGGAAAAACAAGTGCAATATGATTCAAATTTTTTTGAAAAAAATATATTTTGAATCTATAGACAAAATGTGACAAATCATTAGTTTGTATCATCTTCAAATTCTTCATATTTTAGCCACTATCGGTGCCCAAATGTGAAGATTCAATTAGAAAAAATCATTTCAGTGTCTAGTTTGGCCAAAAATTGTAAGCCAATATTGTGGGATCACCCCAAATAAATTGATTTACTTGTGCAAGTTGCAAAATCTAGAGGATTTGATGGATTAGAGTTAGAGTTAATCATGATTTAATTAACTTAGATGGAGATTTGTTTGATTTGACATTTGACTTATATTTTTGGATTTATTTACATTAAAATGAGAGGAATATGAATATTAGATTTAATTAAATAAAGTTTGATTTATTTAACTAAAAGGGATGATGTTAGGTTCAATCAAATAAAGATTAATTTATTTAATTAAAAGAGATGAACTTAGGATTCAATTAAATAAAATGATTTATTTAATTAAAAGATGATTTAATCAAATAAAAGCTAATTTATTTAATTAACAAAGGAATTAGGATGAATTAATTAAATAAGAATTATTTAATTAAATGGTTGGTAAAGAAATGATTTAGGTAGAATTGGTGTTAGTAAATTAGGATTAGGTGCATGATATCAATTAGTATAATTTGAATTCCTACATTTTTCCCCTCTTTGAAACAATGTACCTACTACACTGGTTCAAAGAATAATCTTTCTAAGATCAAAATTTTAAAAAAAAATTTATGCCCCACTGCTACCCTAGTAGAAGAATTATGCTGGTATACTGCCCCCTCAAGAGATCAGATGAAAATTTGTATTTTTGGGTGATTTCTAGAAAAAGGAGGACAAGCTACCTGACAGGTCTAGGAAGGATTTAAGATGCCAAAAATGCGCAAAATGTAGGAAAAAGACTTGAAATGAGCTTCAGTTGGGAAAAAAATGGGATCGAGGGCACAAAACCCTAGTTTAATGGCTAAAAAGGGTAAAAAAAGCCTAATTTTCATGCTTAAATAGCCTAGGAGGGGTCACTTTTAATTAATTTTCACATTCACACTTTGAGAATTTCATCATTTTGAGCTCTAACCCTCCTATAGAATGGAACAAAGAGTGCTTCCTCAACACATTTATGAACAAGTTTGAGTCTACTAGGAACCTCCAAGAATAGGACCACCAGTATGTGACCCTAACCCAACCTTTAATTTCATTTTTCAAGTGCATTTATTACCTTTTAAAAAGTTAAAACCCTCAGCATCACTATATAGCAATGCTAAAGGTACAAAATCGATGACGCTAGGGGTTAAATAGTGCCACTATTGCTTATTGTGATGTTGCTTCGCAATTTGGTCCTAGGGCTCCAAAAGTCAAAGGTTGATGCCAATGTGACTGGCAATGCCAAAGTTTAGTTAGGTTTTTAGGGTTTTAGGTCAAGCAAGCCCGCGCATGCAAACAGTGATACCTCGGCTTGGTTTGCACTTTGGGGGGTTCTAGCATCGTTATTTGGAGTTTTGAAAGAGCAATGCCTTTGTAAATAACGATTTATTTGTTGTTTTAGTGTTGAAAACTTCAAACAGGGTCCAATCATTTTATGAAACTTGGCATTGTGGCTTCATGGGCGTAGGAGGATAGAGAGCCCATGCATTCACATGATCACCGACCCTCAATACTGAGTAGATTGAGTGGATTACATGAGTTATTATAGGAGCACCTTGGGATGATCAGCCTATGGTATGTCACTTACACGCATCCCGCGAGGACCCACCTAGCTATGATGATTGTGTTGGAAGAGAGGTGGTATAGTGATACCTCATCATTTCATCTTCCCACTAGCGAGGTGACTATCGCATTAGAGGACATATGGTGGTTTTTGTGATTTCCCATCCATGGTGAGTGAGTTATATATGACATGGATGTTAGCACCGATGCATGCTACGAGATCATGGAGATATATGAGATCGTATTTATCAAGGGTTAGATTGATCTTGAGTATTACAAAGGTCGGGTGTCGACTTCCTGGCTGATTGTGAGTACGATCATATCAGGACTAGTAGCTCCAGATCAGTGAGGTTGATATTTCATTCTAGGATGGGGTTTGTCTTGGGAGAAAATGCTCTACCAGAGGACACTTTTTTCCTGGGGACTAGTGGTACTGGCCTCTTTATATCATGATCTTCATGAGTTCACCTACTGTGATAGTTGATTGATTGGTGTCCATGCCACAGTTTTACACATCTGGGCATGGGAGCGCATATCCATGCTTTGACCAAGGGTTATAGTGGTCAATGTCGAGCCTAATGACCCAACAGTTTGTAGGTATAGGGATGGCCTCACTTTCTGATATAAAGGACAAGTAGGTTTTCCTCACTGGTGAAGGGTTTTAGATGAGATGATAGTGTTCACCTAGAGACCTTGGTTACAAATTTCAGTCTAGTATGACAATGTACAATTGTTATTTTATGCTAGGCAGGATAGATTGATGGAGGGGCACAAGCACACCATCATTGAGTGCTACCTACCAGACAAGGTAGCCCAATAGTTCAAGGACACCCAAGATAGGTCATGTTGTGCAATTTTTACACACATGCCCCACCGGAGGTAGGAACCCTCTTTTTTCTTTTGCATCTCTTCCTCTTGGCTTGGTCAAATTTTGGTTTTTCTCTTCTTGGGAGGTTATTTTGGGATTAAGTCTAGACTGGGTTTGATGAGGACAATATTTTGAGGCTCTAGGGGAAATTTGACTATCTTGGAATTTGAAAATGGGGATTTTGAAGTGAATTTTCAATGTTATATGTAAATATTTTTTGTATCTATGGATAGAGGACGAAAAATTAGGTAGGGTTGCTTTTTGAACTTTTTGAAAATTCCTTCTAGAAAAAAAGTTATGAGGTTTAGGGGATTTCAACCCTACAAGAAATCTAGGAAAATCCATTCCCTCAGGATTTTCCCGAAAATTCCTTGACCCCTTCAAAATCCCAAGACCCCTCAAAATCCAAAAATTCTTTAAAAACCTGAAAATTTCCAAAATGGAAAAAAATTGTTTTTTTTTTTCTGAAAATGGAAAAAATGAAAAAAATTTGAAATGGAAAATTTTTCCCAAATGCATTTTCTTTTTCCAAAAATGGAATTTTTTCCTTGAAATTTTAAAATGTTCCCAAAAATGAGATTCTTGAGATGGATAGAAAATTTTCAAAAATAAAAGCTTCCAAAAATGGAAAAATTTATGAAAATGGAAAGTTCCCATTAAAAAATGTACGTTTTATTAAAAGGCCAAATTTTTTATTCATGTTTAATTTGGATTGGATTTTTAACATGTGAGCTACTAATGATGATATCTATTTTTTAGGATTAAATAATTATTAAAAGGGGAACTTGCATATGGAAGAGTTCAATTCAAATTTTAAAAGTGGAACTTGCATGAGAATCTGTGCCCAAACTATCTACAGTTGGAAGGAGTTTCTAGAAGACATGTGAAGCTGATTTCATCATCCAATTAGAATTTTCATTAATGACAAGTTGGCGTAATATTTTTTTTTCATTGTTCCATGATGTAACTGATTTTATGCAATTGGATGATGATGTACCATGAGCTCCCAAATTAAATGTAACAGCTTGGTGCTTTTAGAAATGCAGTTGCAACCATTGGATGAACTAAATCCTGGCCATTGATTAAAAATGTAATTTTCTATAAAGGGCCAGTGCCTTTTCATTTGTAAAGGGGGTTAGATTTAGGGGTTAGAATAGCTGATTAGAGGCTGTAAAAGCTAGAATTGACTAACTTAGAGAAGTCAATAGTTGTAGGAGAGAGGGGAGACTGTAAATTGTTATGTAATGTGGGAGAAGTTAATGCAATTGGATTGTTGATTTGGTAAGCTTTATGTTACACTTTGACAGTTTATGGTTTCTTGTTCTCAATTCTCAATGTTAGATGTTAGATTTTGGTTCTTTTGCAATAATGGTAAAATGTTAATGATGTTGATCGATCTCCAGTCCATACTTTTAACAATTTGCTAATTGTAATTTGTTATGCAAAGTTAGTCTGGGCCTTATTTTGTGCTAAGTTCAACTATGGATGCTTGTTTACATTGTTCCAGTTATTGGGTATGTGAATGAATGTTCAAAGTCTAAAAATCTTCAGTTTCCTTAGAAGATTGCACCGTTTTTGTGGAGTTGTAGGCTTGTCCTTGATCAAACAGAGATTGGTTTCATTGGGGATCTGCCCATCTACAAAATTCATCATTGTTGTGATTGATCTTAGGTTTTAGTCTTAGAAATCTCTCTTAACCCTTATTTCTTTTGCTGTTTATTTTGAATCTAGGTCAGTTTTAGGATTAAAAGCATCACCACATTGCTGCATTTGATAAAAATACACTTCTAGCATTCTTCATTTGTAAGTTCCCTTTGTGATTACCAACATTTTCACATTTATCACTGAGTTGTTTATGCATTGTCAAGACCTAACATTAGAGACCTTGGGGTTATATCTTGAAGCTTGCTAATAGAGATTTACCTTTCAAGAGAGATAGGGTATTATATTCTATCTAAGTTGTTGTTGTGTAGAAAACAACATCAACATGTCAGATGATCAGTACATGGCTATCTTCTCTTGGTTCACTAGGGAGACCACATGGGGTTGGAAATTCCCAGCATTAGATGTAGTTGAGAGTTTCAGATAGCTGGTGGCTAGGCCAAGGGCCTACAATCAAGGACTAACAAATCTAGGAACCACATGTTCCTATGATGATTGGTTTAGGCCTCCCATCTAATTGACAATTCTAGGGGCAACACTTCCACAATAGAGATCCTGAGGCAAGACATCCCAGAGGGGACAAGTTCTAGCAGGAGGAGGATGAGGACCACCTCCACAATAGCCTAACTAGAGGGGTAATAGAGATGGGCACTAGTAAAGGGATTAGCCTAGGGATTAACAACTACCACAGAGGGACCAACAACTACCATAGAGGGACCAATAGCCAATGCCGCTAGATCAAAGAGATGCCCAGATTCAACAACTCCAAGGATAGTTACAGGCTTTACAAGGGTAGTTGTAGGGGCTACAAGCTTAGATATAGACACTTAAAATAAAGAGGGACTAGGCCAGATAGTAGGTCTAGGCCCTCATGATAGATCGAGATCAAGAGCACCAACAGAGGTAGGTGACAAAGTTGCAGCCAGCCTAGGAGGTTGACATGTGACAATAGCTAGAGAGTATGGCCTTTACATCACAGGGTAGGATGGTCCTCACATGGATGTACCATGAGGTAGTGTGAGAGGAAGAGTATTATAAGCTCCATTATCGGTAGGTCATACCCATAGTAGTTCGAGTACCAGAGTACTCTTAGTAGACTGGTATGAGGTAGATAGATGACAGGGTTGAGAGACAAGTGGGTGAGTCAAGCAGCCACCAAGGCTAGCTCAGACAGTTTTGATCGACAACTTTCTTTTTGAGATCCATGGGCTCCATTTTTTTAATAGTCTTATGGGAACTATATACATTGATTGATACACATACATGATCCTGATTTTTGTACCATGATAGTTACACTTTGATATATATATATATATATATATATGATATGATTGATTTAATGTGTCCTATTTTAATTATGCATTATGGATGGATGTATTTAATATTATACATGGGATGTGATTCTATATGATGTGATGTGATACATCATTATGCAAATGTTTATGGATGTCATGGATGCATTTAATTTTTGTATCATTTCTATGTACTTTTATGATGATGATGATGTATGGATGGATGCAAATGTTTTATATGCAAATGATTTTAATATGATTAGATTAACAAATCTTTATGCTCCTAATGGATGTTGTTTATATGTTATGACATTTTCTTTTTCTTTTTCAGTATCTTTTTCATGTATGATATGATGATGCATGTGTGGAAGATATGATTATGCTCATATGATTATGTAATGGATGCAAATGTATGGTTTATGAGATGCTTAGAATGACCAATCTATATTATGCAATGATGAAATGCAATGCATGTGAGATGATCATTGTTTCCTATTATGATATAATATGGATGATATGTAGCATGCTAATGATTTTTGGATGCAAGATGGATGCATTGGCAATGTTTTTGATCAACTATCATGGTACCATGTTATCACGGAGAGGAGAAATGAGATGAAGACAAGAGGATCCAACAAGTCCATGATCTACAAGACTTTATTAGAGACGAGGATGATGAATGATGATGATGATGCTTTGCTTATTAGGAATTGGGATTTTAAAATGACTTACTTACCTTAGGTTTGATAACACACATAGGCATGATGCATCAAGGTATACAGAACTAGGATGGTGTTGTACCTAGTGTGATGGACTTTGATTCAAAGATCAGATAAGAGTACTTTTGTTCACACATGGCATATGAAACATCATTTAAAATGTAGTTCAAATATTCCAAACATCTCAGAGAAAAGTGTAGAAATTCAATCCTTCCTATGTGGTCAACAAGACACCTAAAACACCCTCCCTATAGACCACACAAAGTAAGCATGACCAAGGTTATATTACAAGAACATCCAACAAGCACAATAGATAAAAGATAAAAAATCGTTGCCCCATTCCTTTCTCTCTAAATCCCTTTGTTTGAACATTATTGAAAAGTCATCAGAATGAGTGCAATAAGATAAGCCAAAAGACAAAGATCAAGTAAACAAACAAGCTAATGTTCTTCATACTGCTAGCCAAGATTAAACTATAGTGATGCTTGATGTTGATGTCCATTGTAGGAAGGATGCATCCTATGACATGATGTTATCAAATGGTTTTGGGATTGACTTGATGATAGGCTATTAATACCAAGATTTGACCAACTTCTTTACTTACTGACCTAGACTTGAGACCCTGACATTTGAGTTTTCAGTTTTGAAACCACTAGACTTGTTTATAATTATTTCACCAAAGGTTGAGGATGACGATGACTTATTATGAGTAGATTTTTATTTCAGGTGAAAGCGAGATGGGGCAGATGGATTTTTTCAAATATTTGGATGTTTTTGATGTTTTTGAAATGTTTTGAGGCTAATTTTGGTATTTTCAATATGTTTTACAATTTTTTGATTTTCAAATTTTCTAGTGTTTTTGTGTTTTTTGATATTTTGACCAAGAACCTAACCTAAATACCTATCCTAGAGGCCTCTGGGGTTGATCAAAGATTATCCTTGCCTATGTTATACATGTAGAGACCACATAGTTCAATTGAAACAAACTTGATTATTGATGAGATATGAACAAATGGATTGCTAGTTTATTATGACAAACTCCTAAAGGACTGGCCTAAGTGTCTCAACAGATGATCAAAGATCAACCTTGCCTACATTCAGATCTCAGAGACACATAGTTTGAAAAGAAAACTCTATTTTTTACTTTTTGACAAAATTTTTGACTTGTTTTTTAGATTTTGGCATTTTTTGAATGTTTTTGGATTTTTTATTTTATGAATGTTTTTGGATTTTTCAATTTTTTGATGTTTTTGGGATTTTCTAATTTTAATGAAGAATGCAAGAATATACACAAATCTGATCCAATGTAGGTATAGGAACATGCCCCCAGTGTGATGCAATAGACTAATTTGATATAAGCAGAAAAAACTAACCTTGGGAATGGGCTGAGTAGTACTATGAGGGATCATGATACGAACACAGGATCAAGCTATGATGTGGATGCGGATGGGTGATGGATGGAGATATGGAATGTGATGGATGGATGATGCAGGAAAAGTCACAAAGATCATGGTGGATAGAAAGTGCTTATTTACACAAGGAGCTTGTTTTCCAAGTTTTCAGCAAGGTACTTGCCCAAAGCACCACCAAAGTGATTTTCACTAGAGAAATTTTTTTTCTCTTTACTGTTTTCAATCATTTTTCTTTTCTTTTTTTGGATTTTTATATTATTATTTTTTTTGGATTTTTGGATTTACACCTTGGAATTTTTAGGCATAATTTTTTTTGAGATGGGAGTTATTCATGGGTTCGTGCAAAGTCTCCCCTTCAGGAATTGATAGTTGATATTCCCCTCACTTGTAGCTCATTGTGACAATGAAGGGTCCCAACCAATTGGGTTCAAACTTTCCCTTGTTGTCTAGATTTGGTACATTCTTTTGATTCTCTTTTAGCAGGAGCTCTTTGACTTGAAAGGTCTAACTCCTTATCTTCTTGTTGTAGCTCCACTTGAGATGATTTTGGTAGACTTGCAAATGGTTTAAGGAATCCATACACCACTCATCTAGTAGTTCCAACTTGTTCAACCATGATACCTGATATTCTTCATCTGTGATGATATTTTGCAATGATATTCTTAGGGATGGGAGCTCAATCTCAATGGGGAGAATGGATTTTTGATCCATAGACCAGGGAGAAAGGGGTTGCACCTGTTGATGTGCAGATACTTGTTTAGTGGTCCCATAAGGTGGGATTTAGCTATAGGTGCCAGTCATGACAAGCATCATTGACTATTTTCTTAAGGATTTTTAAGATGGCTTTATTTATAGCCTCATCTTGGCCATTACCCTAGGCGTAATATGGAGTGGAAAAGCAATGTTGGATATTGAAATTTTGGCATAGGTCTTGAACATACTTGTTTTTGAAAGGTGTCATGTTATATGAGATAATGGCTTGAGGAACATTGTACTGAAAAATTAGGTAGTTTGTGATGTAGGTCATGGGAATGACCTCTACCCACTTCATGAAGTATCTTTTTGTAGTGATTATGAGTTTATGTCCATTGGATGAGGTGGGGCTTATTTTTCCAACGAGATCAAGCCCCCATTGTGAAAAGGGCCAAGGTGTAGTGATTGGGTGGAGCTCCTAAGTTGGTGCATGGATGAGATCCCCATGTTGTTGACACTACAAACACCTTCGAACATAGTCATGAGCTTCCTTCTCCATTGTAGGCCAATAGTACCTAGTCCTCAACAATTTCTTGGCCAAAGTCATATGACTCAAATGTGACCCACAAATGCCACTATGTACTTCAGTTAAGGCAGTCAAAGCTTCCTTGGCATTTAGGCATCATAAAAGGGTTCCTTCAATGCTCCTACGATATAGGGTGTCTCCTAGGGTGACAAAATGGGATGACTTTTTGACAAATGCTCTTTTAAGGTTTGGGGTTATAATAGTGGGGAGGACTCCTATTCTCAAGTAGGTGTATATATCATTATACCAGGGATCACTAGGACCAATGAATTCACACAAAAATTTAGACTCTAGTACCTTGAATGTTGGTACAAGAAGTTGCTCTACAAAGAATTCTTTCTTAGGGACATTGTGTTGGACATCTAATAGCGATCCAATTATTGCCATAACATCTGTTGCTATGTTATTTTCCCTTGGTAGCTACTCAAATGTGATGTCAATGAAGGAATCTTTGAGGCTTTCCACCAATTTCTTGTATGGGTTCAACTTGTCATCCTTCATTTGATATTCATCATTGACTTGGTTGATTATGAGCATGAGTCCCCATAGACTTTAAGTACCATCATCTACCACTAAATTTCAATTCTAAACTCTATGACAAGAGCCTCATATTTTGCAATGTTATTTGTGCAAGGAAATGATAGCTTATATGATTTAGGTATGCAATCCCCTTGTTGTTTAGTAAAGAAGATTCCAACTCTTGACTCGTGTTGTTTGTAGAATCCATCAAAGTACATTTTCCAATGATTTTACACACTTAAGTTTAAGATGGACTCATCAGGGAACTCTAATACAAATGGGTTCTTTGAATATATTAGTGCCTCTACCAACTAGTCTACAATTACTTGTCCTTTAATGGCCTTTCATTGTACATACTCAATGTTATGCTCTGTCAGGATCATAACCCATTTATTTTTTCACCCTGTAAGTGTTGCTTTAGAAATCAGATACTTGAGAGGGTTCATATTTGTGATGAGTTTTATTTGATGTGCTAGCATCTAGTGTCTAATTTTTTGTGAGGCGAACATGACTACTAAGCAATCCTTCTCAATGGATGTGTAATTCATCTCATGTCCCACCATGGTTTTTTTGATGTAGTAAATAGCTCTCTCTTTCCCATTTTCATCATGTTGTGCTAAGAGAGCACCAGGAGCTATTGTTGTTGCTGATATATATAGGATCAAAGGTTTTCCTAGAATTGGTGGCATGAAAATTGGTGGTGTGAGCAAGTACTCCTTGATTTTGTTGAATTTTTTATCAAATTTCTCATCCCATTTGTATACTACCCCCTTGTGGAGTATATCAGAATATGGGATAGCTTTACTTGCTAGTTGTTCTATTAATTGACAAATGGACTGGAGCCTTCCCTATAGCCTCTTAGTTGTTTCAATGTTTTAGGTGTCTCCATTTCAAGAATTTCTTTGGCTTTGGTGGGGTCTACTCGATTCCTCTCATAGATACAATGTACCCTAGTAACTTGTCTGATTCTACACTGAAGATAGACATTTTTGGATTGAGACTAAATTTGTACTCCTCTAGCCTATCAAAGATGGAGCCTAATGTTACTATGTGATCTTGACATTTCTTTGACTTGACCAATATGACATCCACAAAATCTTCCTCAATTTTTTGTATCATATCATGAGAGATTAGTGTCATGGCCCTTTGATAGGTAGTTCCTACATTTTTCAACCTGAATGGCATCATATTCCAACAATATGTCCCCCATGGACAAGTGAAAGACATTTTGTGTTGGTCATCCTTAGCTATCATGATCTGATTGTACCCTAAGAATCCATCAATTAGTGATAGAATTTTATGTCTCACCATCATATCCACAATCATGTCAATGTTTGGGAGAGGGAAATTATCCTTGGGACATGATTTGTTCAAATCTATGAAGTCAATGTAGATGTGGATGCCCCTAGTGGGATTTGAAACAAGTACAAGATTTGAGACCCACTCTAGATAATCAATTGGTCATATGAACCCTACATCTAAGAGATTTTGTAATTCCATCTTGACCAATAGTGCTATTTGGGGATGCATCTTCCTTAGTTTTTGTCTCACTGGTTTTTCTTCAAGATATACAACTAGGTGGTGAACCACAACTTTTGGATCAAGGCCAAGCATGTCAGAATAGGTCCATGCAATTTTTTTCTTTCTTTCTCTTAGAAACACAACTAAGAGTTCATGTTCTTCTATAAAGAGTGATTCTGCAAAGGTGATATGTGGTGTTTCTTCTATTTCCAAGTTGACTGGATTGCACTTCTTTGCTAAGACTGCTAACTTCTCTTGATGAATAACACTAAGGGGAAGATTGAATCCCTTATCCTCCGGTGCCTTAGAGAGGTTTTTATTATTGGATGTGTCCTTTATTTTTACTATTTTTGGGTCAAAGAGTGCCATAGTGTGGTTTTCACTCAAAGACCTAGAGATTATTCTCAAATTTCACTTTTACAACTAAAGGATTCAATCGTTTCCCCATAATAGGAATGTGTTTCTAGCACAATGTTGAACCCCGCTTTGTGATCTCCACTTGGTATAGTATCCGAAAATCCCATGAAATATGAGAGAGCCTCACCATTTTTGAATGTGTCCAAAATTGGTGGTCCTCGTTGGTCATAATCGATGAGTTGGGGATAGACTAAGTTTATCTTATGGTTTGGTTTTTTGACTCAAAAGATAGAGTACTAATTATGAGAAGGGAGGAATCCTTGAATAGCAAGGGTAAGTCAGTTAGGGGGTCCTCATCATACACATTAGATATGTCAAAGGTATAGTTGTCTATGAGAAAACCTGTGAATACTAAAAATTGAGGGGGAGCTTTGACTTTTCTAACTGTGGCACCTTTTCCACGTATGGTTATTTTCTATGGGATACATCCAAGGCCAAGATTTTTTATATGCTTCTCAGCAACAATGGGTTCTAACATGTCCTTATCATTCTACGCAAGTTTCTTGTTCTTGTTGTAAACCATGTTAAGCATCATTTGTAGTCCTTTGCTGCTCTCATCCATGGGAAGATCAGGCATGGGCCTTTCATCTTGGTATATGAGACTTGATATGTCCTTTTCATCTACCACTTCTTGAATTAGATCTCCCCAACATTTGGATCTAGAGGGGTCTGCTTTGAAGGTTTGGGATGATGTTTCAGCCAGTTGGAGTTACCGACGAGACCTAGGAGATTGAGGTAACTCTCCTATTATGAAAGCACTTTTCTTCAATTTGTAATACCCACATCCATTTTCTTGGATAATGACTTTGATTTTAGAGATTTTAGGAATGGCAGGTGTCTTTGTCTTAGAAGTGGAGGCTAAAGTAGTTGGGTTTACATATGGAGTTGTAGGGCCTTCATCATTCTTTGGGACTTGAGGTATTTTGTAGTACTTTTCTTGTAGGTTCTTGTCGCAATCGAAATCACCATGGACTATGACCTCTTGATTTTGATAGGGAAATTTGACACACTGATGGAAGGTGGAAGTGATAGCTTGCATCCCATGGATCCATGTATGCCCTAGGAGGATGTTATAAGGAATGTCAAGGTCAAGGACTTGGCATGTGGTTTCCATAATGGCTAGCCCTACTTGAATAGTTCCTTGAGACACTCTTTCCTGATCATCATATTCCCTGATTGTAATACCTTTACCTTTTTCAATGGTGTCCTCAAAGAATCCAAAATTCTTTATTAGCTTGAGTGAATAGATATTTAGACCCACACCTCAATCCACCAAGACCATTTTGACTTTATTTTTATGGACTAGGACTTCAAGATGGAGCACACAGTGTGAGATGGTTGAGTGGGAAAGTCTTGATCAGGAAATGATAGGAGATGTGGGGTGGTGAGGTGTCCAACCATAGCTTGGAATTGGTAAGCATCAAGATCTGCAGAGATGGTGGATGAAGCCAATGCTTCTTCTAGGATCTTCCTATGTGTGGGTGAGATCTTTAATAACTCCAAGACATTATAACCATTAGGAACAAATTTTGGATTTGAGGTGGATGCCATAGGTGGCTATGATGATCCAACAATGGTAACTTTTCCACCACGTGTGGTGACTCCATAATCAGCTTTGGCTCCTTTGACAATAGCAACAATGACCCATTCATCTAGGGACATGACAACATGATCATAAACATGTTTTACATTTCCATAATTTTTCTTTCCATGGTTATTCCCTTTGCTATGGTATGACATTGGATTCATGTATATATTAAGGTCTTGATTTCTTGCAAGTTGCTCAATGTTTATGATTTTGTCATCGATAAGGTCTTGGATCAATTTTTTCAATCTCATGCAACTGGTCATTGTGTGTCCCTTCATTTTGTGAAAATTGCAAAGGTGATTCTCATTGTACCATGGTTCTTTCACTTGGGGCTCTTGATAATTATCATAAATGGGAATTTTAATGATATTCTCATTTACCAACTTCTTCATGATGAATTTGGTTGATTCCCCAAGGGTTGTGTATTTTTGTTTGGGGGGATATTTGTTCTGTAGGGGTGGTCCCCCTTGCTTATTCAAATTGTTGACTTGATTATTGGGTGGTTGTTGTGATACCCCATTAGCTTGTGTTCTGTTTCTATTGTTGCCGTGCAGTTGTTGGTATGATTGTTTGTTTTGTTTTGGAGCACTAATTATGACCTTGGCATCAACGACACCATCATTAGGGACATTTTTGTTCTTCACCCATGTGCAAGGTTTTTCATTGTAGTTGGTGGATGGGAAGTTTTCTTGATATTCTTGATATGTGAGTGTCTGTCCTTGTGCAATAAGGGCTCTTTCGATGTTGAGCACCTTGGGGATCAAATGGTTGTATGTGGTGATACATTTCACTTTTAGATGAAATGACAAGGTTTTCTCAAGATTTGCAATAATGGTACATATTTTTTGTTCCCTTGGCATGGTCCAATTTCTCCTCTTGGCCTTGGATTGCAATCATTGTAAGAAGGAAGCAAATGTTTCCCCCTTATCTTGTTTGAGAGCAGATAGTTTCTCTAGACTCACATCCATAACTATATTGAATGTGTAGTTTTGAATGAATGCATCTACAATCTCTTGGAACTTTTTGATTCTAAGAGGATGGCTAGAGAACCATTCCATTGTTGGGCCAGCCAAACTTTGACGGAATCATCACATTAGATATATGTATCGTTGTATGCAACTTCTATGCAATCTACCTGTAATTCCCTGATGTGATCTTCAGGGTTTCCCATCCCACAATATTTGCAAAATGTGGGTATTTCAAACCCCTTTGGGAATGGTACCATCACAAGGCTCTTGTAAAATGGATAGGGGCACAAATTGCTTGATGTTTTCATTTTTTTTGCAGATTGGAGGTCTAGCACTTGCTGCAAAATAAATTTAATTTAAGTTGTCTCATCATTTTGTGGATTGGGAGGTGGAGTGAACATGTTTTGAGGTGTTTAAATTGTTTTAGTGATGGGTGGGGTGTTTTGCATGTTTGGGGGAGGTTGTTGCAAGCTTTGTTGTGTGATCAATGTTTGTTGATATGCCTGCAATTATCATTATGCCACCAATGCTTGTTGTTGGTCTTGTTGTTGTCCCAACAATACTTGTTGTTAGTCTCATTGTTGTTGTTCCAACAAGGCTTGTTGTTGGGATAGTAATTGGAATTCTTCTTGTTGCACTTGGTACTATTGCAAGGCTTGTTGATATGCTTGTTGTTGATTTGCTAGGTATTGTTCTTGTGCTTGCACCTGCTAAGCTTGATATTGGGCTTGTGCTTGAGTCTAAGCTTGTTGGGTGGCTTGTGTAGCTTGTGCAACCTAGGTAGCTTGTGCAAATTGAGTAGGTTGTGTGGCTTGAGCAACTTGCGTGGCTTGAGTAGGTTGTGCAGCTTGAGAATCTTGTGTGGCTTGAGTTGCTTGCATAGCTTGGGCAGCTTGTTGTTGTTGTAACAAAGCTTGAGGTTGGGAAGCATGGGCAACTTGTTGTTGTTGTAACAAAGCTTGAGCTTGGGTAGCTTGTGCTTGTTGTGCTTGTTGAGTAGCTTGTTGTGTAGCTTGTGTGGTTTTTTGAGCTTGAAACTATTTAAGTGCCTTTTGATAGGCTTGTTGAGGTTCTTGCAATGTGATGCTATATGGGTTTGCCATGTTTGGTCTTGGTGGTGGTGGTGGAGGATTCAAAATTGTGTGAGATGTTGTGATGAGAGGAGCCATTGGAGTGATGATAGGGGTTTGCATGGTAGATGATGTGATTGATATGCTTGGTCCTTGAGAGACCACATTTATAGATGATGCAACAATTTCTTGTGTGGTTTGGATTGTTTCCACTTGTTGTTGTGATATTGGTGGCATGATCGGAGGATTTGGTATGATGGTTTTATTTACGATTGGAGAGTTTTTTTGATTTTGTTGAATGAGGATTAGTAAAGGGGGTATCCCTAAACTAAGAATTGGTGTGAATGTTAATGGTAGAGGTGGAAATGGTGGGAAGATGAGTGTTGTGTTCCCTTGAGAAAATGATGATGAGGGATCAAAGATTCCCCCTTGTCCAAATAGTCCTTCTCCTTGTGAGGTCATAGGGAGAGAGACTTGTGGATTAAATGGATATGTTGGTGTTGTGGAGAAATGGGATGAATTTTTGGTGTCATGAAAGACAAGTAGAATGTATGGGTACTTTGGATCTAATGGGATAGATTGAACCAAGATGGTGTCTGCATCCAATTCTTGGTTGTTTACAAGGGGATGTGTTTGAAGAGCATGAATCAATGAGCTCCCCTTATTGAAAATATGTTGAGTTCCAACAAGGGATGATGTGGGTTATGGGATGGGTTGAATGATGCTTTGTAATGAAGGTGTGAATGTGACTGGGGGCACAATCCCAAAGGTTTCTCCACAATAGTTCTTACATCATTTTCGAAAGGGAGTTTAGCCCCTTCTTTTTCCAATTCTAACATGTATTGTGAAGGATTGAGCCTCATCATGGCATTGACAATTTTATAATTTTTGGGGTTCTAGACCATTTCTATGATTTTATCTTGAGTCATCCCTAAGACATTTTTGGTGATTTCCTCCACTTGGAAACCTTCTTCTTAAGGATCTTTTGCAAGTTGAGGAGGATTGAGTGGGGAATTTCTTGATCCGATGGAATTCATTTTGGGTTCAGCTTGACTGAAGTCACTTGAAGAAGATGTTTCTTTGTTTGTTTCCATGTTCTTATTGTGTTGAGATCTAGTTTGGACCATCAAATAAGGATCAATTTTCAGGAATGTGGGAGGTGAACCTCTAACTCCTTGGATTGATCTAAACTTTAGGTACAAAAAATAAAGTCTAAGATTTTAGGGATCAAAGGATGGTGATGAGATAGTGAAAGATGTATGATTGTGAATTTTTGAACTCTTAGGAAACCTTGAAAAAGATATTAGACTTTTGGAGTTTTGGATTCATGTTGGATTTTATTTTGGATTTTGATTTTGATTTGGTTTGATTTTATTTTGATTTGATTTTGGTTTTGATAATGACCTCATAAACTCGAAGAGGTTAGATGTTTTCTTGGAATAAATTTGTCCACAAGGTGATAATTTAACTAAGTGTATGAATAAGGATGCATCTACACACAGTTATTCAAACAAGATGGTTTTGATTTGATTCAAAAGGATTTTCCAAAAGTCTAGTGTAAAGGATTTTCTTAAGATTTACAAGAGTTGTTTGTGAGATGGATTTTGATTGATGTTTGGGGGATGGATGAGAGTGTTGATTTTGATCCTAAGTGAACTTAGAAAGACTTTTTTTACAATCCCTAGGTATTGAAGAACATGTTATAATTCCTATGTGAGATACTCAAACCTTTGAAAAAGTTTTGGATTTTGACAATAGTAGAATGAGTACAAATTGAGATTGTTCTTTGATGCACATTTGTAGAAATTGAAAACCAATCCCTCTCTACATTCGTAAAGTGTTGAAAGACGTTTCTTGAGAGCTCTTAGACTAAGAATTTTAGAGTTTTGTTTTTTAATTTTTATCTTTCGGGAAATCATTTGAAAACCCACATGTGTGGGGTCCAATTGTTTCTTATCTTTATTTAATGAGTTATTTTTATCACAAACACTTTCTTGTCTTAGATTTTCAAACTAAATGTCTAATGTCTCAATTTATTTTCATCCCACAAGGTCCATTATGTGGAAATCAAGGAAATAGTTCCCTAATGTTGACTTTAGTAAGAGAAAATTGAGATATAAATCCAAATACTTAGAAGCCTCTAAGGATGGAATCCCGAGGGCAAGCAATAGAACTTGGATTTTTTTAAAGGTATTTGCTTCCTCTAAAGGGTTTGAAATTTGATGATCATGGTTGAATGTTTGTTTTCCAATGTTTTAGATCCAAGAAAAGAGTTTTGATTCCAAAATGATGCACAACCCTTGCATAGAAAGAGACAATATTTGTTGAATCCCCACTTAGATAAATCCAACTGCACTTATTCAAAGTGGATGACTAGAAGCTTGACCACACTGGCTTCCCTCCATGACACACACTTCTTGAGTCATCCAAGCTTCAAATCTCATGAATCTCCCATGACAAACTTCTCATCTCTAAAAAAAACCACAAAAATATGGGGTGGCTTTAGAGGTCTGACCTCTTGCACCAACAAATAGAAAAGGATTTTGGCTTCTACACAAATTGGTTCTTAGTTAGGTTGATCAAGGACATGGCACCTTATGAGCATCTAGCAAGCCACTAAAGGCTTTAATCAATCCTACTAGGGGTGCTTACACTTTTTAAGGTTGTACCTCATTTTGAAAGACATTGTATGGCTAAGGCCTACATACCATGAGGACTTGACAGTTTAGTCTTATCCATTTTTATATTGGCCCAAGTCAAAAACTTATTAGAGTCACCTTCAAATTGGTCTAAGGTAGGCCCCTCCAAAGGTAAACAAAACCAAGCAAGCACATTCATAGTTCGATCAATATTTTTTTGTGTGAAAAAAGAGAGAACACACATGATATACTTAACTCACACTAACAAGATTTTGTCCAATTTTAAAAAGCTCAATTTGAAGTGTGGGGGAAATATTTTAGACAACCTAATATCACCAAAATACTTTTGATTCTCAAGATCACCTTGAAATGAGAGAGAAGTGCATACACCTTTTAAATGATATTAACTTGTAAACAAGATTATAAAACACAGAAAAACACATGTTCATTTTAACCTCAAAAGCAATAATGGATTCTTTTTATAGCACCAAGATGAAGTGTGAAGTTTTCTTGTTCAATTTTTAGATCCAAAACCAACTCTAGTAAGTTCTTAAAGTTCTTTTTAACCCTTTGATTATTCTTTATAAAACCCAAATGAAATTTATTTTGAGTCCTAAAACTTGAAGAGGACAAAAGCCTTAAAATGGGATTATAGTTTCTCCCAAATTTTTTAAAAACACTTATTACAATCAAGTGATGATGTCATAGAAATCCTTTGTATTCATTTTATCCTTCCCTCTTTGATCACCTCAACCTACAAAAACTGATTAGCCTATAGAAAATAGAGCCACAAGAGAAGGTTAGAAGTACAAGGTGATCAATGTAAAAAGCACATGTTGAATCTACAAAGGTGTCACTGTTTGGAGGAGTCCAACAGTGCTCTAGTAAAACTAGCATCACTTTGTGGAAAACCAAAGACTGTGATTGCATCACAATTTCACCAAGCGTCACTCTTTGGAGTTTGACAGAATGGCCATTTAGGAAAATGGCAGAAGCATCACCCTTTGAAGTAGACATAGCATCGCTATATAGCAATGCTAGACTGATAGCATCATTTGTCTTTTGTAGCATCATTGATTCCTATAAACATAATTTTTTTAAAAAAACAACATAATTTTGACCAAAAAACATGGTAATTTCTGAAGATTCACCCTCTTTCTAGTGCAAAAATGTGAACACTGGCTCTAGACCTGCTCAAACATAGACAAACAACACAATGTTAGTCAATAAAAAAATCTAAACTATCATTCCCCATGAGATTCATTCAAAGCACAATGAACAAGAAATAAAGCAAAGAAACCAAATGAAAGCTATTTAAATCCTATTCAAACACTCAAACCCAACATCCCATGGGGGAATTGGTGCTACTTTTATGTGGAAAGTAGCTCTTTCCCAATTCCTTACAAGCTTTGATGATGAACAATGTGATCCTCAATGAAAATTCTCAATAACCTAGATATGGTGATGAAATGCTATGATAACTTTGATGAAAGTGGATGAAATTTTCTTCAAATCTGTAGATAGTGGCATTACCTCAAGTTGTGGATCCAAAATCAAGAGAAGAGCTCTCCATTTATATGAAAGAAGGATGTGGGACTAAAGATGAACCAATAACAATGTGTCACCTGTCAACATGTTATTTAAGAGAGGTGTAGCACATTTTGATCAATGTGCAAATAAATGTAATTAGCTAGAAATTTGAATTTTAAAATTTGGCTTGTGGAGGAAGATGTAGAAGAGGAGTTAATGCCACTTAGCTCAAGAAAAATGACTTGTAAGAGTTATAAATTCCATGTTGGAGGACAATTCCTTTTGGGAGGGAGATTTCAAAGGAAGAGAATATTCCAAAGAGATGCCCTTTTAAATGAAAATAGAAGAATTTATAAATAAAATAAATTGATTTACTTGTGCAAGTTGAAAAATCTAAAGGATTTGATGGATTAGAGTTAGAGTTAATTAGGATTTAATTAACTTAGATGGATATTAGTTTGATTTGACATTTGAATTAGATTTTTGGATTTATTTACATCAAAATTGGAGGAATATGAATATTATATTTAATTAAATAAATTTTTATTTATTTAATTAAAAGGGATGATGTTAGGTTTAATCAAATAAAGGTTAATTTATTTAATTAATAGAGTAATTAGGAGGAATTAATTAAATAAGGAATATTTAATTAAATGGTTATTAAAGAAGTGATTTAGGCAGAATTGGTGTTAGTAAATCAGGATTAGGTGCATGATATCAATCAATATACTTTGTATGTCTACACTTTCTATAGCACTCTCAAGTTCTCACAATACTTTTTTACAACTCTCTTGGCAAGTCTCTTGGCTCTCACAACCTTCTCTTTCATTCTTGGTTTCTTTTCCTTCCTCAAGCCTTGTAGGTGATATCTCTTTATCTTGTGTGTTTGAGCATCTTGGGACTTATCACATCCCTTGTTTACACATCTATCTATCTCTTTTATTCATCTATTTTAGCATATATTGCTTTATTTTTCTATCTATCTATCTTTTTACTCATGGAGGTGGGAACACCAAAATGGGGATTTGACTATAGAAAGCCTCTAAATAGACCTAGCAATTTTCCTCAGTCTCATGTGTGTAGGTATTGAAGATAGTTATTTGTTGGAGGCTTCATAATTTGGTTGTTTTTGAGAATTTTCTCTCTCATTCCTTGTATTCTATCATTTATAATTAATTTACTTTACTTTAATTCTATTCTATTACTTTCTATAATTTTCCCACATTCTAAGAGTTCTTAGTAGTTAGAACAAAATTAGTCCCATTGTTTTTTGTGACATTCTCAATTTTCAATCCATACGAGACTCTAGTGTGCCTCAAGGATGCCAACACGCCTCATTGATGTCTGTATTCCATGCTAATGTCCATATTTTTCACTACCTTCCTTGGTCAAAAACTTTCTAGTCCATCCAAAAAAACTCTGTGATCTTCTCTTTCCAATTCTGGAACTCTCACCTTTTTACCCTATCACTTGAGAATTATTCCTTGAGGTAGTTTAGGGTAGTTCATTCCCTAGGAATCTCTTGAGAATAAAGATACTCATGAGCAATGAATCTCCCTTCTCTACATTTTGGTGAATCTGACATGAACTCACTCCTTACTAAAAAAAGGACAAATCCAAGATTTATCATCCTTGGAAAAATGATAAGGGACAAATGTTACTACATATGGACCTTAGCAACATAATATCGAATGATGAATTATAGTATCAAACAACTTAGATTTATTTTTATACCTTAATAAAATCATTCACATGAGATTATAAAATAATCTACTCTTAGAGTCAAAATGACAGATTATTGTTGCACTCCATCATAACTTGATCATGTATCACCTCAATGACATAAACTTAATTTGAATAGTAGAGTAGTTGAAGGGAGTTTCCTTATGTATTCTACTATCTAGAAATATTAAATTTGATAATATTAATGATTCCCTAGCTTTGATCTTTTTGCACACTTGGAATCTATGCTTCCTACCTTGATTCATCTATTGGGTCTCACTTTGGAGTTCTGGGACGAAGAAATTATTGTTGGAGTTGCTAACTCCTTTGGAAATTTCCCTTCTCTAGATTATGTCATGAAGGAACATTACAGACTAGTATTTTCTCAATTATGTGTTAGCATCAAACCAAATAAGGTACTCCCAGCCTTGATTAAATTGTAATCGAGGCTTGGTAAGTGGTCCCAAGTTATTGACTATGAAAACTCTACTCTTTTTTGTCAAAATTTCTCCTCCATTGGTCACCTTTCCAATGCATATCCCAAGGGTATTTTCAATTCCCCTATGGGTAAAGTAAATTTTTTGTCCTTCACTTCCTCTAGCCAATGTGTTGGATGCTCCATTTTGGTAGTGATGTTATCCTCATAGGCTCCTCTATTCTCCTTAGTGTTTCTCATTCCCTCATTCTGTGAGGCTACTCTCCTTGTCTTGTTGGCCCCCCTCCTCTAGCTCATGTGTTCAATGGAACTATTTTTCCTTCACAACCTCCTATGTCTTTGCTTTCTCATTCTCTCTAGGTTAACAAATATTTTCCCCTGGACTCCTCCCTCTATTCAAAGGTTTCTTCTCTAACTTTGACCCCCTCTCCAAGTGATGATCTTGGTTCAAATTTAGTTTCTAAATTGATCCCTACATAGGTTTCCTTGGTTATACCTTATGTTATTCCCCCATCTCCTTTGATTTTTGTTCTTCTTAGTCCCTCAAAGTTGACTAGCCCTTTGAAGTCAACTGATGTGGGGATGACTGTTAAGTTTGGAAGGAATTCTTGTAAAGTTACCATATAGAAGAGAACAACTAAGGATATTATGGATGGAAATCAAGAAACATCAAAGTAGGTTGGCTCCAAAATGCTGATCCTCTCTTGGAATATTTGTTGGATTAATAGCCTACATTAGAAACATTCATCAAGGACTTCATTAAATATTTCAAGCCTAACATTCTCCTTTTGTAAGAAACTAAATTGATTACTACTGAGTTTGAAAAATCTGGTAAGTTCATTTGGCCTAATGCACTATTTTTGGTGGTGGATGTGATTGGGGCCTCTAGCAGATTCATCATGATGTGGAAACCTTTTCTCAAAGGCTCCCTAATTTCTAAGGATAAAATTTTCTTAATGTTAGCTTCTCACATATCTTCAACCTCTTTGAATTGGTGTTATCTAATGTTTATGTTCCCAATAATTTGTTCCAAAGGAGGAACACCAAGTTTGACCTCCTAGAATGTATGAATATTTTTTTGCATAGTAATTGGATGGTGATGGGGATTTCAATACTCCTTTTTCTCCCTTGAATAATTAGGAGTATTCTGGATTTGTTAGGTAGTATGTTGGACCTTAACTCTTTTTTGCATGATGGAGGTGTATAAGAGAAAATTTTCACCCTATGTGTAATTCCCCTTTTTTCCTTTGTCCACCTTAGAAAACCAAGTTTGAAATATTAATTCCACCTAAGCCCATTGTTGGCATCACACTTGGCACCTATTTTGAGCATCGGTGGAGGCGTTTATGTTAGAGAAGTTGTAACACCTCCTTCAGTCGATCAACCCAAATATGGTCATTTTCTTCCTTCATTTCTTCATATCCATTCATTCCACATTCAATCCAACTCTAGAAAACTCTTCACAGCTTCTAGAATTTAGTTGAACTCCATTCTATCACTCCACAAGCTCACTTTCACTCACATCAAGAATTTCAAGCATTCCATTGTAGCAACATCCCACTCCTTCAACTTAGTAGAGCATGTTTGGGACCATGCCATTGCAACAGAGGCTTGATTTCCTCTCATTTCTCCCCCAAGTAGCCTTGAGTGCTCTTGGTGGAGGTGGTAAGCTTCCCTCTCCTCTCCTCTATCACTTGGTTGAGTAGCATAGCATTTCTTTTTAGTGTTTGTATTCCCTTTACTTTATTGCTTCTTTATATCATTTCCTTGACTATCCATGGAGGTGGAAACACCTAAACGAGGGTCTGACTAAGGTAGGCCCCTATACAACCACCAACCATTTTCTATCTTTCTATGTGCAAGAGTAAATTATCTTCGAAGGATTAGCTGGAAATCAAACTTCTCTGTGAGATCCTCCTTGCCCTTGTCACTCTTGCATTTTTACTTTACAACACTAGAGAATACTTTGTTTATTTGTTAGTGTCATTCTATTAGCAGGGCCATTAGTCATTTTCATAGGTTTTACCTTGTCTCTATGGTTGTTTGGTTGTACAAATTCCAGTGCACTTTAGAGATGCCAATGTGTTGCACTATTTTCCAAAGACTGCACTTTCATCTTCAAACAAAGAGCTCCTTGACATGCAAAGTTGAACTTGGAAAACTAAATCACCTAGCCCTGCATTGAAACTCAAGATTGCAGAGTGGTTGTAGGAAATCATATTCCTCATCATTCTCATCTTTATAACCCTAAACATTGCACTTAGCTGAGGTAAGTTAGGCTAGCCTCTAGCATCTTGACCCTTTGTGACTTGAGGTCTTGCACATGGTGGTCCCCCTCTCTTACATTTTTAGTGAACTTGACGTGAACCATTTCGGTTTCGTTCTTGTGATAATAACAATTCTGTTCCTCATACTCTAGGAATGTTGTAGGTGTGATTGTTGTAAGGTTGTCACCTTACAACCCAACTTGTGACCCCTAGTTGGTGTAGCCAAAAGGTTCCAAAGGTATTGCTTGATGGAACCTTAATTGGGTCACCATCTTATCTGTTAACCTTTGGGGATTCTATGAAAATGTTGTCTAGTGTGTGTAATGGCCTCCTCCCTACATCAACCCATCCCCTCTATGTAGCCTATGGATAGTAGTACTAGCATAAACTTTACTTCATAGGACTTGTCAATGGGCTTTAACAAGGAACCATCTCCTCTTTACATTCCTGCGTGGATCAATGGAAACATCATAGCTGGTGTTCTCATTGATCTGACATCACAAGTCAACATAATAATGGAGGATATTATGCTTATAAAATTTTTACATAAGGATGGATACGATGCTCCTATGATTTTCATCGGCACACATGATGGGCTTTATGTACCTCATTTGGGTAGTATTTTCCTATCAGTCTTAGTTGGAGTGAATCTCTTGTTTGATATCATTCCTGGATCTAAACTCTTTAGAGTGAAATTGGGTATCCCTTGGTTGGTGGAAATGAACACTGTGATGAGGTAAAAATAACCTCATAATGATAATACCATAAAGGTCTATTTCATATATGAAAATCCCTATCCTCTACCAATTGATAAAATTTTAGGAGAAATAATTGCTTAATTTTTAGTGAGAAATTGTATAAACTTTATTTCTTTTGATTTCTTGAAGTATTTTGCCAATATAGATTTAATGGATTATTTA
The DNA here is from genome assembly GCA_007258455.2 of Sequoia sempervirens. Classification (NCBI taxonomy): domain Eukaryota; kingdom Viridiplantae; phylum Streptophyta; class Pinopsida; order Cupressales; family Cupressaceae; genus Sequoia; species Sequoia sempervirens. The sequence continues at coordinate 49,992,027 of VDFB02379711.1, forward strand.
AAGTGTTTTTTAGATAATAAATCGGTCATCAAGTTGCAAATTAGGAGCATTTAGCCAACACGTGCTCCATAATATGTTAAAGATGTACACTGGAAATATGCTCCATAACTTTAGGGTGATGGATCGAAGATATAGCTACTCTTTAAAGTTTTTATTTTTGTTATCCTTTGAGTCAAAAACTTCATGGCTCAACTTGAGCCTATTAAATACTGTTGTAATGGGTTTTGAAGACATACGAGTAATTCATAGATTTTTTTGAGATATTTTCAATGGTTATCCATACCATCTAAAATATAGGATGTAGTAAGAGTTTTTCTATAAAAGACATGATCTCCAAAAGTAAAATATATAGTAAAAAAGGTAATATTATACTATCAAAATGTTTCTGAAGTTTATGAATAAAGAGGTTGTTATCTTAAATTTCTGAGTTATGAGTTATGGATGATAATTATAGTTGATAGAAGTATTTCTGAAATAACTGTGGATGTGAGCTGAGAACGAATGTGATAACCCATGAGCTAGCCACTCAAAGGGAGATAACTTAAGTAGATAAGTTTTTTCTTTTATTATATTATTGTTTTGTAGAGAATTATTGAATTTACTGTTATGAAATTTAAGTTTTAAAATATTTGTTGTCTTTTACTTCCATAGTTTTTGTTATTAATTGTTAGAATCTCTACTGCTAAAGAAGATGTTTTATGGATTGTTATAATTTTTTCTATTTTTATAGTTTATCAACTTCTTAGTTTAATTGTTTTTGTAATTTTTAATTCAGTTATCATTCTTTCTAAATTAGTTTTCTTATGTTTTTTAGTTTAAACATTTACTATTTTCTTAGGATAAATTGCTTTATAGTTTTATAGTTAGAGGACTTGAAGTTAGAATTAATAATAAGTTGTTTTCAAAAGTTAGAAAACCTACAGGAGATACTCTAGACTTCTTCTATTGCAAATTTCCTTGAACACTACTCGGTCAACAAATTGAATTTTATATTCTAAAGTAATGGGACCTAATGTTAGCCTATCACTTTTTGGCACAATTGTCAGGGTTCATTTAGCTTCTTTTGCTTGAGTGTTAATAAAAGATACCTAGAATACCTATTTTTGGCTTCCTTTTTTGCATGGTCAGGAAAAGAGGCCCTCATAGATGGTTTATACCAAAGACCCCCCCAAAATATGTTCCAGTTATACATAGGGAGGCCCAAGGCTTAGAAGAACATTCTATTGATGAACTACTTGAGCCTAATCCACCAAAGGCTTTCCACTATTTTCTTTAAGATCATCCTGTAGTACAACCTGTTGTCGAGGAAATTATTCTTGAGGAGCATATTCCTCTAAACATCATGGGAGATGAGAGGGTTGAATCTAACCATAATGATGCCAACCGTAATAACAATGATCCTCAACTATCTAGAAAATTCACCTATCCTATTGCTCTTGATGTAGATGATGATACAATGATGAAAAAAATCTCTCCAGCTTTCCTTCCAACCATCCATGGTTTATCCTCAAAATATCCAGACCAATTTCTTTTTTAATTTAAGGTCCTTTTTCAAACCTATGACTATAAAAATGATAACCAAAAATTGAAGTTGCTTCCTTCTACTTTGAAGGATTCGGCCATGTGTTGGTTTATGGGACTATCGGTTGGAAGTATTACATCTTGGGAGGAAATGGAAACTATATTCTTGAATAAATATTAGAGTTATTGTAGGGTGAGTGATCATAAGGAAGAGTTATTTAAACTTAGGAAAAATGAGGATGAGAGTCTAGAGGACTATTTGGATAGGTTTCTTTTCTTATCTAAACACTGTGGAGAAACAACTATTAGTATTGAGATTCTTAAGACTATATTTCTTAAGAGACTTGATGATGATTCCAGAAGAAGTCTTGATTTGATGGGAAAAGGTGACATTTTTTAGTTATCCCTTAAAGACATTTGATTTATGTCATAATTTTTCACATACTCGAGGAGGAATCCAAGAAACAAATCTTTTCAGAAAGAATAATGAGATAAGTAAGCTCTGAGAAGAGATAGAAAATCTTAAGATGGACATACTTGTTCAATTAAATATTATGTTGGATGGTATGCAAGCAAAGACAAGGAACCCAAAGACTTTATCAATTTATTTCACTAGGTGTCAAAACAAACATCTTTTATGTGAGTGTCCTTTAGACAAGGTTAATTTTTTTCAACTCTATGAGAAAAACACCCTACCAATCAATGTGAGCTTCTTACTGATCTTAACAATACTAAGAAAAAAACTACTCAAGTTGAAGAAGAAATTAATGTGCTAAGTAAATGCCAATGAGGTAATTTCTCTTATGGCTAGAATTCCAATCTTGCCTAGAGACCACAAAACAATTGGGGTAGTAATCAATGGACTCCATCTTGGAATTAGACCAACCCTCCATAATATAATTGGGGAACTCCTTATTGGGGACCTCCTGAATGGGAAACTTAATCATGGGGAAGTCAATAGTGGCCAAACCAATTACAACCACAATGGTACCCACAACATACTACTCCCCAATGGAATCAAGGATAAAATAAATTTTATACTAGTCATAGGAGGAATCAACAACAAAATTCGTTATCGCCACCTTAGAATCTTCCTCAGACTGAGTAGATAAATCAACCTCAACTTCTAGTGCAACCACTTCCCAATCCTAAGAACAATCAACAAAATATTCTGTTTTGTACTACAAAATAAGATAATGTCACATGACTTAATGCAATTCATTGTGGAAATGTTTAGTTATGTTCCAGTAGGATAGTTCAATCACCCACCATTGAGGAAGTATTGGATGAACCTATTCCTCAAAATTTTTAGAAGGATACGCCATCTAACTCTAACATACCCACGAATATTATTGAGTCTCCTTCAACGGTAGGAGCTATTGACTTAACTCAAGAGGAGGAAGGTTAGTCTCTGACTAGACTTAGTAAGGATACCCCTCCAAAGGAGAAAACTCAAGCACCATTTATGGAGTGTCTAAAATCAATAATTCTGAAAGGTACTCCATAAATGACACTGGCCTTCGAAACTACATTAATTCAAGAAATCAAACAATTGCAAATAGAGGTTCCTTTGCTGCAAGCAATAAAGGAAATTCTTGAGTTGAATCAGTTGATCAAAAAATTGTGTATTAAAACTCCAGGAAGGAAACCAAAGAAAATAAACATTGTTCACATCAATGGCTATTTACCTGACTTTTTTTTGGAAGGGTTGTTGCTCCAAAATATGATGATCCAGGGAGTCCACTGATAACTATTGCAATTAATGAGGTAGTAATACCTAATGCATTGGTGAATTTGGGAGCAACTATTAATGTAATGACTATGGATATGATGTAAAAATTAATTATTACTGATTTAAGTCCCACAACTATAGTCTTACATATGGAAATTTAGTATATAGCCCTTTCAAAAGGTGTTATTAAAAATGGTCTTGTCAAAGTTGATGGATGGGAATATCCAGCTGACTTTCAAATAATTCAATCGCTTACACCTAAATATAGTTATCCAATAATTCTAGGAAGACCATGGTTGGCTACTTTCATGGCTAAAATCAATTGTTGAGAAGGAGGAATAACCATTTCACATGGTCTAGATAGTAAACGTTTATTCTTATATCTTCATGCTAAACCCACCAAATATAATAAAGTTTGGGTTGATGAACCAGAAGAATTTAGTGGGAAAGATAGTTTGGCCTCCTTGGCCATGGTAGTGATTAAACAACATGGAGAGGAATTACCGGATGATTTAGTAAATGAAGTTTCACACCTGGTTATAGGCTCAAGTGGAGAGGTAATGGAGGATGTACTAGAAATTTTAGGACAACCGATTGATATAAGTGGGATGGAACAAAATTATGTTACCTTGGGGATTCCTTGTCCCTTGGCCAATATGATTCCTATAATGAGTTATTTATTTGATGATATTACAATATTTCACTGACTTATACCTCATATTGTCCCCTCAATACTTTGTTACGTCTGATACATACTGTCACTTCGGCCTATCCAAGAACAAAAACAATTATGTTGCTGCTAGGAAAAACTTTGAATGTCAATAGTTGGTTGACAGAAATACAAGAGAATAAATTATTTAATGTGTTGGTAAAAAGGTCTAAAGCTTTTTCTTGGGACTATATAGATATGAGGGGGATTCACCCAAGTGTTTGTACACATCACATTTATATTGATCCTAATATGAGACTTGTAAATTAGCCATAGAGGAGACTCAATCCAACATTAAAGTATCTTGTCAAAGTTGATATTGAGAAACTCCTCCATGCAGGATTTATTTATCCTATCTCTGATAGTAAGTGGGTGTCACCTATGGTAGTTGTACCAAATAAAAATGGGAAGTGGAGAATTTTTGTAGGTTATAGAGAACTCAATAAAGCCACTTTTAGAGATTATTTTCCCTTACCATTTGTTGACCATGTTTTGGAAAACTTAGTTGGGAGGAAATATTTCTACTTTTTGATAGATTTAGTGGTTACAACCAAATTTAGGTAGCACCAGAAGATAAAGATAAGACAACATTTACTTGTCCTTGGGGCACATTTTCATACTGAGTTCTTCCTTTTGGACTTTGAAATGCACTAATGACTTTTCAGAGGGCCATTTTGGCTATATTCGCAACACTTTTCAATGATTGTGTAGAGGTTTATATAGATGATTTCATAGTATATGGGTCAACCTATGATGAATCTCTTCAAAAACTAGATAGGGTTTTAGAGGTTTGTGAGAAAAATCGACTATCCCTTAGCCACGAAAAGTGTCTAATAATGGTGGAACAAGGAATAGTCTTAGGTCATCATATTTCCTCATAAGGAATAAAAGTTGATACCAAAAAAAGTGAAGTCATTCAACAATTGATTGTTCCTCAAATGCAAACAAATGTTAGAAGCTTTCTTGGACATACTCGATATTATAAAAGGTTCATAGAAAGCTTCAGTAAGATAGGGGCCCCTATGTTTTCTCTTCTCCAAAAAGATGCGGAGTTTAATTGGATGTCTAAGTGTCAACAATCATTTGAAATGATAAAGGAGAAGCTTGTCTCTACTCTTGTACGGTGTGGACCAAATTGGAGTCTTCCCTTTCATATTTATGTTGATGCTTCAGATGACGCAATTGGTGCAGTATTAGGGAAATAAGATGAGGATGGGGGTAAATATGCCATATATTTTATTAGCAAAAAATATAACATCTTTTGAGAGAAACTATACGAAAACAAAAAAATAATTTTTGGTTGTGGTTCATACCATTATATTATAGGATATAAAGTTAGAGTTTATACAGATCACTCAACTGTAAAATATTTAATGAATAAACCTGTAGTTAATGGTCGAATAATGAGATGGTTACTACTCCTTTAGGAGTTCAATGTGACAATACTTGACAAGCCAGGGAGATTTAATGAGGTGGAAGATTTTTTGTCTCGAATCAAACAAGGAGAGGGTGATTGAGCTCCTATACAAGATAAGTTTCTAGATGAAAATATTTTTCCATCTCTACAAAGATTCCTTGGTTTTCCGATATTGCCAATTATTTAGCTACCTCTGAAGTGCCTCTTGGATTTACATCAAAACAAAGGAATCAAATTATTCAAGAGAGTAAGCCATTTAAATGGATTAATGGGATTTTACTCAGTTGTGGACCTAATATGGTTTTGAGAAGATGTGTTAGGGCTGATGAAACTTATATATCTCTAAGGGCCTGTCACGATGATCCTTCTAGGGGCCATTACTCTGCAAAAATAACTTCTCATAAAATTTTAGGTGTTGGATATTATTGGCCATCAATGCATAAAGACGTTAAAAACTATGTTTGTCATTGTGATAAATGTCAAAGAGTCAGAAGGCCAACTACTTCTACAGAAATTCCTTTGCAGCCTTAGGTAACTTTAAAACCATTAGATTTTATTGGCCCCATAGATCCTTCCTCTCAAGGGAAAGCATACATATTAGTTTGTACTAATTATCTAACAAAATGGGAAAAAGTTCAAGCTTTGCGAGTTGCCAGAGAAGAGTAAGTTGTTGATTTTCTCTATAATAATTTTTTTCTTTGATTTGGAGCCCCCCAAACTATCGTTATAGATCAGGGACCCCAATTTATGTCCAAAGTTCTCCTAGCATTTATAGACCATTTTCAAGTGATTCATAAGAAGTCATCCCCTTATCACCCTCAATAAAATGGTCAAATAGAGGTGACTAATAGGGAGTTAGAAAACATATTAACAAAAAATCTCTTCAGGAAGAAGAGATTGGGCTAGGAAATTTCCTGAAGTTGTTTGGGCGTACAATACATGGAAATATACAACTAAATTCAGCCCCTATGAGCTTGTTTTTGGGAAGAAACCTCTTCTCCCCATCGAGTTTGAACTTCAAACCCTACATATAGCTATGGAGTTGGGTCTAGATTTGAAATGAGCTCAAATTGAATGATTTTTACAATTAAGTGAGTTGGATGAGCTTCGTTTAGATGTTGTCCATCAAACTGAACTAGTTCAACATCAGCAAAAAGTTTGGCATGAAAAATATATTAAAGAAAGAGAGTTCCATAATGGTGACTGGGCCTTGCTATTTGATTCAAGATATAAAGACCATAAAGGAAAACTTAGGACTCATTGGCTAGAAACATATGAAGTTTTTGAAGTCTTCTTGAATGGCACAGTTTAGCTAAAACACAGTGATGGTGGTTTACGAATCCTCTTAGTTAACGATCATCACTTACATATCTACCATAAACCTATCAATAAAGAAGAATTTACAAAATTGGTAGAAATGTAGGGAGAGATCCAATGCATTGACCCTGCTAACACAGAGTCTACTTAATTCGTTATCTAATATATATATATATAGATATGAAAAAATGATGAAAAGTTGTAATAAAAAGACATGCGTAGCAAAAAAAAATTCAAAGCATTTTTTCATTAATTTTCATTTCGGACTTAACACATGTTTTCATTTTTGCAAGACTTCTCATGAAGGAATAACAACTTCTGAAGCACCATTCCAAGATGCTCTGGAACTTGATGGTCCAGTTGTCCAGTGTGTGTGAATGCCCGATGCTTCAGAAACTTCTCTTTAGCTCACCATGTTGGAAGGATGTTCTTGTAGAATGATATAAGCTCCTAAAGTTCAAGTTCGGTGTTCGTCATTTTTCTTCTTTCTGGCTGCATCTTTCGGCGATGCTCTAGAACTTTCATTTAGTTGCTGCTCTGAATGCATCTTTCAGTGATTCTCTAGAACTTTTATTTGGTTGTTGCTCTAGCTGCATCTTTCGATGATGCTTTGAAACTTTCATTTGGCTACTGATTTAGATGCATCTTTCGGCGATGCTCCAAAACTTTCATTTGGTTACCATTCTGGTTGCATCTTTCAGCGATGCCTCAAAAATTATCCACTTTCTTTGTTTTGAATGCATTTCTTATGTGTGCTCCGGAATTTATCCATTTTTCATTCTGCCACCTCTTTTCTAATTTTTTTTAAACCTTCCTTAATGCTTTGATTATCATGCATTGGTACACATGCCTTCTTTTTCTTTAAAGTTTTTCTTTTTCCATTATAAATAAAAGCCGCCATAATAGCTTGTCATCATTAATGACTTTTTCATCCATAATCTTCCTCATTCATGTCATAATAATTGAACTATCACCTCAGCTAATACCATTGCATCACCTTGTCAAATTGGTAAAGATATGAGATCTTCATGTGATCATATAATGAAAGTAAGTACAAATTTTTGCTTTAAATAAGTAGTTATTTTTGAATAAAATATAAATGATTGGCACAAGTTTCCTTTCCCAATTTAGTAAATTGAGCCACTGGGTGATTAATTGCTAAGTATGCTACTCTTTTCGTGGCCCTTCATGCAAATTGACATTATTGCATAGCAAGCTCTGAGCAAGAGTAGAGTAAATAATTATAGTTCGATCATATTTTCAAAAATATTAGTACACAAGTTTATGGCATTATTGAAATTTTCAGCAGTGTGGTAGAGACAAAACAAAAATGGGTGGTAGAAAGAAGAAATTTGAGTGGGATTTTGTAGAAAAATTGTTGGGGTTATGTAACATTTCTCGACTGTTTGAGGAAGTGGGTTGGTTGGATTTTGTCAGAAAGTTCGAAGGGTTTAATGAAAATTTGGTGAATGTATTTGTGAAAAATTGCTCTAATGGTCAAGTGACACTGCATGGGAAGCGTTTCAAGGTGAGTTCAAAAATTATCTCTTCTCTTTCAGGGTTAGAAAATTTTGGCATTAAAATATCAGAAACAACACAAGTTACATATCAGAAATTATTAGAATGGAATCTTAGACAAGGGGAACCTCAGCCCATGATAGTTATCAGTACTAGGGGAAAAAATAAGGGGTTTCAATGAGCTTCTATATTAGAACCCTAGGGTATTGTATTTGCATGGATTACTAAGTATTTTACTTGTGAAGGTCAACTTACTACTATGGTAGGACCTACATTCTGCATGTTAATACATTTGTGGCATGGGAATGAAAACCCTACTCTTAGGGTTAGTTTTCCTCATTTCTTGAATGATTATGTTAATTATTCGATAGAAAGATATAAAACTAGTTCAGGGCCATTAAAGAATCATGGGTTAATTCAATTAATTTGAAAATATCATTTCCGTAATAAACCTAGAAGTAAATGGGAAATTTTTTTTGGGGAAGTTTGGCAAACCTACACAAGGAAGGAAGTTAGAACTAGGAGAATCTTCAAAACAAGTTGCTTCACCTTCCAGAGCAACTTCCCTTGAAGACCCTAAGGCTCCTAAAACCCAAATTCCACCATTCTTGGTGAGAAAGTACCAGAATTTAAGAATGAGGAGTTTGAAAGTCTAGGGTAGTAAGAAGATGTGGACATAATAAATCCAAATGTGGATACTAATCTTGTAAAGAAGAAGAAATGAAGGACCATTCTTCAAAATGTTCCAACAATTTTAACTTATCAGGATACTCCTCCTTTAAGGTGGAGCAAAATAATATCCTCTAAATCTACAAGGATCCCAATGTAGAGTGGAGGTAATAGATTAAAATCTAAAAAGAAAATGAGAACCTTGGAAATTGAGGAGTCAATTCACCAATCCTTAGAAAAAGAATTTTTTGTTGAAGAAGTACATTTTCATTTAGTGTCTGAAGTAGAAGCCCTAGATCAAGACAAATAGGAAATAGAAATGGGAAAATCTCTACTCCCTATGGAGGTTGATGATAGTATGTTAGGAAATTTATCTCTAGTTATCAATAAAGTTGTTGAAATAGTTGAAACTAAAAATATTAATGCAAAATTGGAAAAGTTGAAACTAGAAATAGAAGAGCTAAGAAGTCAGTTGCATAAAAATAAGGAAGAGATGGAATCACAACAAGAAGAAATAATGGTATACAAGACTATAATAAGTAAAAGAAATCAAGAAATTTAGGCTTTAAAATTGGAAATGCAGGGAAAAGATACATCCATTAGTGAGTTGCAAATACAAATTCAAAATTATAATAGGGAAAATAGGGTACAAAGAGATGGTTTAAATAAAGAAATTCAAGATTTAATAGATAATTTTATGCTTATGTTTTCAGCCTTTGAGGAAGAAAAGAAAAGACAAAAAGAAGAATTAAATACTTCTCTTAGTAGAATTATGGAATTAGAGCAAGACTTGCAGGAAAGCACAAGTAAACCAATGATGGAACTCAATGTTTTTAAATGAACAATGTTTTAGATTGAAGTTGCTCAGAATTTACAATGACCAACCTCATGAACCTAATGATAAAAAATTTGTTAAGATATTTGCAGACTCAAAGCCTGAAGAGCAAGATATGCTCTATGAGTTCTTTACTCATGATCTTCTATTAGAAAAGCATACTGATTTCTTTGTTAATATTTTTTGTGGGAGAGATTCAATTGAGATCTCTACTATCTACTATGTGGAATAAAATTCATTGGCAAGAACATAATAAGGAATATGTCCAAGTGGAGAAAAGTATAGGACTTAATATGAAATCTCCAAATAGTAGGCCAACAGCTTTCAAGAAGACATTTGTAGCTCTTCTATTGGACGAGAAAACGAAGGCAAGGTATGATGATAGCCTTCGAGTCTGTTATAATCATTTTATAGAATAGGGGAAAAAATTGGTTCCTAGGGCCTAGCATGCATGTGAAGAGAGATACACTCCATTACCCGTATATCTAAAGAAAAGAGAGGTGATCTCTCCTCTTAGTATCAGATGGTTCTTCAAAAGAGAAGATGCCTTGGCCAAAATTTTGGAAGATCTCAGAACAAGGTGGATAGGAATGAGGTACAAACCTCCTTTATTGCTCTATCCAACCCCTACTTTCAATGTTAATACAAATCAAGATGATAGAATCTTTAGTGAATGGAAAGTGGGAGTTGCTCTTCATAGAGTCTTCCACCATACCCCTGTAAACTTTGATGTAATAGTAAGAGATCTATATGATATTAGTGCAAAATATGAAGAATGGAATAGAGGGAAGAGTTATAATTAAGGGATAGGAGGACCTACCAAGAATTAGGAAGGGGAGGAAATGATGAGGTAAAAATAACCTCATCATGATAATACCATAAAGGTCTATTTCATATGCAAATCCTTATCCTCTGCCAATTAATTAAATTTTAGGAGAAATAATTGCTTAATTTTTAGTGAGAAATTGTATAAACTTTATTTCTTTTGATTTCTTGAAGTATTTTTCCAATACAAATTTAATGGGTTATTTTAAGTGTTTTGTAGATAATAAATCAGTCATCAAGTTGCAGATTAGAGAATTTAGCTAGCAGGTGCTCTAGAATAGGTTAAAGATGTACACTAGAAATATGCTCTGGAACTTTAGGGTGATGGAATAAAGATATAGTTACTCTTTAAAGTTTTTATTTCTATTATCCTTTGGGTCAAAAACTTTATGGCTCAACTTGAGCCTCTTAAATACTATTGTAATGGGTTTTAAAGACATACAAGTTATTCATAGATTTGTTTTAGATGTTTTCAATGGTTATCCATACCATCTGAAATATAGGATGTAGTTAGAGTTTTTTTATAAAAGACATGATCTCCAAAAGTAAAATATATAGTAAAAAAAGTAATGTTATACTGTCAAAATGTATCTAAAGATTATGAATAAAGAGATCATTATCTAAAATTTCTAAGTTATGAGTTATGGATGATAATTATAGTTGATAGAAGTATTTCTGAAATAACTGTGGATGTGAGCTAAGAATGAACATGATAACCCATGAGCTGGCCACTCAAAGGGAGACAACTTATGTGGATAAGTGTTTTCTTTTATTATATTGTTGTTTTGTAGAGAATTATTGAATTTACTATTATGAAATTTAAGTTCTGAAATATTTGTTGTCTTTTACTTCCATAGTTTCTGTTATTAACTATTAGAATCTCTACTATTAAAGAAGATATTTTATGGATTGTTATAAGTTTTTCTATTTTTATAGTTTATTAGCTTCTTATTTTAATTGTTTTTGTACCTTTTAATTTAGTTATCATGCTTTCTAAATTAGTTTTCTGATGTTTTTTAGTTTAAACATTTCCTATTTTCTTAATATAAATTGCTTTATAGTTTTATAGTTAGATGGCTTGAAGTTATAATAAATATTAAGTTGTTTTCAAAAGTTAGAAAACCTAAGGGAGATACTCCAGACTTCTTCTATTGCAAATTACCTTGAACACTACCCAGTCGGAAAATTGAATTTTATATTCTAAAGTAATGGGACCTAACGATAACCTATCATAGGGTACCCTTCATCATGCATAAATGTTTAAAATTTATCCACGGAGGTTCTGTGCATGTGATCCATGACACTATTTATAGATTATCGGTTGCACATGGTAGCTACTCCTTAGATCACCTGTGGTCTACGTCTATGGGTCCCCTTCTGCCTAGGATGGACCTTTTGCATTAAACATATCAAAAGTATAAGAAAGGGTGTCTAAGGCCAAAGGTAAGGTACCCCCACTCACCTTATGCTATCTCACATAGGGTTTGCTTGAAGGGTGACAACAATGCCACTAAGGCTCGAAAGAGGAAAGAAGAGAAGTCTTTTTATCCTCCTTCTTCCTCTTCCTCTACCTAGTCTGACACTTTTTCTTGCTTTGTTGTGGTACCATCAAGTTCCTCTCCTTGTTTGCAAGAGAACCCTTCGGTGCCCGCTTGGCAGAAGCCTAAGAGTCCCACATTTGAGCTTCTTATTATGCTGATAGAACCTAGACTTGTTTGGTATGATAGGAAGAAAGTCTCTCAAAGAGATTCCTCTTTGTCTTGACCTCTATGGCCCCCTACCACTCCTACTTCTAAGGACTTGAGAAGAAATAGGCCCACTACCCAAGCTCCCAAGTCAAATCCTCCTATTGCTCCTTAGCATGCTCCCCCTACTCCCATATAGGAACCTATTCCTTCACTTGAAATGACTATAGTGGACATTCCTATGGTTGAGTAGGAACCTCTTGTCCCTTCGCAAGCTCTGGCTTCTAACTCCAAGAGCCATAGAAACTGCCTTACACATGAGCATAAGCACCAATGGAAGGATCTCCTGGATGAGCAAGCTGCCTCACAACAGAAGGAGGAAGGAATGACCGCTCCTATTTCAGGACCTCCTGCAATGTCTTCTTGCTCCCTTCCTTCTATTTCTCTTCATTCTGATCCACTCCTAGATTCCATTGTAAGCATGAATACACCTAAACCTAAATGGGTATAGGTTTTTATCACTCCTTCAGTGGAGCCACATTTTCTAATGTTCATCTTGAACATCCAACCCTTCTTGAAGCCCATGGATATGGTTAACACTTCAGTCATATCCGCTATAGTTCTTTCTTCCCCTTCCTCTGCACCCCTAGCTTCATTTGTGGGGAGTTCATTTACTCCAATGAAGAAGAAGGTGAATGGTGGTCCTTCTAGCGATGATGTAAGAGGATTCCACCTTCTTCCCAAGGTGGTCTTGTGATGACTTGTTTTGTCCTTGTGACAAAACTAGTCCCGACTTCCCTTGAGTTCGTCACTGCTCCCGAGTCATTCGGAAAACTTAGCAGTGAACCTCAAGCATAGCTTGCCTCATCCACTAAGGATAGGCATGATTCTCCTATTGGATGCATGTTTAATTCTATGGATGAGGTCTTGACCTTGTCATTGATCTCTGCAAAATCACTGACCCTGACTCCACAAGAGCTCATCAAAGAGGACCTCGAGGGACCCTCTTCCTTAGCGCTTGTTGTGAGAGGGTCGAATGCTCCTCATCTTAACATCTTGACATTGTAGGATCATCCTCCTTCCCCTTATGAGAATTTAGATTGGGAAGCAGATGACGTCTTGGCCAATCAGTGTTAGGAGGAGGCCCCTTTTCTTGATCTTGTGTGTGTATGTTTTGTGATGTGTTCCTATGTACTCATGCTATGTGTTCCTGGATGACCCTCCCCACCCCTATTGGTGCTTGGATATAGGCATGGTTTTTGTGTTATGAACCTTCTTCTATTTGTATCCCCATTCTTCCATGTTTGTGCTTGACTTTTGATAAATTGCGGATGATGCAAAGCGTTGGGGGAATTTAGGTTTCCCTTCCATGTTGACCCCTTTTTTTTTTTTTACTTTGTTTTCCATGCATTCTTCTTGATCTAGTTGGGGATTGATGATCTTTTTCGTTGCATTGTGGTTCCCTACTAAACTAGATCCCCCTATGTCCTTTGTTTGTATTTTTCTTTTCTCTTTTTCTTTCTCTTCATCTTTCTATCTTCTTTGCTTGATTTGTCCCTCCTAGGTGTGACAACACTCTTCTTTAATACTTCAACATTTAGAAAATGAATTAATTACCAATGAATATTTTCTTCAAATCCTTCACAAACTTTACCTTAGAATCACATTCTCAACACAAAACCTTAATGTAACAGGTTTCCTTCATCACAGGTTCATAAAGAAATGACTCAAAGACCTTCCTCTGAAGTGGTAATTGCTTTTACTTCCCCTCACATGGGAGCATGTCCTTCCATTCCAAACCCTTGATGAAGTGAACATATTTTGAAAACATTCCTTGATGATGAATCACTCTAAGAAGAAAAACTACTTTTGAATTGTGTGTCCCTTGAGTGGATCCCCCTTCTTCCTCACAGTGGGTTCCCAAGGGACCCTTCCTTCAAAGGCCTTTATGATGAATGGATTCTTTCATGTCTAGCTTGGGGGCAGCCTAACTAGACCTTACTTTTCAAACAACATGTCCCTTGGGTGGACCCATCTCCTTTTGAATGGTTCTCGAGGGACCCCTTTAAAATTCTTACTTATTGATGGTTTGTGTGACCAAACACTTTTGACATGTTCTATCTATAGGTGGACATGTCACCACTTCTTGACTCTATGGAGTCCACTTTCTCATGTTCCTCCATGAGAGAGATCTTGGGGAATACCTCCCTGCAAGACTGAGAACTTGTAGGGTGCTTTCCTTTGAGCCTCCTCCATGCAATATATCTTGGGAGTGGCTCTCCTACAAGATCGAGAACCTGTAGAGAACTTCTTTAGGTGTTCTTCATGCTTGAGTTCATGGAGAATACCTCCCCTCTAGGATCGAGAACCTATAGGGTGCTTCTTCAGGTGTTCTTCATGCTAGATTTTGTGGAGTATACCTCCCTTGTAGGACCGAGAACCTGTAGGGTGCTTCTTCAAGATTTCTTCATGCTTGAGTTCATGGAGAATACCTCCCCTATAGGATTGAGAACCTGTAGGGAACTTCTTTGGGTGTTCTTCATGCTTGAGTTCATGGAGAATAACTTGCCTTTAGGACTGAGAACCTATAGGGAACTTCTTTTAGTATTCTTCATGCTTGATTTCATGGAGAATACCTTCCCTATAGGACTGAGATGCTCGTGCAATGTGCTTATGTCCTTGGTAGATTCTTGTGGCTGAGCCAGCAGAGGTGTTACTCTTCTCATTAGCAGTGAAGTTGTAATGCCTCCTTCAGTCGACTAACCCGAATATGGCCATTTTCTTCCATCATTTCTTCATCTCCATTCATTCCACATTCAATCCAACTCTGGAAAAATCTTCACAACTTCTAACATTTATTTGAACTCCATTCTATCACTCCACAAGCTCACTTTCACTCACTTCAAGCATTTCAAGCATCCCATTGCAACATCTCACTCTGTCAACTTGGTAGAGCACGTTTAGGACCATGCCATTGTAGTAGAGGCTTGAGTTCCTCTCATTTTTCTCCTAAATATCCTTGAGGGCTCTTGGTAGAGGTGGTAAGATTCCCTCTTGTCTCCTCTATTACTTGGTTGAGTAGCATAACACTGCTTTGTAGTGTTTATATTCCCTTTACTTTATTTCTTGTTTATCTCATTTCCTTGGCTGTCCGTGGAGGTGGAAACACCTAAATGAGGGTATAACTGAGGCAAGCCCCTATACAACCACCCAAAATTTTCCCTCTTTCTGTGTACAGGAGTATGTTCTCTTCGAAGGATCAGCTGGTGAACAAACTTCTTAGTGAGATCCTCCTTTCCCTTGTCACTCTTGCATTTCTACTTTACAATATTAGAGAATACTTTGTTTATTTGTTAGTGTCATTCTAGCCCTTTAGTTAGTTAGTTGGTCCATTAGTGATTTTAGTAGGTTTGACCTCATCTCTACTGTTGTCTGTCCATATAGACACCAACACACTTTAGATGCACTAGTGCAGTCATCCAAAGACCACGCTTCCATCGTCAAAAAAAGAGCTCCTTGAGATGCATAGTTGAACCTAAAAACTAGATTTCCTAGCATTGAAACTTGGGATTGCAAAGTGGTTGTAGGACATCATAGTCCTAATCATTCTCATCTTTATAACCCTAAACATTGCACTTAGCTAAGGTAAGTTAGGGAAGCCTCGCATATCTTGACCCTTCATGACTTGGGGTCTTGCATGCAATGGCCCCACTCTCTTACATTAGGTTTGGATAATTTAGACCTCGAGGGTAGCATATTCACTTGGTCTAATGAAAAAGTATGGGACAATCTTATTTAGGTTTGGCTTGATCGTTATTTGGTTTTTGCCAACTTGGATTTCTCTTCCCTCTCTTTGTCTTATCTCATTAGAATTGGTTCAGATCACACCCTTTTACTTCTAAGTTCGAGCACTCCCCTAAGGCTAAAAGGCCCATTTTTTTTGAATTAATGTGGGAATACCACCCTCAATTTAGGGGCCCTATCTCAACTTGGTGGAGTGTTCATGGATGTGGCTCTATGATGTACAATCTGGCTTTTAAACTCAAGAGTCTCAAATGCAATCTAAAGGAATGGAGCAGGAGTTGTTTTGGTAATATATTCAAGAAGAAAAAATCTCTCAAAGATCAACTTAGATATTTTAACAAGTACATCAGTTTGTAGAAGATTGAAATTGGGAAAATGGTCCCCTACTAATTACCGCAAATCTGAAAAACAATAAAATTTAACATGTAATGATAGATCTATGTGCAAACCTTAATATTATTTTTGAAACTAATTGGGAGAGGCTAGTTAGACCTAATACCATTAGAACAAGTCTAGTTGATAGTTTTGGTCTAGAAATATTAGGAATATGAAAATTTGTGTAGGTAAACATAAAAGGGGCTAGATAATTTTTTTATTCTGAAGTTATAGAGATGGAGCCTTTCAACACCTTTAGAGAATTGCTTGGACTAAAATGGTTTGTAAACTCCAAATAGATAGTAAACTTTAGAAAGGAAGAAATATCATTGGTGGATGATAAAAAAATAGTACTCATTCCCCTAGGAGAAAAATAAGACAAAAATATATAGAGTAAATTACACAAGATAGAGAAGAAGTGTTGGAATCAAGGAACGTTGAGAGGGGGGTGAATCAGTGTTATGCAAAATTTAACTTTATTAACTTGATCTTTAAACCACTTATAACATTGAACCAAAAGAAAGATACAAGAACATAAAGAAATCAACCACAACACCATAACATAATGGTTTTTTACATGGAAACCCTATTTGGGGAAAAACCACAATGGATGTCAATCCACAATATGAGTATAATCAAAATAAGTGTTTACAAATGGAGAATGCACATGCACTCAGACACACTTCCTAGAGAACACTACTCAAAACAAAAATGAAGGTTCACTATCTTACAAAAACTTTTGGATTACATCCAAAAGATTTGAACTGAGAAAATAGCATCTACTAATGCCTGATTATAGTTTGGGTTAAGCACATTTGCAACATTCTTTGCTCTTTGATTGATTCTACTCTTCTACTCTTGAAACTCTGTCTGCTATAATCCGAATCACAAATATCTGTTCTTCTCAAATGAAACTATTCACAATCACTCTCTAATCCTTTTGAATTTCACACCATATCCCAACACACATCAAAATTATATAAACAACCACTTATATATATTTATGACTAGAGATTATATCAATTACATGTCAGCTTTAACAAAATATAAAAATTCATAAACTATCAGCTCAATCCATAAATAATTATCAATGTGAATCAACTAAAGTTGGCCAAAACATAGTGAGGACCCAAAACATCTTTGAACACAAAACACATCAAACAATTACTCCTTGAATATTCGCAACACACTACATTCACTTATTAGGCCTTCTTGCACTGTTAAATAGAAAAAAATCAGCTATATCTCCTAACTTGCACACAAATTTTTGGTTGTTGTGGTTGTGTTTCTGATATGTGGTTGTCATTGATGTCAACACTATCAATGTTAATGTCTTAGAAGTTGTATATGTCAAGTATATTGAGAAAATTGTAATGAAATGAGTTGCAGGTTGACAATAATGAAGTGAATTTCAGTTTATTGATTAGCTCAGTACATTGATCATCAGAGGTTTTGGATTAAAGGGTTTTTTTTTTAGTATATCTAGTTTACCCACATTAAGTTTTAGGGATCTGCATGAATATTTGATTGAGTTACATGCAGTTGTGTTCTAACAATTTTTCTATTGCTTCAGTTGGTGTTCCTGAATTAAGATAATGTGATTCTAGTGAGTTTAGTTGTTTTGAATGCTTCTCTAGTGATTCATGATGTTTTTAGATGTTTCTATATCATTCTCTATCTGTGTTGCACATCCACATTGATTGTTGTGCTTTTTATTAGTGATTTTCTCCTATATGTTCATGTTTTTCATGTTCATGGCTGACAGGGTGATGGCAACATGTTGTGGATCTTCAAAGAATAATTTTTGAAGGTGTTTCATGTTTGATTATTTTATTTTGGGTCTTCACTATGTTGTGGCCAATCTTGGTTGATTCATATTAATATTTTTTGTTGATTTGGGTTGATAGTTTCTATTCATTTTATTATTTTGTTGAAGCTAACATGTAGTGATGAAATTCCTTGTTACAGATATATATATATAAGGGATTGTTTATTCCATTTCAAGGCATGCATGTGTATGAGATGTGTGAATAATGTCCTAATCATTTGAAGGAAGAAGAAGAGTATGAAGAAGAGTGAGTAGAGTGTGAAGAAGTGTTCATGTGCTTAACCGAAACTATAACTAGGCATTAGTAGATGCTATTTTCTCAGCTCAAAACCTTGCCCGGATGTAATTTGAATGTTTTTGTAAGATAGTGTGTCTTCCTTTGGGTAGTGGTCCTTTGTTGTAATTGATTAGTGTGTTTTAATGCATGTGCATTCCCATTTATTATTCTTTATACTTTTAATAGTGTTTAATCTTGTGGACTAACCTCCACCATGGTTTTTCCCCTAACAGGGTTTCCACATAAAAAATCTTGGTGTTATGTGTTTTTTTGATGTGTTGATGATTTATTCTTTCATGTTTATTAATCAAACCTAAGAATAAGGTTAATAATTTTAATAAGTTTTGTATTTATGTGACAACTGATTCACCCCCCTCTCAGTTGTCTGCCCTTGTGTTGCTAACAATTGGTATCAGAGTAGGTTCCTTGGAAGATGTTTAACATCTTGAGGTGATCTAGGATGGAAACTTATAACAAGGATAGTCTGAGATTGGATGGAACAAATTATTATTTGTGGAAGACTCGAATGGACTGTCATCTAAGATGCATTGGTGAACCCTACTAGAATATTACAAAGAATAGGTATGTTATTCCCCATAATGGTCCTTCTACTGCTGTTGAGATTAAGGATGTTGAATACAATATTGGGGCTAAGGAAGCATTGTTGAGTGCCTTGACTGACTCTGAGATGACAAATTTGATGGATCTAAATACTGCTTATGAGATATAGAAAAAGTTGGAAACTCTGTATGAAGGTGATGCTCAGGTGGAGATTACTAAGCTGCAAAGTCTGAAAGGGAAATATGAAATGTTGAAAATGGGTGATGATGAGAAAATTACTCCATTCATGCAAAGAGTGAATGAACTCGTGTGTGGTATCAGATGTGTTGGTGGATGATTGGAAGAATCAAAGATTGTTGCTAAAGTGCTTAGATCCTTTCATACTGCATACAAAGCCAAAGTTGCTACTATTGAGAAGATCAAGACTATGAAAAATGTAACTGGATAGATGTTGATTGGTAAGATTACTTATTTTGAGTTGAGTGAATTTTGTAATGCTCTTCCTAAGATAGGATAAACATTCAAGGCTACTACCTCCAGAAGAGATAAACAGAGATATGATCTAGGAGAAAGTTCTTCTAGAAAGGTATTCAAGTATGAGGAAGAAATGAGAGAGATTGAAGAAGAAGAAATACAACTGGATGAGCTTGAAGCACTTTTTGTGAAAAGATAATCCAAAGGAGAAGGTAAGTATAAAGGAAAGTTTCCTATTAAATGTTTTTCTTGAAATAAGATAGGTCATTTTGCATCAAGGTGTCTGAAAAGAGCTCCTAGGCCAAGACTTAACAAGGCTAGATTTCAAAGAAAGTATTATTATGTTGTGGATGAAGGTATGACATGATGAATCTAATAAAGGAAATGTAAGTGAGGATGAATGGGTATTTATTTCTATCAAGGAAAATCATCCTATGTCTACTAAATCTACTAGTTGTGAAAATGTGGAGAAAGCCCTAGTTGCTTGACTTGAAGAGAAAGATGAATGGGTGATTGATAGTGGATGCTCTCATCACATGACAGGTGATAAAAGTAAATTTATGAGCTTGGAAAAGTATTATGGTGGTGCTGTGAGATTTGGTGATAACATAGTTGGTGTAATCCATGGTAGAGGATGCATTTCTCTTGATGGTAAGCATAATACTGATGATGTCCTATATGTGGAAGGTCTGAACCATAATCTCTAAGTGTTGGACAAATGGTTGATAAGGGACACAATCTTCAATTCAATAATGGAAAGCACAGAATATTGGGAAGTTCTAGAAATGTGATTGCATCAAGTACAAAAACAAAAGGTAACATCTTTCACTTGAATGCTGCTAGTAAAAGTTGTCTAATTGCTCAAGTTGATGAAAGTTGGTTGTGGCATAGAAGAATGTGTCATGTAAACTTTGACAATATTATCAAGTAAGTACTACTCAGGCTGTGAAAGATCTTCCTAAGTTGGTAAAACCTACTAATGCTATATACAAGGAATATCATTTAGGGAAGAAAACTAGAGTTTCATTTTGGAGCAAACAAAATTGTTCAAATGAATTATTGGAGCTTGTGCATACTAACTTATGTGGTCCTTCTAGAGTCAGAAGTCTACAAGGATACAAGTATTTCATGTTACTCATTGATGATTATTCCGAAATGATGTGGGTTACTTTCTTAAGGTAGAAATTTGAAGCTCTGGATAAATTCAATATTTTTAAGGCTATGGTTGAGATAAAGACAAGCTTGAAGATTAAATGTCTAAGATTAGATAGAGGTGGTGAATTCACTTCTGGTGAGTTTAATTCTTTTTGTGGAGAACATGGGTTAAAGAGACAATTATATGCACCATGGACCCCTCAACAAAATGGAGTTATGGAAAGGAGGAATAGGACTATTGGATCCTAAAATTTCACTCCATTTTTTATAAAATTTAAGGCCCTCATGATAAAAAATCTAATTTCAATACTCAGAAATACATTTACATTAGGATAACTTGCACCCACTTGAAAGAAAAGCAGTTAGGAATATTATACAAGTAGATTCAAAATTAGCCAGTAATACCTCTATGCTATTATAGATGTTGACATCCCAATGTTGTATACCTTATCCAACAACAAATTGAGGAGAGAAAGTGTGGGCTTGGATTGTTGTTGAAGTGTTCACAAGATTATGCAAGCCATCTAAAATGCCCTCTTGACAAGGCAACTGAGACCAAAACTATTTTTCTCACAAAGAAGGATCACTTGGTTTGGAAGTTGCAAAGGGATAATTTGCGAGGAATGAAGATACTAAAACTCCAATTAGTCATGTTATTTTATAAAAAATATCTATTTGTAGATCATCCTCCAATGACAAATATGAATTGTAAAAAATGAAACTCGAAGTAGGACCAATTATGGTTATAGCAAGCATTTTAGCTATATTCTTGGTGCACAACAAAGTATTATTCATGGAGATTCATGATATAAAATTGGCATGACTAATATTGTTCGAGTTTCCTAATTATGTAGATGCATGGCCATGGTTAAGACCTGAAATAAGATCCAATTAAACCCAAAATTGATTGCAAATGGCACAACACATTATGGTCTTGTTTGGAAGCTAGTGGATGGGATTTAGATCTTAATTACTTGACAATTACTTGTTATAGTGTGATTTTCAGTGGTTTGGATAAAAGGTCTGAAGCTAGTGTGGGGCGTAGTATTGTATTTATTGATCAGCACCACCATAGGAAAAGATAATACAAACAATAGTACAAGGAAAACCATTTTGTGAAGCACAATATCCATTATCACAAATTTTTTAGAAGCACACTAGATTAGACCGTGCTCTAGTAAGGGGCAAAGACATTTGGAATGAGATTAGCATTGTTACATATAATGGGGCGGACTTCCAATATTAAAGGGAGAATTCACAGACTTTCTACATGTTCTTCACATTATTAAGGTCATTAAGCATTTCCACCACCCAAGGCATTTTACTTCAAATATGACAAGTTGAGCCCCATTAGAAGCATGATCCTCATCAAAGCATAAACTAGTGAAGAAAATTGTCAAATGATGTGATTTCTACTCCTAAAAATCCATAAATTGTGTGAATGTGGGCCTGAAGCATTGTGGGTATGTCATGGAATCTTGAGAAACATAATCCTGACACTAGACATGAATATTTCTTGACACTAGCTCTAGATTTCAATATTATTGGAAATAAATGACACTATCTAAGTTTGTGGGAAGGTGCAAGCATTATACAATTAGAATAGAAGTTGTAACTCATGCCAATGATAATATGATAAAGGCACTTCATTTGATTTTGATTGGTTGTTGATGAGAGATCTAACTCATTTCACGTAAAACAACAATAGAGATAGCAGCTACAACTTTGCATGGTGATAACAATATGGTTCATAAAGGAATAAAGTTGTGAAAGTAAAGGGAAATGGATTTGAACTGGCACTTGCAATTTACATGATACATGATTGATGTTGGCATTGCAATGCATAAATTTCTACCTCAAACACTATTAAAATAATAAAAGTAAATACCATCACATTCGAGTCAACAGAGTAGAAAATCCTAAGTGCATCACTAAGAGAAAGGTAATCAAATCAAAATTCTCAAATCTCACCGAATGTTTAAGTCACACCAATGAAAGAGTTTATCGGCAAGAGAAGGGAGGTTGGAGTATTTTTTTAAAATCATATCGAGTGAACATGTCATGCCGATGAACTACATATCGGTGAGATAAATTAATATCGGTGTAAAAAAAAGAAGGAAAGTTTCCTTGATGCTTCAAGTCATCCCAATATATGATTAAGTGTGGTCATAATTTGGAGAGAAATTGAATAAATCGAGACTATGGTGGAAGAAAATATTATTTTGAGGAATATAAACTTCTTTTTTTACTAAGGGGTTATAAAGAAGATGTTTATTTCACCCACAAAAAATTATAAAGGGTAAAAATTATAACAATTTGCACTGAAGGAGTACCAGAGAGGGTAATATGTATTTATTGGGTGTAAATACAAATGGGGATTTTTTTAAAATAATGATCATAATGGGATTATCTTCATAAAATAAATGTGCAATCATAATTCACAAGAGGTTATTTAAAATACAAATTTTTTCACTAAGGATTAAAACATTCCTCCAAGAAAGCATTTGAATATTACGAAGAGGGTAATTATTTTACTCAAGGAGTGATCTATTAATTGGGTGAAAATTTTCAACCACACAAGCTATAAGTGAGATATTAATTTTCTTGAAGAAGTTGTGGAGGTGGGTAATTACTTTTAAGAAGGTGAAGAGTAAAGGTTGCCAGCAAAGGATAATTATGAAAACTAATTTTTTCGTAAGAACGAAAATAAAGATTAAAGTTAAAATATTTAATTTTCCAAAAGGAAATTAATTAAATATTTTATTTTTTCGAAGATAATTCAATGAAGAGCTACATCAAAATGAAGAGTTACTTTACACAGATATTGTGAAGGGTTGTAACCCTAAGATAATGCATATATGTCAAAAGAAATCAAAAGAAAGAATTATTATATTTAGGAGAAATAGGCAGTAGATTAGGTAGTTGGATAGGGTGAACTATTGTCGAAACAAGACATCATGTTGTATATTGTAAAATATTTTAAAATTATATAATGGAGAAGAATACATAAATTTGGTGAAATCCTTTCTTGGTGTTTAGTTGCTATGATGCATATATTTACATTTTTATCTGGTTGTCTTCAACTTGAGGTCTTTTAATCATTTAAATTAGTTTGTCAAGTATATTTCTGATTTATCAAAATGTATTCCCATTTTGTCTGAATTAATTAATTGGTGTTTGCAAGTCAAATTTAAATTATTTTGGATGAATCATAGTGATTTAAAGATTTATTTTGGATAATTGAAGAAGAACCTGGTAAGAAAATATTCCAGCACAATTTATGCAAGTCATAAATTTAGTGAAGTTTTATGCCAGCCGTAGAACCTCATTCTCAAAGTTCCTAGCAACTAGAGTTAAGCCAAAAGGGGGAAACACATATCATTTACCTCTTGACTCCATTAGCCCAACAAAATTAGGCATTGGTCACACCAATTCCATTTTATAATTTTATAAAGTATTATTCAAACATTCACATCTAACATTTTAGTAGGAGTAGTTAGCAAGCTTTCATCTATTACACTTTGTGCCATCATAATAGATCCATAAAATCAATCAAGTCATACAACTTTAAGTCTACTTCATTCATATAGGTATACCCACCTAGGTCTAGTAGCACCTAAAGAGAAGAAGGTTCAAATCATTTGGCCTTGTTTATTACCTTGAAATGTATCAAGAGATTGGAAACCTCTTGAGGTATTTTTCCTACATTTTTGAGAGCTAACAAGGACAATTGAAGAAGCTGCTAGAACTATGATGCTGGAAACAGATGTTCCTCATATCTATTGGAGAAGTGAGTACTGCTATTTACACACTCAACCATGTACAAATCAAAGGCGATACTAGTAAAACCCCTTATGAGCTATGGTATGGTCATAAACCTACTATTAAATACTTCAAAATATTTGGAAGTAAATGTTATATCAAAAGAGATGAGGATATAGGAAATTTTGACTCTAGGAGTGATAAAGGAATCTTTATTGGTTATTCCACTAAAATCAAGGCTTACCGGTGCTACAATAAGAGATTGAGAAAAATGGTTGAAAGTGCAAATGTCAAGGTTGATGAAGACATAGCTAGACCATCTAGAACTTGTGGATATGATTTAGATGATTAGAATGATAGTTCAAAAAAAGGAAAGAAAGTTCAAACTTCAAATCAAGTTCAGATCATTCTGGTGAATCAAGAAAATCAAGAGGAAGGAGAAACTAGTGAAAGTACAGAAGAGAGATCACAAGATCCTAAAGTTCAAGAACATCCTAGGACTCCAAGGTGTGTAAGAATAAATCATTCATAAGATCAAATTATCAGTGATAAGAACAAAGGTGTCTAGACTAGGAGAAAAATTGTAGAATAATATTGTTTAATTTCAAAGACTGAACCTAATAATGTCAATGAAGCATGAAAATATGAACATTGGGTTGAACCAATGAAATAAGAACTACAACAAATTGAAAAGAATGATGCATGGATTCTTTTTCCCATGCCTAAGGATAAAAATTTAATTAGAACTAAATGGGTCTTTAGAAACAAACTGAATGAGAAAGGTGAAGTTGTAAGAAACAAAGAAAGACTTGTATGTAAAGGATATTCTCAAATGGAGGGAATTGACTTTGAAGAAACTTTTTCCCCTATTGCTAAGATTGAAGATGTGATACTATTTCTTCCTTATGCTTCTTATAAAACCTACAAGGTTTATCAAATGGATGTTAAGTCAACATTTCTAAATGGTGAACTAGAAGAAGTGTATGTTGAGCAACCTAATGGATTTCAATTAATTGATCAAGGAGATATGGTTTGTTAGCTGAAGAAAGCACTGTATGCACTTAAAAAAGCACCTAGAGCATGGTATGCTAGATTGGACAAGTATTTGTTGAAGCTTGGATTTAACAAAGGTACTGTTGATAGTAACTTGTATTTCAAGATTGATCATGAAAGAGATTTGATTGTTGAAGTCTTTATTGATAATATCATTTTTGGAGGAGATGATAGCTTTTGCATGAAGATTATTGATGAGATGCATAGTGAGTTTGAGATGTCTATGATTGGATAAATGAAATTCTTTTTGGGATTGCAAATTATTCAGTTAGATAAAGGTATCTTTATATCTCAGTTCAAGTATGTGAAAGAATTGCTAAAGAAGTTTGGTATGGAAGATTCAAAGCCAATTGGTACACCTATGGTGATCGGATGTAAGTTGACACAAGATGATGATTATCTAAAAGAAAATTAGACTAGATATAGATCAATGATTAGTGGATTGCTTTATTTGAATCAAAATGGATCTGAGAGCATGAATGTTGTATGTATTGTTGCAATATTTCAAGTTGATCCTAAGGAATCTCATGTAACTGTTGTGAAGAGGATTTTTAGATAGTTGAAGGGGAAAATTGATTTTTGGTTGTGGTAGCCTAAAGATGATGATCTTACCTTGAGTTCCTTTACTCATGTTCATTGGGCAAGAGATGTGAATGATAGAAAAAGTACTAGTGGTGGTGCATTTTTCTTGGGAAAGAAGTTGATTTCATGGTTAAGTAAGAAACAAAATGCCATTTCTTTATCTACTATAGAGGAAAAATACATTGTTGTTGCTAACAATTGTACTCAAGTATTATGGATGAAGTAGATGTTGAAAGATATAAGAGTTGTGTATGATGAACCTATTGCTATATTTTGTGATAATTCAAGTGCAATTAACATTTATAAGAATCTAGTGTTGCATTCAAAGACCAAGCATATATTTATCAAGTTTCATTTTT
Organism: Sequoia sempervirens; assembly: GCA_007258455.2. Classification (NCBI taxonomy): domain Eukaryota; kingdom Viridiplantae; phylum Streptophyta; class Pinopsida; order Cupressales; family Cupressaceae; genus Sequoia; species Sequoia sempervirens. The sequence continues at coordinate 50,018,485 of VDFB02379711.1, forward strand.
TGAGAGAGAAGGTGAGTGAAAAGGAAGAAAAATTGGAGTATGTGTCTACTAAGGAATAGATTGCAGATATCTTTACCAAGCCCTTTCCTAAAGATACTTTTGATTATCTCAAAGGGAAGTTATGGGTGATTACCCCTCTTAATCAGAACTAAGATGCATTGAATTGAATTAGTCCATGCATTTAATAGTCATATCTTAAGCTCGATTGATGTTGTGGTGGTTGCTACTCAAGGGGAGTAGTCAGATGTTCAGATATTCAGATATATGGTTCAGAGCTTGTGTGGAGAAAATATATCTGTGTCATTGATGTCAAAGGGGAGAAGAGTCATGTGGGGAGAAGATTCATGTGAAAAAGATGAGGAGAAAAGAGTCAAATCCTAATGGGGAGAAAATGCTAAAGTTGCAGGTAAGTGCATGGATTTGTGGCACAATTTTGGCTCTTAAGATGCCACTTTTTCTAAAATCAGATAAATCTAATTTGCATGAGAAAATGAAGATAGTTACACTCAAAATTTCAAGATGTAGCAAGAACAAAAGTTGAAGTGCTCTAAGTCTAATTTCTAAGCTACCATTTTTTTATTATAAATTAATGAAGATTAAGGGTCTCAAAATGGGGGGGGTAACAAGTCCCCTTTTATCAAAATAAATAGCATAGCGCTTGAGGGCTCCCCCCTTTTTGATTAAATTTTTTTTAGAATTTCAAAAATCCCAATGGTGAGAAATTAGCTTACACCATGTAGTTTATCCTCATTCTTTCGAATAATTTTTTTAATGAATATATAATATTTTATGAATTTTCAAAGTGGACACATCCTGAAAAAGATGAAATTTGAGCATGTTCCCCCCTAATTTTTTTGAAAACTAATTGAAAATCAGTTTTTTTTCATCTTGTGTAGAATGGAATCTAGTTTCAAAAAAATTAATGTTTTTCACTTTTCAATGAATGAGTAAAAATCTATTCTAAAACTAGCACATGTTGGCTTTTGAACAAAAATAGAGGAATTTACAATAGAAGCCATGGATCAAAACCTTAACTAAATCAAAATGAAAAAAGAATTATATATTTAGATAGCTAAGAGAGAGATTAACACTATCACAATTTTTTTTATAAGCTTGCATTAAAATAGGTACAAATGAGATGGGGAGCACAGACAAAAATATGAGGAAATTTTGTAAATCCCGTCAATGACCTTGTTAGCTCTCAAAAACATAGGTAAGAATACCTCAAGAGGTTTCCAATCTCTTGATATGTTTCAAGGTAATAGACAAGGTCAAATGGTTTGAACCTTCTTCTCTTTAGGTGTTTCCAGACCTAGGTGGGTGTACCTATGTGAATAAGGTAGACTTAAAATTGTATGACTTGATTGAATTGATGGATCTATTACAATGGCACAAATGTAATAGATAAAAGCTTGTAGACTACTCCTAATATTAAAATTGAAATGTGAATATTTTTGAACAAATATTTTATAGAATTCTAAGATGTGGATGGTGTGACCAGTGCCTACTTCCGTTGGGCTAATGGAGTCAAGAATTAAATAATATTTGTGTCCTATTTTTGGATACTATTCAAATTGTTTGGCACTTTTATGTTTATAACTTGTATAAATAGGAAAGAGTGTAATTATTAGATTCTTCTTAATAATCCAAATGTCCTTTTCCAAATTATTGTGATTAATTAGAAGGATTTAATCCTATCTTGCAAGAACCAATTAACTAAACCTCACAAGAGTAGCAAGTGTGCTTTAACAAATTGAAGAATATCCTTGATATTTCAATTTAAATAATCAGGAAGTGACAACCTTGGAGACAACCAAATAATGTTTTCAATAAATTTGACAAACAATTGACACCATAATTGGATCACTAGATAAATATGTTCTCCATTATATAATTTTAAAAGATTTTACAATGTACAACATGATATTTATTTTGGAAATAGTTCACCCTATCCAACTACCTAACCTATTGCTTCCTCCTAAATCTAACATTTTTGATACAATTTCACTTTGCATATATACATTTCATTTTTAGGGTTACAACCTTTCATATCTCTTCCACTATAGTGTTTCATTATTCTTCTTGCTTAACAAAATATTTAATTATTTTCCTCCAACAAATTAAATATTTTAATCTTCGTTATCTTTGCTCCCCATGAAAAATAATCATCACTTTGCAAAATATTTGAAATCTTCATTAATCTTTAATCCCTTTGTTGGAAAACTTCACATCCACCTTTTCACCCACTAAATATATAATTTAGGTTAAAATAATTATCCTTGTTAATCTCCTCTATGTTTGCCTCCTTATGAAATAATGTTTCCCCCTCTTATATTTGTATTTTCACTAAACAAATATATTCTTGAAATAATTACCTTTTGTCAGCTCGTAACTTCTTTTGGTGAAAAAATACTTCACCCCCCAATGTAAATATTTTATAAAGTTTTACCCCTTGTACATTTTGTGGATAAATAGTTATCCTATTTATAATCCTTTGGGAAAAATATTCATTGTATTCATCCCTGAAGAAATTCGTTATCTCTTAAAATTATATTATCTCCAAAATATTCATCTCACATGATAATAACATTTCATCTCTTTCTGTGATGCCACACTCATCAGAATGATCTCGTTATTTTTTAACTTCTCTCGTGAAAATATTTCACTTCAAAAATAGTTCATGACCATCACTATGACTAAAATGAATCTTTAATTTATTTTTCCTTTCACTTTTGTGCAATGTTAATATTTATCACATTTGAGCATCCATCAATATTCCTATGTTTGGAGCATTGAGGTGACATGTCGCATCGAGAAGACTTTCCACCAATATTTATTTTCTCGCCGATGGAATTCTCGATGTTGTTGGGCCATCAGAATAACCTGTATTCTATCTCACCAATATGCAATTCATCAGTGTGACATGTTTACTCGGTATGACTCACTCTGATCTCCCTTCTCTTTTGTCGATAATACATATCTCCTAGATGCTTCAATTTTAGGGTTTTTCAACTCTATTCTTCTTGGTGATGCACGAGAATGTAGGAGATGCTTGGATTATTTTCCCTGTCTTCATGGGTACTTTGGCATTTATTATTACAAAACTTTTCATGATCCTATTGATCAGTGTATGCTTCCTCAAATTTCTTCGAACTGTTGTGTTGAACAATATCTTCCATACTGGAGTAATACCTATCTCTTTGTGTTCCACTTTAATGGTGCGGCCAGCCATTCAGTTGGGGGCATAAGGTGACAACACTATTATCCATTGGGAAATCACTTTTGGTTTTTTTAGAATATAAGTGGCCTAGCTATCTTTTGGCCTAGCACATCACCTTCAACACAAATCTTACTAAGCTTTGCCTTTCCTATTTCTCTATGGCATGAAACTCGATCACAAAAGAAGTTCCTTCATCACCTTTGGGTTTCATGTACACTTTTTCTTCAAAGCACCTAAATCATTTACAAGAAGTAATTTTGTGAATATAGTATGATCACTATATTTCTGTGGGATGTCATCATTTTTTGAGGCATCTTGTTAATTCTACCGACAGAGATATCTCTCCCTTTATCTCCACTATGCCATTTCCATGGCATGAAATACTATGTTTTCCCTCAAATGCATGGTGTGCTAGTAGAGTGTCAAGCTTTTCATAGTCAAAATCTTTAGATTGTATTGGTATGTGTCGTGTCTTGTAGCTCCTTTCCTACTAATAATATCCTTAACTTTCTCCCTTAGCTTCCAACATATTTAAAACTAACACGATTGCATAGCAAGTCACTTCTTACCATAAATGGGCTTAAGAGGCCTATTAAAATATTTCTAAAGAATTGAGTGGGGGCTGCCAAGCAAACTTATACTTTCCTGGTACATTATTAGTGGCTCAAAAAGCCAAATAACCCTGAAGGACATGCCATATTAATTTCTCTCTATTTTGAAGTGATTTTGTGCATGGTTCTATAACAGTTGTGCTAAATTATCCTCATAAGATGATAAATTCTTTTGCTAATATCCATTTATGAAATAACAAAAGCAATCTAGTTCTCCATATCACTTTTACAAATCCCCATATAAATAGTTGGTTGATCCTTATTCTAACCAAAAGCATGAACCTGAATCCTGTGGAATAAAATGTTTTGATGTAATCGTCGTGTGCAAATAGTTTTATTTAGAGCTTACTAATGTGTTTTTGCAGAAGAGTTCCACATAGAAGGTACTCTCATTAGTCCCTTTAGCGTATCAGCTCCAAATACCCTTTTCTCTTCACCTCTCTAATTTTATTTCTTTCCTGGTTCATTTTCTTTTCAACTATTTGAGTTTTAGTCTCCAATTTTCTTCTTTGGCATTATATCTTCTCACATCTTTTGAAGTAGATCCTACATTGTCGAATGGAGCTTCTAATTTCAACTTCTTGAGATTGGGGATTTGAAATAAATTCTCTCCAATGCTTGGCAATTACTTGGCCCTATTCATCCTTTTCTATCTCCAATTTCATAAGTGGTTATTTTTATACCACTTTTGGACTGCATTGAAACGGTGGAACATGTATGATCAACCCACTTTGCTATTTGTAAGCACTAGAAAGAACTGAAATATGCCACATGTCTATGCACCACCTACAAAAAGCCAAACCTCCATGCCATAAATGGTACATTATTTCATTTCAGTTTTTTTTTTAATATTGCTCTGATGTGTATTCGAGATAAAAAAATGAACTAGGTAATCATTAGAATTTGATCTTGGACTACAATCAAAAAGGTTAAGGGACTCCCATAACTACTTTAGAAAATTGATCAAATGATTTCCAAAAGCCATGCAACTTCACTAGTATGTTATTTGAGGGTAGGGGAGTGTGCTCACAAAACGGTTTGGCATGAAGTTGCTAGAATTGAAAACTTTCAATTATAAAAGTTGGTTACTTAGCTGTTTCTAAAAAATTGCATCTTTCAAATTGAGCAAAAACCATCTGGTTTTGATTTTTTGAAAAATATCAAATGATGTCTTGAAGCTCTAAAAATTGACATGGACGTAGATTTTGGTGTAGAGAATTGAAGGCACCAATCTTTTTGTGATTATCATCATCCATTTTCTTAATATTCACCCTCAAAGTTGACCATTTTAACAGATTCCACTATGTTGATAGAATATTTTCTAGAAAACCCTTCAACTAGTTGCTTCGAAACTTTGTCAAATTAGATCGTATGAGGCTAAAAATTGGTGTGCATACTCCCATGTGATAAATGAAATTGTATGCAAAGTTATTTCACTTAAAATTGTACGAACTTCATTCTGTGATTTTTCAAAGTGAGCCACTCGAGCAGATTTTTCAACTATACTCCTGAGTGTTAAAATCAACTTTTTGAATATAGGAACCTTAAAATTTGTATGAATTTTTTAGTCCCAATAGTGGCTCCATCTGGGGATGAATGATTGTGAGATCATTGCAAGAATTCAGATCTCTAGAAGAGCAAACCAAATATTTTATTCTTTGAATAGCATATTCAAATTCTTTTCTATCATGAACTAATATGGTATTTTGAAAAACCACACCTTGGCTGATGACACAAGGCCACCAAAAAAAAAAAACCTATTTTCCCCTATCATACACCTTGTTTTGTTTTGATTTCATCAAATTCATTTTAAGAACACTCATACAATCAATTGTGCCACTATCATTGAAGACTTCTAGAATAATATTGTACTCAGCCTAACTTATGTTCCTTTCATCATTCAACAGTTCATCATCATGTGATAAATATTTTCCATCTTCAACATAAAATGTGTATGGACACTCCATGTGATATCCATCATTATTTTTCTCACCATCATATGTAAAATAATCTCCCAGCTAATCTAAAGTATTTTCCATTTCTTCAATATCACCAATTCGAAATTATATGAACTCATCATTATTCTGCTCATTCATTCCAACTGATGTTGAGGATGAATTTTCTGAATCATTCTTGTGTGTATATTTTTGGTACTCTATTGCCAACAAATCTGAAATTTTTTCACTATTGAATGAACATGTTTCTATATTTATATCACTATAGTTGTATCCTTCACTTTTGTGATCATTAAAAAGAGGTTCAAGATCATCAGAGAATGAAAAATCAGAATCATTACCAACATAGTCATTTATTCCACAATTTGACATATCATTTTGTTTGTCTACAAATATCTCTTCCTCACCATAAAGTGGGTTTGAAAATACCTGAAATTCGTTCTTAGGAATACCTTGGAAAAATCTCATTTGATCTTCTTCTATCTTTTCATCATATAACGGATTTGAAAAACAATTAAAATTATTTTCACGTGTACAAACCTCTTTATTATCAACTGTGTCTTCATGGATTTCAACTGTAGTTGGAGGTATTATTTGTTCACTGTCAAATGATTCTACATCTTCATCTAGATCTACATAAGAATTGCAAGAATCATTTTGCAAATCAAAATCAATAGGTTTGTCTTCACTATCTAAATATTCAATGATTCCCTCATAACATGCAATTCTTTTCTTGTCATGATCTATTATGCAAGAGAGATCTCTTGTATCTTCATCTTCATCATGCAAGCTATCATATGAATCATTCTAACTTGCACATGTCTCATCTTTTATTGGTTGCATTGTTTGATCAATTTCTCTATACTCATCAAAAATACAACTATTGGATTCGATATTGATAGTGTTCTCATACCTTATCCTCTCCATGGCATCAAAAAATTTATTCACTCGATCAAAGGCATGTTGTATTGATGATTCTAGCCAATAAGCTGACTCAGGTTTCTAAACTCTTATGAATTGTGCAACAAAAAGGGGTCTTGTAGGCTTACAATTAGTAGGTAATTGCATACAAATATTTATCATCCTATTGTATAGAGAGATTTTATCCTCTCCTTCATGTCTCCTTATGTTAAGAAATGCATCAAAGGGGTAAATTCCACATTCTATTTCTGCGATGGAATCTTCACTTTGAGTATGTACATACTTATCTTCTTCCTCCTCAAACTGTTGACTTGGATATACATTTCATTGTAAGTTTCAATTGACACTTTCATGTGGGTTGGAATTGTGTTGATCAGATTGATAGTCTTGATAGCTTACCAACCTTTGTCCGGGAGAGACTGAATAAGCACTTACTTGCTTTGATGGTTGTGGTGAATAAGTGTTATGTTGTGCATGATATGCATCACCTCCATTGTGAAATTTTCCAATTGTATTATCAGATGCTTCAGGGGTCCAATGCTTGCTTGCATTTGTGTATTCATACTTATTGTAGAATTCTCTTGATTGTAATTGTAGATAGGGAAATAAATCAATAGAGTTTAAATGCATTGAAGACAATAAACAAATTAAATCCTATCAAGCACCATGAAGTACAAACTAGAGTGAAAATAAAAATAGTAAACAAAGAAACTACAAACCGATTTTCAAATTAGTGTTGATTGATCTCCATGGCTCTTCTCCACCTGCACAAGGATGCAAGATTTTGAAGGTTGATTGTTGGAGGAATGTTGGTTGCTCAATTCTACAGCATAACAACCTGATGAAGATGATAGAAGATTCGATAGAAGAATTATTTTGACAGAGTGAAGATGCTAGAAGAAGATTCGATCGAAGAATGATTTTGACAGCATAAGGATGTCTGAAGATTCGATGCAAATGGCTTGTGAAAGGTTTGATTTATAGATTTTCGATGTGGATAGAGATAAGATTTGATAAGATTGATAATGATTTTATTTTTGTGAAAAGAGGAAAAACAATGAGATGAGATAAGATTTTCAAAAGATAGAAAGATTTTGATTTATTGTTTTAAAGGAATTAAAACAAGATAAGATAAGATGTGAAAAAAAATAAAAATATTTTGATTATCTTTCAAAGGAAATAAATCCTGAAAAAGATGAGAAAGATAATTGATGAATTATCTAATTAAATAAATTAATTAGATGCACATGAGTTTCAATTTTGGAAAGAAAGCGAGAAGATATTTTAAAGATTTTATTAATTAAATAAATATTTGATTTATTTAATTAATGTTGGATTTATGATTTCATCAATTAAATAATAAAAATTATTTAATTAACATTAGAAGAATTAATAGAAATGATTTAATTAATTAAATAATATAAATTATTTAATTAACATTAGAGGAATGGATGGAAATGATTTAATTAATTAAATAATATAAATTATTTAATTAACATTAGAGGAAGGGATATAATGATTAAATTAATTAAATAATATAAATTATTTAATTAACATTAGAGAAATGGATGGAAATGATTATGAATTTAATTAAATAAATAAAATTTATTTAATTAAATATATGATGACATGGGTACCTAGGGCAAAACATGATACAAGGTGTCTAAATGATGCAATGTTGTGACAAGGTATTGTAAGATGACAATTTTTTGATGTCTACATTTTGCCCCTCTTTGAGATGATGTTCGAGATGATGAGATTTGTGTCGAGTAACATCATTTCAAAGAAGTTAAGGTATGGATAGAGGAAAATGGATAATGATATAAAGATAGGATGATGATGGAATGATGATGCCCCCTCGAGAGGATAGGCGCGTTGAACAAACACGGGTAGGATCTTGAAATGAAATGATAAGGATAGATAGGATGATGCAAGATAGAAAGTGGATGAAGGAGATGAATGATACGTTATGCTGCAATGAAAGATGAGCAACCATGATGTTTGATATAGCACTAGACATTATGCACCAAGGTATAAGGACTAAGGTGATGATGTGTCTCATGCCCCAGCATAATACAACCTTGTCTAGATGTATGAGGAAAGAGGCTTAGAGAATTAAAGTCCTAATGCACAAAAGGTATTATGTGACCTAAGATGCAAAGGATAATGCAAAAAGATATTCCAACATACACAAGATATGAATATTAGCTAGAATGATACATATTTGATACAAATGCAAGATAAAATGATAACACACACAAGCAAGCATGCACAAATGATACAAAAACAAACAAGGTATTGCCCTTGTCAAGTTGTAAACCATTGATTGATTGATTGATTGATGATGTTGATAGTGTTGTCATTGTTGGGAAGCGATATATCCCTAGAGCAACACAAGGATGATGATAATTGATTGGTTGATTGGTTGATTTGGTTTACGACAAGATTAGTATCAAGACCAAAGGATGTGATTGGATAATTTGACAAGATTGATCGACTTGATTGGTATGGATTAAGGATTGACTTGCATTTGGATTATTGCTCAGAAGGATTGAAGATGATTTGATTGATTTGAAGAAATTGTTTGTAATGATATGATGATTGATTGGATGATAGGATGTGATGAATTGAATAGAAGAATTGATGTGATTGGAATGATTTAGGTTGAAGTGATTTGATTAGATAATCGATTGATTGAATTGGAGAATTGATTTTATTGGAATGATTGTGATTGAGTGGATTGGCTGCAATGGTTTTGATGAAGATGATTGATTTGGTGGAATAGTTGAATGATTGGATAGAAGAATTGATGTGATTGAAATTATTTTATTGCTTGGATTTTTGTTGGATATTTGATTTTTTTTGTATTTTTTGGGATATTTTTATTTTTATTTTATTTTTGTTTTTGAAATGTTTTGATTTTTTTGGAATTTTGAAATGTTTTGATTTTTTTTGCATTTTTGAAATGTATTGATTTTTTTGGATATTTGAGAATATTTGGAGGTGTCAAAGGATGAAAATTTGAGTAGCCTTTGTGCTAGATACCAATGACAAGGGGAAAACCAAGGCTAGGTGCAAGGAGATAAAGGGGATTGATGGATGAAAGGGTGGGTGATGGGATAAGGGATAAAAGACTCATGATATATGGATGGATGGAAAGGATAAGTCATAGTCAATGAAATGGATGTATGCATACTGAGAGAGCAAGAATGTGATTTCCAAAGCTATGTTGCATAGGAATAACATGCCCCATTCTAGGTACAAGACTTAGGATTTTTCATGACAAAGTTTATGGCAATAGGATAATGATAGGCTTGTTTGGAAGGATGAGATATATCAAAAGATATCCAAAGCATGTTTCAACATTTTTCCCCTATATCTTCTCAAGATCAAAAGAAGAAGGGTGGATGAATGGACTCAATATAATATGTATGTATGATGGCTAAAGATGGTAGGTAGGATGGAAATGATATGACATGAAAATGATAGGTTAGATAGATAAGACATTGTGCCCCCAAGTGTAAGTGACATAGAAGATCAACCTATGCATGATGCCTATTTGCTAGGTTTTCATCATGGTACTTATCCAGGGCGCCTGTTTACCAGGTTTTCACCGTTGGATGAAGAGATTTCTCTTTACTTTTTCTTTTTTTTTTACTTTTTGACTTTTTGACTTTTCGACTTTTAGATAGGAGGGACCCAAGTGTCTAGTTGCATTAAAGGTGATAGTCCCACTAGATATGGATGTCATTACATGGACTATGTCAAATGTCATTATGCTCATAAATGTTGGTAAGGGATGACATGAAAGGGAGATGGATTAGGTAGATGGCGGATTATGAAAGTCTTATGTAAGAATGGATGGGGAATAGTGGATGATGATGTGGATTGAATAGGACTTGTACAAAAGGATGGATGAAAGGTTTATGCAAAAGCATGGACCATAGGGAGGTGATCAAGAAGATATGTAGGATAATAGTTGAAGGATGGGGAGAGTGAGGTATGTGGAATTGTTGTGAAATGGAAGGGAACCATGACCAATGGTTGCACACATTGTGATAAACATTGAAGCTTTTGATGTGGATGGGATGTAGGAAGCAATGGAGATGTTTTCTTAGGAGGTGGTGGATGAAGTGATTTAGGTACCCACATAGACTTAGTATTTTTATGATTTTTATTTTGCTTGTGGGTTTTAGGAATTTGAGACTTTTGAATGGAATGAGAATGTGGGATGGAAGTGGATGGTTGGGATTTATGTGATGTGAATGCCTCATTTGACTTGATTTCTTTTTTCTTAGGTACCCAAACCATTTTAGTTTTGGCCTTTACTTTTGGAGGTATGGGCTTATATAACTTTTTAGATGGATTTTTCTTTGAATTTTTGTATTGATGTCCTAAGGCACAAGAACCCTTAGGATTTTTGACTTTATAGGTAGAGGCATTGGAATTATTGCTTTTGAATCCCTTGGGTTTGGTGGAATGAGTGGAAGCTTCATGTTTATACACTACGTGCATTTGCTGGTCATGATTAGGAATGCTAGGGTATTTATGGATGGAGGGATAAGGGGATTGGATAATGGGGATATTAGGTGTTGGGAGAAGTGGAGGTAGATTAGATGGAGGGATATTAGGAGTTGGAAGCAATGGTGGTAGAGTGGATCGAGGGATATTAGGAGTCAGAAGTAATGGTGGTAGAATGGATGGTGGAAGGTGTATGGTCACATGCTTTTGACATTTATAGAATGATGGTGGTGGAATGACAACATATGTTTTGGGTGTATGATAGGCTATATGATGGAAATTGGACTTAGGAGGCATGGAGGAAATACCAACATATTCAGATTGGTGTCCTTGAGATGTATGCCCATGGCCATAAGAGTGTGGAGGAACTTTGACATGGATAGGCTCCAAAATACCTTGTTCATGAAGGTCTAAACCTTTATCTTGGTGGTTCATGTTTTGGAATGTGCAATGAACAATGAGACTAGGTGTAGGTGGAACACTAGACATGAGTTCCTTATTGGATGGAGAAGATGAAGCAAGGGAAGATAATGGTTTTTGTTGTTCTAAGGAGGAACATTCATGAATGAGGGTGGAAAGACCATCAGGATATGATGGAGGACTTGCAATGCGGTTGATAATGGGTGATGGAGGACCATTAGGATCTTGATTAGCATTGTGTTCACTTAGATCCAATGTATTTGTTTGATCTTCTATGTGTGGTTGGGAGGCATATGTCTCATCAAAGGAAGTGGATGTTAATAGATCACGGATAGGACTAGGTAGGGGGTAGATAGGAGTAAGGGATGTTTCTTACTCATGGATAGGTGAAGTGATAGGCTCTTGACCATGGAATGCATAAAGTTGGCTAAGAGGATCATCATGGTCTTCTTGATCATGAAAGGGGTCTTGATCAAAGATGGAAGGTTGATCATGAACAATATTAGGTATGTTATGAATGGGATCTTGGGAGGGTGTTGATCTTTTCATGGATGAGAGGGTAATGTTTTTTCATGTTTAGGATTGTGCTCTTGAAATACCTCATGACTTATTAGAATGGAGGTGGAAGGGGATTTCTCATGGAGAGACTTGTCATATTCTTGATGGTCAACAACATAGGAGCATGATAGAGGGTGACTTGGAATTATGAGGGGAGACTCTGGAATTGGCTCAAGGGGTTGTGGATGACATGGTTGGCTTGAAGGACTTGGCATGATGTTTGAGGATTCTTTTGTATGTTCAGGTATATGTGTTGAATGACATGGCGACAGTTGATTCCTTGCTCGTAGCCCTTGGGTCACATCCATTGGAGGTGTAGAGGTGGAAGGTGTTGGCTTAGGGTTTTGATTTTGATTGGATGATGGTATGATAAATTTATAGGGTGCATGTGCTAGATTGGTATTTCCCTTGTCAAAGGTGGCATTAAGACTTAAAGGCTCTTGATTTTTTTGCCAAGGTAGACTTGGGCTCCTAAGTTCTTCCAGTGATATTGATGGATGTGTTGATGTGGCATTGGCATGCGAAGAAGTGGATGGATTAGATTGGTCAATTTTATTTGATGGCTTAGATTTGGGCTTCTCAAAAAATTCAAAAATATTGAATTTGGATGATGTTGTTTTTGGAGAAGAGGTTACATTCATATTTCCATCAAAGGAATTCTTAGTTGTGCCCCCTTGGATTATGAATTTGGGCTTGTTTATGATTATGACCATTTTGATAATTGGTGATAGTGATGATGTGGAATGATTAGATTGGAAGACTTGGATTGATTAGGGTTGATGGTGATTGGATATGAATGTGTTGGAAGAATGTGTAGAGTAACTTTATGTGTTTGGTTTTTAGCTTGATTGGATAATTTTTAAATGAATCACACATGTACAACCATAAATCACTCACGCAAGACACATAAGCAAGTTTGAATTTTGAAATTTGAATAATGTAATAATGATTATTAAACAAGCACACATGGAAGACACATCAACAAGCCCTATGACTAGTCAAGTGGGGTATGGCCAATTAGGTCTCAAGCTAGTCTGCACAAGGTTGACTAAGGATGATTTGAAAGCAAAATCTTGCCACACAGCTGGGAGAAAGGGGTAACCCACCCTTCACCTTCACTTCCCAAAGGTATAAATTTCTTTAGGGCTTAGCCAAGAGTGACAAAAAATTTAACTTCCAAACAAGTGTGGCTTTCGATTCACACTTTGATTGAGGTCATCCCCAGGGGTGATGTAATCCCCTAGCAAGCCTCCTAGAAAGGGTTTGACAAAAGCAAACCAAGTGAGGTGTTTGTGATCACACACACACTTGATTCACACTCACAATGATTAATTTCCCTTAAAAAAATTGCAATGTTTATAAAAAAATTCAAACACTTGTTCTTTTTATCCCCAAATCAAGATGTGATGGAAGACAATGATTAATTTTAGACCCAATTTTTGAAGTGTGATTGAAGACAAGATTTTTTTTAAACCAATTGCAATGATGTGATCAAACAAGATTTGATTTTATGTCCCAAATTGAAAGATGTGACAAACAAGATTAAGAGATGAAGGATGAAACGAGTGCACCTGGTTATTTTCACTCTCCAAATTGATGTTGTGACTGATTCCAACACTTTTCTAGCTCTATATGATTCACCAACAAGTCACAAGGACAAAAGAAACAAATTAAAAATATGTTAGAACAAAAGTCATATGTGCTAAATAATATATGAAAATTTGAGAACTTTAACTTTGTAAACATTGATAAGAACCAGCACCATTGGATAGCTTATGAAATTCTACCCCAAATCAAAAAAAAAAACACTGAAAAAGACCAAAAAATGACCAAGATATGGCCATTTAAGATTGACTAAAAAAATACTGAAACAGAAGTGTATGCACTAAAACAGACCTCATATGTGCTAAAAAAAATTCCAGATGCACTAAAATAAGTCCCAGATGTGCTAAAAGAAGTCCCAGATGCGCTAAAAGAAGTACCAGATGTGCTAAAAGAACTCCCAGATGCGTTAAAAGAAGTCTCAGATGCGCTAAAAGAAATCTCGGATGCGCTAAAACAAAAAAAAATTACAATTTTTTTTAATGAAACAGTATATGCACCATTATGTTCCTTATAAGTGTCGAAACAGTCCCTGGATGCACCGAAACAACTCCTAAATGCGCCGAAAGACCTGTAAAAGCACTGTTAAACCCTGGATGCGCTACAGAAACCCTCAGATGCGCTAAAACAAAAAATTTTGCTGAAATTCTAAATTCTAGAACGTGAATCCTATCATAAAACCTACAAATAAATGTTAAAAATAGGGCAAGGCCCCACAGTGGGTGCCAAAAATGTAGATAGGTAAATAATCCAAAGAGTTTAAATGCATTGAAGACAATAAACAAATTAAATCCTATCAAGCACCATGAAGTACAAACTAGAATGAAAATAAAAATAGTAAACAAAGAAACTGCAAACCGATTTTCAAATTAGTGTTGATTGATCTCCATGGCTCTTCTCCACCTGCACAAGGATGCAAGATTTTGAAGGTTGATTGTTGGAGGAATGTTGGTTGCTCAATTCTGTAGCATAACAACCTGATGAAGATGATAGAAGATTCAATCAAAGAATGATTTTGACAAAGTGAAGATGCTAGAAGAAGATTTGATCAAAGAATGATTTTGACAGCATAAGGATGTCTAAAGATTCGATGCAAATGGCCTGTGAAAGGTTTGATTTATAGATTTTTGAAGTGGACAGAGATAAGATTTGATAAGATTGATAATGATTTTATTTTTGTCAAAAGAGGAAAAATAATGAGATGAGATAAGATTTTCAAAAGATAGAAAGATTTTGATTTATTGTTTTAAAGGAATTAAAACAAGATAAGATAAGATGTGAAAAAAAATAGAAAGATTTTGATTATCTTTCAAAGGAAATAAATTATGAAAAAGATGAGAAAGATAATTGATGAACTATCTGCACATGAGTTTCAATTTTGGAAAGAAAGCGAGAAGATATTTTAAAGATTTTATTAATTAAATAAATATTTGATTTATTTAATTAATGTTGGATTTATGATTTCATCAATTAAATAATACAAATTATTTAATTAACATTAGAAGAATTAATAGAAATGATTTAATTAATTAAATAATATAAATTATTTAATTAACATTAGAGGAATGGATGTAAATGATTTAATTAATTAAATAATATAAATTATTTAATTAACATTAGAGGAAGGGATATAAATGATTTAATTAATTAAATAATATAAATGATTTAATTAACATTAGAGAAATGGATGGAAATGATTATGAATTTAATTAAATAAATAAAATTTATTTAATTAAATATATGATGACATGGGTACCTAGGGCAAAACATGATACAAGGTGTCTAAATGATGCAATGTTGTGACAAGGTATTGTAAGATGACAATTTTTTGATGTCTATAGTAATAGTTGTTGGTTCAATTGTAGTGTTTCTTTCTTCAATTGCAGTGTTTCTTTCTCCACTTGCAACTGTTGCTTTTTCAATTTTTTAATTCCTTTTATCAACTGCTACATTTCAAAATATTCTTTTGTTCCATACACAAATTGTCTATCCATTCTTCACCAGGTTTTTACTAGTCACCACCTACTTTTCCAAAAGTGCGAAAATGATTCTTTTAAAATTATTATTGATTTTCCCTAGCGGAATCTCCTCACTCCAAATGTGAAATATATATTGACTCTTTACATGGAAAGGCTAGAACCAAATTTTCTAATGTTATTCCTTAGTAGAGTTACCAATTTGTTATCTCTCAAAAACACAAGTCAAAATACCTCAAGAGGTTGCCAATCTCTTGATATGTTTCAGGGTAACAGACAAGGCCAAATGGTTTGAACCTTCTTCTCTTCAGGTGCTGCCAGACCTAGGTGAGTGTACCTATGTAAATAAACCAGAATTAAAATTGTATGACTTGATTGAATTGATGGATCTATTACAATGGCACAAATGTAATAGATAAAAGCTTGCAGACTAATCCTACTCCTAATATTAAACTTGAAATGTGAATGTTATTGAACAAAGATTTTATAGAATTCTAAGATGTGGATGATGTGACCAGTGCCTACTTCCATTGGGCTAATGGATTCAAGAGGTAAATAATATTTCTGTCCTATTTTTGGATACTATTCAAATTTTTTGGCACTTTTATGTTTATAACTTGTATAAACAAGAAAGAGTGTAATTATCAGATTCTTCTCAATAATCCAAATGTCCTTTTCCAAATTATTGTGATTAATTAGAAGGATTTAATCATGTCTTGAAGGAAACCAATTAACTAAACCACACAAGAGCAACAAGTGTGCTTTGACAAATTGAAGAATATCCTTGATATTTCAATTTAAATAATCAGGAAGTGACAACCTTGGAGACAACCAAATAATTTTTTCAATAAATTAGACAAACAATTGACACCATAATTGGATCACCAAATAAATATGTTCTTCACCATTATATAATTTTAAATTATTTTACAATGTACAACATGATATTTATTTTGGAAACAATTCACCCTATCCAACTACCTAAGCTACTGCTTCCTCCTAAATCTAATCTTCTTGATACAATTTGACTTTGCAGATATACATTGCCTTTTTAGGGTTACAACCTTTCATATCTCTTCCACTACAACATTTCATTATTCTTCTTGTTTAACATAATATTTAATTATTTGCCTCCAACAAATTAAATATTTTAATCTTCGTTATCTTTTCTCCCTATGAAAAATAATCGTCACTTTGCAAACCATTTGAAATCTTCATTAATCTTTAATCCCTTTGCTAGAAAACTTCACATCCACCTTTTCACCCACTAAATATATAATTTAGGTAAAAATAATTATCCCTATTAATCACCTCTATGTTTGCCTCCTTATGAAATAATATTTCCCCCTCTTATATTTGTATTTTCACCAAACAAATATATTCTTGAAATAATCTTGTACATTTTGTGGATAAATAGTTATCCTCTTTATAATCCTTTGGGAAAAATATTCGTTGTATTCATCCCTGAAGAAATTCGTTATGTCTTAAAATGGTATTATCTCAAAAATATTCATCTCATATGATAATAACATTTCATCTCTCTTTCTGTGATGCCACACTCATCAAAATGATGTTATTTTTTAACTTCTCTCGTGAAAATATTTCACTTCAAAAATACTTCATGACCATCACTATGACTAAAATGAATCTTTAATTTATTTTTCCTTTCACTTTTATGCAATGTTAATATTTATCACATTTGAGCATCCATCAGTATTCCTATGTTTGAAGCATCGAGGTGATCTGTCGCACCGAGAAGACTTTCCACCAATATTTATTTTCTCGCTAATGGAATTTTCAATGTTGTTGGGCCATCAGAATAACATGTATTCTATCTCACCAATATGTAGTTCATTGGTGTAACATGTTTACTCGGTATGACTCACTCTGATCTCCCTTCTCTTGTGCTGATAATACATATCTCCTGGATGCTTCAATTTTAGGGATTTTCACCTTTGTTCTTTTTGGTGATGCACATGAATGTAGGAGATGCCTGGATTATCTTCCCTTTCTTCGTGGGTACTTTGGAATTTATTATTACAAACCTGCTCATGATCCTATATATTAGTTTAAGCTTCCTCAAATTTCTTTGAAGTGTTGTGTTGAACAGTATCTTCCATACTAGCATAATACCTATCTCTCTACGTTCCGCTTTAATGGTATAGCTAGCCATTTAGTTGGAGGCATAAGGTGATAGCACATTTATCTATTAGGAAATCACTTTTGGTTTTTGTAGAATATAAGTGGCCTAGTAACAACCAGTCAACAAAACCTTCAATTTCACCATTTATTTGTAGTGACACACTTTCTAAGACATCTAAACAAGAAACCCTCATTTTAGGCAATTTGCATGGGGGTTGATTGAAAAACTATATCACAAACCTTGTCTAGCCTAGCCACCACTTCAAACACTCTTAATTATGTCTTCATATTCATATAAGTTCATTCACTAGCCTCTATCATTAATATTTCACCAAACCCTAGTTCAAAACCTCCATTTTCGAGCAGGGGGGTTTTGTTGCTGGAAGACAGATCATGGATGGGGTAGTTATTGCTGCTGAGGCCATCCATTCTATGGAATCCTCAAAAGATAAATCTATGTTTATCAAGTTAGACATGGCTAAAGCTTATGATCGTGTTAAATGGAGTTTTCTATTTAAAATCCTTGGAGCTTTTGGCTTTGCTGAGGGTTGGATTGAATGGGTTAGGAGTTGTGTCACTTCCTCCTCCTTTTCGGTGCTTATCAATGGTGAGCCCACTTGTTTGTTTGGTGCTTCTAGAGGCCTTAGGCAAGGAGATCCCCTATCTCCTTACTTATTCATCCTCCTTGCGGAAGGCCTGGGAAGACTCATTCGTGCTCAGGTTGCTAGTGGATTGCTTCAGGGATGGAGTTGGGGAGATGGTATTCCCCCTCAGTCTCATCTGCAATTTGTAGATGATACTGCCTTGATGGGTAGGGCTAAGGTTGAGGAGGCTCTCAATTGGCGCAGTGTTTTGGACAGTTACTTGGCAGCTTCTGGGCAATGCATAAATGAGGGGAAGTCCTTCATATATTTCTTCCACACTCCTAAAGGTATTCAAAGGAGAATTGCTGGTATCCTTCGGTTTCAGATTGGTTCGCTTCCTTTTTCCTATCTTGGAATCCCTCTTGCTGTTCGCTCTCTCCCCAAAAGGTTTTGGCAAGAGACTCTTGATAAGTTTCGAGGATTGGTCAGTCATTGGACTTGCAGGTGGCTTTCTTCAGCAGGTAGAGTGACTCTTTTAAAGTCGGTGGTCCAGGCTCTTCCTATTTATAAATGCTTTGTTCTTTCTGCTCCTTCAAGTTTTATTAGAGATTTCGAGAAATTGTCTCGTCAGTTTCTGTGGGCTGGTAATCTTCTTCATAGAAAATGGAGTCTTGTGAAGTGGGATGTTGTTTGTAGGCCAAAGCAAGAGGGGGGTCTTGGTTTACGGCGGGCTGATTTGAATGGGCAGGCCTTGGCTGCTAAGTTGTATTGGCGCTGGTGCTCTCAACAGCATATGTGCTGGGCTAAAATTCTGACCTTCAAATATTTGGGGGCAGTAGAAAGTAGGGAGGTATCAAGGTTTAGTATGGAGGGGAAAGGCTCTGTGATCTGGAGTACCCTTAAACGTGGTGCCAAGTTGGTTAAACAGGGACTTTTTTGGATTTGTAATGGGGGTCGAGATGCTCTTTTCTGGTATGATTCTTGGGATGGATACCCACCCATTGTGTCATCTCATCCCCATCTCCAAGATTTGTGCCAGATTTTTGTGGAGGCGGGTTGGAGTCATGTGGCAGATTTTAAATCTCAACAATCTTTGGGTCAAATTTATGTGTCTAGGTGGAAGAGCCCCTTGGATTGGCCTCCTGGTGGTGCAGTGGAGGATCGTCAAGAGCTTGCTAAGATTTTATCGAGTCGTGTCTGCAATTCTCTCCAAGGGGCTGATGTGCTTGCTTGGGGACCTGACTTGAAAGGAAAATTTTCGGTTGCCTCTGGTTATCAGGTTTTGGATAAACAGGTCTTTGGAAGCTCCCAGGTTTCTTGGTGGAAGCATGCTTGGAATAAATTTGCTTGGCCTAAGTGTAATTTTTTCTCTTGGCTTGTGGTTCAAGGTAAGTGTCTTACTTGGGATAATCTTTGCAAACGTGGGTTCCAGGGCCCCTCCATGTGCATTCTATGTGGTCAGCATGATGAATGCTTATCACATCTATTTTTTCAGTGCTCTTTTGTTAAGACTATCTGGCATCACTGGTGGAATCTTTGGAGCTTACCGTGTTGCCATGTCTCTTCTTTGGAGGATTTTTGGAAGAGACAGGGTTCTTCTCCTGCTACAACCTCTTTTCTTAAAATTGCTTGGAGCATTGGTCCTAGTTTGATTGTTTGGCAAATCTGGTTGGAACGTAACAGAAGAATATTCTTGGATAAAAAATTGCTCGTGGGGCAACTTTGGAGGCGAATTCTTGGGGCTTTGCTGGAGACTTTGACTGCAAAGTGTGACTTGTCTGTGCCGATTGCTCCTGGGGACTTGGGTGTTGTAAATTCCCTGGGTCTTGCCACAGGGGGGAAGTGTATTATGAGTAAAGTGCATCGTAGGCGTGGGCGTGAGAGGGTTGCTCGTGAGGGCTTTTGGTGCCCACCTGCTCTAGGGGAGTTGAAAATTAATACTGATGGGTCTTCTAGAGGTAACCCTGGGCATGCTGGGGTTGGTGGTATTGGTAGAGATAGCCTTGGAGTGGTGGTTTTCTTCTTTTCTATGTATCGTGGTTTGCAAACTAATAATCTTATGGAGGCTAGCGCTATTCTCTTGGCGGTTGAGCGTGCAGTTTCCCTTGGATGGCGGCGGATTGTTTGTGAAGCTGATTCTCAGGTGGTTATTGATATGTTGAATAATCAAAATTTGGAGGATGTGAATTGGCAGCTAGCTGTGGTTGTCAAACAGATTATTTCTCTGTGCTCTACCTTGGAGTCCATTGTTTTCCATCATATTCCACGGGAGTGGAATAGGGTGGCTGATGGGCTGGCTAGATGGGCGTCGGAAAAGACTGATTCTTGGTCTGTGGATGATTGGAGCAATCTCCCTGTTGATATGGCCCCTGTTCTTGAGGAGTGGGTTGCTGAGGATATGAGGTGCTTCTTGGGTGTGAATTAATTCTTGTTGTTTTGGCCCCTTGTGGCTTCCTTCTTTGGACTTTGTAATGCTGTTATGATTCAATAAAGTTTTTACCCTCTTTTATTAAAAAAAAACCTCCATTTTCAAGCAAAATTTGTACAAAAACCTTTGGGACAGCAACAAAAAATAAGTGTTCAAACATCTTCCTACTCCAAGGAACCATGTACACATATAAATAATTCCTTAATGAGCCATTCCACCAAGTCATAGAACAAAATAGTGGGTGGAATGGCTTAAAATGTCATTTTCCTACACTCAAAACCCTTAAAATAGGGTATACAGACCAGTCCTCTATAATTTCATTAATGTCATTTTTACAATATTTCATTTCCTATCTTCCAAAAACCACCTATTCTTCCTTGTAGGTTTTCAACAAAGGTTTGTTGACCTCAAAACACCATTAGGTTTCTTTGGAACAACTTTTCCAAAATAAAGCACCTACATTGTTGTAGACCACAAATTAGGTCACTTTTACAAAGATGCCCTATTGGAAACTCCTCCTCAATCCAAAAATTAAATGGGGCAGCAACAACAAGTTAACAAAAGCTCCAATTTCATGATTTATTTGCAGTGACACACTTTTGAAGACATCTAAACAAGAAATCCTCATTTTAGGCAATTTACATGGGGGTTTATTGAAAAACTATATCCCATACCTTATCTAGCCCAGCCACCACTTCAAACACCCTTAATTATGTCTTCATATGCTTATAAGTTCATTCACTAGTCTCTATCATCAATATTTCACCAAACCCTAATTCAAAACATCCATTTTCAAGCAAAATTTGCACAAAAACCTTTGGGATAGCAACACAAAAATCCTTCAAACATCTTCCATACTCCAAAGAACCATGTACACACCTAAATCATGCCCTATTGATCCATTCTACCAAGTTATAGAACAAAATAGTGGGTGGAATGGCTTAAAATGTCATTTTCATACACTCAATACCCTTAAAACAAGGTATACAAACCTGTCCTCTATAATTTTTTCTAAAATGCACAAAAAAAATTGAAATCAATCCAAACCAAGTCTAAAATGGTGTTAGGCCTACTGCCCACAAGATTTACTCCATGAACGATAAAAGAAATTTGGTACATAACTGTATAGATCAAAGAAACTTCAAATTTTCTAGAAAATACAAAAAAATAGGGGTGTTTCAATTACCTCTCTTCTCAAAATCACATGCCAACCTCTCCTTGAAATTCTTTTTCTAAATACCATTTTACCCTCCTTGAATTTGTTTTTCTAAATTGACAACTTTTTTACATGATTTGCAACTTTTACATTTGTTGCCCAAAATGACTCAAATAACCACAAAATGCAATGTAATCAGCAGTATGTATATGTTTGAAAAAATGTAATACAAGTTCTTTTCTTGTGGTATGGAGGTAGATTTATGTATGATAAATTTTGTAGCATATAGACATGTTTGATAATTCCAAACAGCTCGCTGCCTTTTCTCATAAAATGCTTTGGCGTGTTCAATAAAATTAAATGTAATCAACATTATCAATATGTTTCATAAAATGCATTACTTAATTTTTTCTATGTGTGATTGTGAATATGCAGCATTCAACGTCATTCTGAGGAATTACCAAAGCCTCTAACACTAGAAGAATGTGCAGTAAAAAATGCAAGGAGAAGAGAATAAAAAATTGCAGCCCATACAACCAGAAATTCTCATGCAATCTAAGAGAGATGCACAATTGGTAAAACAAAGGGCACAAATGGAAAAATTTCTTGGAAGGACACAAATGGATCCCCAAGTTGGAAGCACATCATCAACCATAGGTGAAGTTCGATGCACATCTCTAGTTGAAGACACACCAACAACAACATTGCATTTTGAAAGTACATCAGCAAACATGCCTCTATTTGAAGTCACTCCACAAACAACATCTCTAGTTGGAGGTACAACATCGTTTACATGTCAATCTCAAGGTATGTCATCAATTGTACCTCTGATTGAAGGTACGTGATCTATTCCTAATGTCATTGACATTCCTAACATTGACACAAATTTACGTTTGAGAACTCCTAGATTTTTGCATAGAAAACCTAGATTTTTTATTGATATTGATTCCAATGTCTTGAAATGGATGCCTGATAAGATGTCAAAACATACATGTCAAAGAGTTGCACAAAGGATATGGAGTTTTTTTTTTGAGAAGCCAAGTGAGGGTGGAAGATTCCAACTATTTGTTGAAATGATGAGGCAACTCAAATTTAGGCCCACCACAAAGGCTCTTGGGTTGAGAGTTTCAAATGAAACAAGTGAAAATTCCATTGTAAAGAACTTGATGAGTGCATACAAGAGCATGGGTTCTACCTCACACACGAAGGATAGTTGTGCCACAAGACATGTGATGACAAAAACACTGTTAAGCAGTCAAACAAGGAATTACAAGGTTAACCTTACAAAGACAAGTCTTTGAAAATAAGATCATCTCTAATGAGAGCCAAAGAAAGGTGTGAAAGATTGGAGGATCTAAATAGCAATGAGTTATGGGAATTATCAGATAGAGTGCCATGAAAAGATAAAATAATGGCTCAAGGCTTGAGATCTTTAATAGTAGATTATTGGAAGGATAACACAAAGGCCTCTCCTAATCAAAGATATTTTGTAAGGAGAATTGGTAGTAAAATATATGAGCCACATCCAAAGACTTATTTTGATACCACTCAAACCTAATTTTTTGTTGATTTTGTACAAAATTTTCTTGAAATTAAAATATATCAAAGATATTTTGAAATGCTAAAGCCTTTTTATGTCAAAATAAATCACACACACACACACTACTTGTAGTTGCATAGTACATATTGAGTTTTCTAACCATTATTATGTTTATCGACGTATATGTGTAGATATGCATACTGACTATGTTTTGTAGGAATGTAACATAAGGCCTCCACCTAAATCCTCAAGGGAATTCTTATCTTCCATTTTATGTGAAAGAGAGGATGTTCAAATTTTTTACAAGTCATGTTTGGATGGAACATGTGATCATTGTGGTGGCATGCAACATTTTCCATTTTTCCAACACATGGATAGTACACACAATTGGAGACAAAATTGTCAAATTTGGAAAATACAAGACAGTGGCCTACAGTCTAAAAGATGGGAAAGAAGCAAAGAAGTGTGAATTGGTCAGTGATAAGATTCTAGTATATCAGTTTATGGGAATTTCCTATGATCAGGTGGTGTATTAGTATGCAAGGAATACACATAGAGCTCAATGGTTGGACTCACAGATCAAGTTATGCAAGGACATGTTTCCACTTCATAGTATCATTTTAGTTGTCAACTTTGCAGAGAACTACATACTACAACCACAAAATGAGGTACAATCATAGTACTAAAACTCCATGCAGGTTGCTATATTTGTGCATATAGCATTCATTCATTAAAATGATAGTACAAAGGATAACAAGAAAGTATTGAGGGAGTATCACTTTTACATCAATGATGATCACACACATTCTACCAAGTTTGTGTAAGGTTGCTTTTAGATGTTCTATGTTGATCTGGCTAGCAGGGACATATCATTCAATCAACATATTATATGTTCAGATAACTATACATCACAATTCAAGAATACTAGAATGTTTTATTGGTTGATTAGGATGCATAGGATCAATGGTGTTCAATATATGTGAAACTTCTCAAAGGTTGGGCATGGAAAGGGGGAGCATGATGGAGTAGGTGCATGTATCAAAAGATCCCTAGCATGAGAAGAGTTAAAGTACAAAGGCAGTGTAAAGTTGACAGATGCAAGATCAATTGTATAGTGGTGCAATCATGCAATGGGTCTAGGTAGTCAAGGTAATTCTTTAGTTCATAGATTTTTTCATTTGGTAGATGATACTAACATTGCAAAATATGAGGATTATTGTACACTAATAGGATCTAGAAAGCTACACTCTTTTAGAAGCTCCAATGCAGGTACATGGACTATCCATACATGAAAGATGGCATGCTTTTGTTCTGCATGTACACTTCAAGCATGGAATGATTGTGAATCAAGAGAGTGGGTTAATGAATGGTTTTTAAGAATTCTAACCCTACTTGACACTTATTAGCTCCTGACGGATCTACAAATCATGGAGATGCAATCATCTATTGACTTTGATCATGTAATATATCTTACATGTTTTATTTTGATGTTCATTAAATACATCTAATAAGATGAACATATCAATGCAGGACATGTATATGCGGTGATTGCAGATGAAGACAATGAAGAGGGTATAGATTATTACATGTGTCATTGTATCAAGGCCAAAAATAAATTGGAGGCCCTAGTTATAGATGGAGAAAACATAGAATATCCTACAGGTTTGGTGGTTGTTACTGGAACATGGCTTAGAAGGTACCCAGTTAAGAATGTTGTAGTTTGGTTGTTTGAGGACTTCGACATGCATCAGAAGATTCTTCACTACTTGAACCTTGTCATCACCACCAATTTTCATTTGATCAAATAAATGGGCATACCTATGAACAAGAACTTGTGGAAAGTGTGTGAGTCTGACCAAGAGGAAATACTTGACACAATAAAGACTAGAGAAGACCTAAATGGTTCCCTTGATTGATTGGTAAGTATGCACATTGAATTTGTAAAGTCATGTTATTGATCATTTCTTTATTTCAATTGTTTAAGTTTTATTGTATAATGGTTTTCAAAATTGCATTAATGTAGATATGAAAAATGATGGTTATATGCTACTCTTTATTTGGTGCAAGGGAACCAAGCTTCGGTGGTTGTCATTAGTGTGATGAAGTCTTGTTTTGGCTTGGATAAGGTCATATAGACCATTTATTGATGTAATAATTCTATTTTCATGGTTATTAGTGAGCTAGAAGGTTTTAGTTGCAAATTTGCTAAAATAGTGCAAAGTGTCATTTTTCAAATTTTGAAGTGCAAGAAATGGATAGTGGGGAAGTTGAATGACCAGGGAAGGCAAAAGGTCACTTTTGGCATTGGTTTTCAATCAATTGTTGATTAAGGTATTTTAATATATGTATGTGAATCTTGAATGGAATGTGTAGAGAAGAGTGGAAGATTTTGTGCAAACATTGATCAATAAAGCTTTGTTTTCTTTGTAAATCTGAGATTGTTTTTCTCTTTTTTAGTGTCATAGCAGTCAATTGCATGAGCTTGTATTGAAGGGAATTTAATAAAAGGTTTTTTTTTTTCGTAGAGGGATGTGTTAGCCACATTTTTATTTTTGTGGCATTGAAATCCATCTTTTTTTAAGCTCTTTAGGGTGGATTTTACTATAGGTGGGTTTGGAAATCTAAATTTCAAGTTTTAAGGTCATTAAGTGATTTAATGGCTCATTCCACCTAATTTATATACTATAGCTCAGTGGAATGAGTCCATTAGGTTGGGAATAGGTTAGAAGATAATTCTTGGAGTAGGGGAGATCGTTTTAGAGTGATGGCATGTAGCCTTGGGTGTGAAAATGTGTGATTTTGAGTGAATTTGAGTGGTTTTAGAGTGTGAATGGATGAAATACTTTGGGGAATTCATTTGTGATAGTATTTTGAGCATGTAAAGACATCATATGCTATGTTTGAGGTGTTTTATGTGAGATTTAATTGTGAGAAGAGTGATTTTCAAGACGGATTCTTGGAAAACCTAGGTTTGGTGAATTGAGAGTGAAGGTTTACTAGATTGGTAGCTTGGTGAGTGGTTGGATCTCTTAAAATTATGAAATATTAAGGTTGGTAACCTATTTAATGACTTTCCATCGTGTTTGAATTGATTTCAAGTGTTTGGGAAGGTGTCTCTTTGGAAAAGAGGCCTAATTGGTCTACTTGCCCCTACAGTACAATGGGATTTTGGAGAATACATTGAAAAACCCATCTCCAGGCCTCCTATGACCTTATGACCACTTCAAAAACCCTTTTTTAATCCTTCACATGCTTAATAATCCTTAATATTATGGTACCCCCAAACTTCACCTACTTTTAGTCTCTAAAACCTCAATTTTCTATTAAAAAATGTACTTCTCTCAACTAGGGCATCATGCCCAAACATACACATGACATCCTCAATCCTTGCAAACCTTCAAACACATCAAAACCCACAAAATCTCACCAACTAGTTCTATCCTTCTTCAAAACAAATTCTTCAATCTGCTACTTCAACCCATGTCTTTTAGTCCTAAATTCATGCATTATATACTTGCTTGTCATTAATGAAATTATATATTAACTTATATGCTTATCTTATTTTCCTCTTGTAGGAGTAGGTGTTGGAACACTTGAAGGAGTAGGTGTTGAAACACCTTAGGGAGAAGGTGTCGAAACAGATGGAGATAAAGAAAAAGAGATGTCTAAAGAGGTATGTGTTTATTTTATTTTTTGTTTGGTAAATATGTTCCTATTAGTGACAATTGTTTGCTAACTTGTATCAATTTGATGTTTTTGTTCACATATATATATTGACATTGCAAAAGTTGGTATGATTGGTTTTTTGAGAGGGGCATATTCTATGACTCATGATGGTTTGAAGAGACGTATTTATGAGGTAATCAAGATTTCAATTTTAGAGTTCAATTATAATTCAATGTATATTAATTTTGATGTTAATTATTTGATTTGAAATTATATAATATAACTAATCTCAATTGTGGATTGAATTTTTCTTGTGCAGTTACCTTCAGAGCCAAAGAGTGCTTCAAAGAGGCTCCATTTTGATGATCCACCAGTAGTTTAGGATGAGATAGACATTTTGGCATGTATGTTTTGGATAGATATCGACATGGCATATGCCACATTTTGTAAAACTTTATTTGAGTTGGCATTGGTGGAATTTTTGTATATGTACATACAATTGATTATTGGATAATTTGATGTATAGAAGTTGAGAATTGAAATAATTTTTTCATCACGTGCATGTTTAAACTATTCAAAAATTTAATCTTGAGCAATGGTTAAATATGAATCTACAATAGCATAAAAAATAATGGTTATATTATATAGTTGACAATAAAAAATAATGAATAATGGTTAAATTATATCATATATTGCTTAGTTATATTATGGTTAAATTATATAGTTTAAACAACTTTGAAGACAAGAACAATGGTAAATTTTAACATTTTAACTTTAAAGTTTAAATACACAAATGTCATTGTATCACACTACATATTTCATATTGAATTATCATTACATATTGAAATTCAAAAAATATCATAGTTTTATATTGATAAACATGCCAAAGTGATGCAGAGTAGGGTGGCAAACTCTCAACAAACTAGCTACCCTTTAATCTTAATTCTAGACAAAAAACACCATTGGACAGTCATGACTAGGGTACATAAGCACTAAATCAACAATCATCTTTCAATGAAACACTCATCAACACTCCAAAACTCAAAACCTTCAGTTTTGACAAGTTTTAAAGGGGGTTTATTGAAAACCTCATCTTCAGACCTCTCCTCACTATTTCAATGCCTCCAAAACCTTGAAATATGTTTTCCCTTGCTTAATTAACTCTTACAAAGTGCTACCCCAACTATTTTCCATCGCTACCTACTCTTAACCTCCAAATTTCACTCAAAACATACATTCTTGACAACTAGGCATCATGCCAAAACCCCCAAATGGCCACCCCTGCTCCTAAAATCATGCACACATTCCCCCGACACCTAATTATGCCATTCCACTATGTTATAGTAGAATATAATGGGTATAAAAGATATTTGGTGGAAATTTCCACACTACCCCTATGGAAAAAACATGAATTTAGGCCTAGGAGGCATAGCTTGAAGTGGCATATTAAAGCAATAGTTTGGAAGAAGGTTAGAACCTTGTTGTTTCAGTGTTATAAAGTGGATTTTGGTGTGATAGAAAGTATACAAAGGCATGGTAGGTCATTTGGATGTTTGGGCTTGAAGCCCTAGTTGAACAAAGAGTGAAAATGGGTGAAATTCAGAGGTTTTAAGAAGGAAATGTGTGATAAATTTGGGGTAAGCATAATTTGAAGGTGAATTAAGTTTTTGTAGGGTAAAATAAGAGTGTTTGAAAATATTTTGAAGTTGAATGAGGTTTGGAGATAGGTTTTTCAATAAACACCTGCTTATTTGGTGAAAAATGAGGGTTTCATGAAAGAGGTTCTTAGCAAGTGAGTTTTGACTTACTGGTTGAAGAATTGGTAGTTTTGGATGTAGTTTGAGGACTATCCAATGGTATTTTGAGTGGGCAGCAAGATTGAAGGAGACTTCCTTTGTTAAAGTGGGCTAATTGGAGCCCCTTTCCAAGCGTTCAAGGTCAATTTGATGGTATTGTTCCAAAGTAAGTACATGTGATTATGTGATATGTTTAAAAGTGTTCTAATTGGTTCCTAAAATGGTATTTTTTTGTGGCTTTGAATGGTCTCTTCAAAGTTGTGAGAGGAAAACCTAGCTTGCACACCTACCAAACTGAACAATGAAGTTTAGAAGAGTCACCCTTGTTAGGGTTTGAAGGTTGGAAGTTTGATTTCTTCAAGTGAATTTGAGTTTGGATAGTTGTGGACCTCCCTTTCATTGCATCACAAAGGACCTTATTAATGACCAAAAATATTAAGACACCCTTAAGCACTAATTGGTGTAGGGGCACCAAGAACATTTTATGCAAATGTTGACAATTGAGGTCTTTTGCTTGTTTAGGAGTATTTGAGTCTTTTTGTTCAAACAACAAGGTCATTTATACCATTTAATGATGTAAGGAGTCATTTTATAGGTCTTTAGGTGGTTGGAAGGTCTAAGTTGCAAAATACTGCAAACATTGCAAAATTGTGCAAAAGTTATCAAAATTACAACTTATTGTCCAATGGTGGAAGTTCAAGAGTCATCTTCTTGTAGTTCATGGAAAAAGTAGTTGGAAGTTGTTTAGTAATGTTTAGACATGGTCCTCTTTTACACCCAAACATGTTGAATCACTCTGAGCTACATTCAACCAGTTGAATTCTTTAAGAGTTTGAAGTGCAAAATGGCTGAAAACTTCAACATGATGTTACTCAAACATCGTGATGCTTAAAAAATTCTCATTTGAGCCTATGGGATCATGTTGAGCCCCTATATAATAACCTTTCTTTTTTTTCTCTATCTTAGAGGTGTTTTTCTGTGGTGTTGAGATTTTTCTTGGGGAAAAAGTTGTCAAATACAAGTAGTACAAAGTTCCAAAGTGGTACAAATTTTGTTTTGCAGCTCGTGTGAAAAAAATAACTATTCCAAAGTGTCTAAGTGGGTACAGTTATGCTAGGCATGGTCCTCTTTTACACCCAAACATGTCGAATCACTTCGAGCTATGTTCAACTAGTTGAATCCCTTAAGAGTTTGAAGTGAAAAATGGATGCAAACTTTAGCATGACATTACTCAAACACCATGACACTTAGAAAATTTGTGTCTGAGCCTATGGGATCATGTTGAGTCCCTCTACAATAACCTTTCTCTATTTTCTCTATCTTGGAGGTGTTTTCTTGTGGTGATGAGATTTCGCTTGGGAAAAAAGTTATCAAATGCAAGTAGTGCAAAGTTGAAAAGTGGTGCAACTTTCATTTTGCAGCTCGTGCGACCAACATAATTGTTCTAACGCATCTGAGTGGGTATGTTTATGCTAGAAATGGTTCTCTTTCAATCCAAATGTGTTGAATCACTTTGAGCTATGTTCAACCGGTTGAATCCCTTAAGAGTCTAAAGTGTAAAATGGCTGCAAACTTTAGCATGATGTTACTCAGACATCATAACACCTAGAAACTTCTTGTATAAGCCTATGGGATCATTTTGATCCCCTCTACAATAATATTTTTTGGTTTTCTCTATCTTGGAAGTATTTTCTTGTCGTGGTAAGATTTTGCTTGGGGAAAAAGTTGTCAAATTCAAGTAGTGCAAAGTTGCAAAGTGGTGTAACTTTTGTTCTAAAACTCATGTAACCAAAATAATTGTTCCTATGCATCTGAGTGGGTATTTTTATGCTAGGCATAGTCCTCTTTCACACCCAAATATGTCGAATGACTCTGAGCTACGTTCAACTAGCTGAATCCCTTAAAATTCTAAAGTGCAAAATGGCTACAAACTTTAGCATGGTGTTACTTAGACACCGTGATTCTTAGAAGCTTCTCGTCTAAGCCAATGGAATTTTTTTGATCCTCTCTACAATAATCTTTCTCATTTTTCACTATCTCAGAGGTATTTTCCTGTGGCAACGAGATTTTTCTCTGGGAAAAAGTTGTCAAATGCAAGTAGTGCAAAGTTGCAAAGTGGTACAACTTTCGTTCTACAACTTTTGTGACCAAACTAACTATTCCACACATCCAAGTGGATAAAATTACACTAGGAATGGTCCTCTTTCACATCCAAATGCATCGAATCTTTCTGAGTTATGTTCAACTAGCTGAATCCCTTAAGAGTTTGAAGTGAAAAATGGCTGCAAACTTTAGCATGACATTACTCTGACACCATGATGCTTATAAAATTCTCATCTTAGCCTATGGGATCATGTTGAGACCCTATACAATAACCTTTCTTGGTTTTCACTATCCTGGAGGTATTTTCCTATGGCGGTGAGATTTCACTTAGAGAAAAAGTTGTCAAATGCAAGTAGTGCAAAATTGCAAAGTGGTGCAACTTTTGTTCTACAACTCATGTGACCAAAATAACTATTCCAATGCACCCAAATGGGTATTTTTATAGTAGGAATGGTCATATTTTTCACCCAAATGTGCCGAATCACTCTAAGCTACATTCAACCGGCTGAATCCCTTAAGAGTCTGAAGTGCAAAATGGCTACAAACTTCAACATGGCATTACTCGACCACCATGACACTTAGAAAATTATCATATTAGCCTATGAGATAATATTGAGATCCTATACAATAACCTCTCTTTGTTTTTCCTATCTCAGAGGTGTTTTCCTATGGCAACAAGATTTTGCTTGGGGAAAAAGTTGTCAAATGCAAGTGGTGCAAAGTTGAAAAGTGGTGCTACTTTAGTTCTACAACTCGTGTGACCAAACTAACTATTCCAACGTGTCCAAGTGGGTATACTTATGTTAATCACGGTCCTCTTTCACACCCAAATGCTCCAAATCACTCCGAGTTACGTTTAACCTGTTGAATCCCTTAAGAGTTGAAAGTACAAAATGGATGCAAACTCAGCATGACATTACTCAGAAACCATTATGCTTAGAAACTTCTCATCTTAGCCTATGAGATCATATTGATCTTCTCTACAATAAACTCTCAATTTTTCTATCTCATAGGAATTTTCTTGTGGCAGCGAGATTTCACTTGGAGAAAAAATTGGCAAATACAAGTATTGCAAAGTTGCAAAGTGGTGCAACTTTCATTCTACAACTCATGTGACCAAACTAATTGTACCAACGCATTTGAGTGGGCATGTTTACACTATGAATGGTCCACTTTTTCACCCAATTTTTTTGAATTGCTTGAAGCTATGTTTAATTGGTTAAATCCCTTAAGAGTCTAAAGTGAAAAATGGTTGCAAACTTCAGCATGACATTACTCAAACATCATGACACTTAGAAACTTCTCATCTAAGCCTATGGGATCATGTTGTTTCCCTCTACAATAAACTCTCTTAGTTTTTTCTTTGAAGGAAAATAAGTATGTCTAAGTCAAGAGAAAGTCTGCCCAATCTTGGCAAGGCACAAGCAAAGTCTGCCATGCCCATGGTCAAGGAAAATGTCCAAGACAATGCAAAGTCTACTTGGGAGAGAAAAGCTATTTCCAAACTATTATCAAGTCTACCCTTGGCTTGAATAATTCTTGTCCAAGACAAAGGTAAAGTCCACCCAACTCAAATCATACATGGAAAAGACAACGTAAAGTCATCCCAGCTCAAAGCATACATGGCAAAGACAACTTAAAGTCCACCCCAAGCTGAAAATAGGAGATGGAAAACATATCTTGAAGTCTACCTTAGGCCAAGATCAGAGGGGACATCCAACACACTGAGATGGTGCCTTGTCATCTTCTGAGCAATCAAATTTTTCCAAGCTAGCATGTCTAGGTTCAATAAACTTGACGCTTCATAATACAACTTTTTATTGTTGGTTTATATTTAGTAGAAGGAAAAGTGTCCCAAAATGTAATTTTCTCATTGGTTGAGAGGTAGTTAGTTGTGAAAAAAACCTAATTAGGGTTTTATTTTGTAATCTCGGTCATTGATTTGAAATCAATCTTGGCCATTGAATTGTATTCAAGGATCCTATAAATTGAGCTCACCCCTCATTTGTAAAACATGGGAGCATCAATCGCATACTACCAATTCACTACCTTGTCTATGCTTTCGTTTACTATTATGCTTTGATAGATTTTTCCAAGCATCCATCACTTGTCTAAAAGCACTTGTTATAGGCTCTTAGCCATAGTAGCAAGACAATGAACTATTTGATAAAATGCTTTGGTAGACATGTATAAAAAATGTTGTAGAATAGACAAGGAAGTAAACTATTTGAAAAAATGCCTCAAAGAAATGTGGTCTCTTGGTGATGGAATGCCATGACAATCTAGGGAATTTTCTTGTCATGGAATTCCATCACCATGAGACCACATTTCTTTGAGGCATTTTTCAAATGGTTCACTACCTTGTCTATGTTGTTGCTTACTATTATGCTTTGATGGATTTTTTCCAAGCATCCATATAGCTTGTTCGAAAGCACCTATTTTAGAATTTTAGCCATAGAAGCAAGGTAGTGAATTGATTGATAAAATGCTTTGGTATAAATTTATGAAAAATATGGTAGCATAGACAAGGCAGTGAACTATTTGAAAAAAAATCCTCAAAGAAATGTGTTCTCTTGGTGATGGAATGCCATGACAAGCACATTGAGACCACATTTCTTTGAGGCATTTTTTTTAACATTTCAATGCCTTGTCTATGCTATTGCTTAATATTATGCTTTCATATATTTTTTCCAAGCATCCATAGTTTGTTTTCAAGCACCTATTTTAGTATTTTAGCCATAATAGCAAGGTAGTGAATTGTTTGATAAAATGCTTTGGTAAACATGTACAAAAAATGTGGTAGCATAGACAAGGAAATGAATTTTTTGAAAGAATTCCTCAAAGAAACGTGGTCTCATGGTGATGGAATGGCATGAAAATCCATAGAAATTTGCATGCCATGGCATTCCATCACCATGAGACCACATTTCTTTTAGGCATTTTTTTCAAGTAGTTCATTGCCTTGTCTATAGTATTGCTTGCTATTATGATTTTGATAGATTTTTTCCAAGAATCCATAGCTTTTTTAAAGCACTTGTTTTATTCTTTTAGCCATAGCAACAAGGAAATGAACTATTTTAAAAACTACTTTGGTAGACATGTATGAAAGATGTAGTAACATAGATAAGGCGGTGAACTATTTGATAAAATACGTCAAAGAAATTTGGCCTCATAGAATACCATGATAAGAAAATGCAATTGGAAGCTGCTCCTACTTATTAGTTATACAATGTGAAGTAATTGCATAACTACTTAGGTTGACTTTGTAAAAACTATATTGTAATTGAAATTTATCATCTATCAACATCTAGTTATTAGTTATGTAGTGTGAAGTAATGCTTTGACTTTGAAATATGTGCAATAAAATGTAATCAACTATATGAATATAAACTACAAAAAAAATATTTTTTTACAATTCATTAGTTAAAATATTTATTTTATTTGCTCTCTATATCTCTATATGCTATGGAAATACCTTTCAATTTAAAAATAAATAGATTTCATCTCTTGTTCTACAATTTTTTACACTTTTTTTAAATATGATTTTTTCCTAACTTTTTAAAAAAATCTTATACTTTTGGTTTGTCATTTTTTCCCCCAAAATATTTTTGTTGCTATGCATTGGAAGCATGAACCATACACGTGAATACACACACTATACCTGAAGTATACATATGAATAAGTGAAGCATACATGCGAATAAGTGAGGCACAAGTAATTGAAGCATTCCAAAGGATACAAACCACCAAGAATGGAGCTTATTTACACAATACACTTTAGATGAATCTTATTGAGCAATCAACAGTAATTAATTAAGCATTAGATGTAAAAAAATACATTCCTACAACATTCAAGCATACAATTTACACAGTACACATGATAACATCATTCAAGAATGGCAATAGCAAAATAAGACTTTTTAATCAAAAATTCGTAAGGTACATAATGATATATATTGATAAAAATATATACAATATATCCAAAAAAGCCATACAAGCTTAGTACAAAGGAGCCATATTATGGACATAAAATGTCACGTATATATTGATAGTACAAAACATATGTTCCAAAATTCCACACAGGCATACAACAAACAACCCTAATACAATCATTTCCCTCTAGGGGAAGGAAATAGATCTCATGATGCCTTCAAAATTTAGCTAGATGGAGTGACTATTGGTTCTCTAGTCTTTTAAACACACTCGTTAGTCCTCCTCTCTTCACTTTGTACCTTCAATTGATACAATAAAATGTAAAGATGTTAATACAAAAATTGAATTATGGAATAACACAACAAAATATAATCACTTACTGCATACAGATAGTCATCATTCACATTTACATCATTACCATATCCACAATCTAGAGTGACAACCACCTGTAGCAACCATCAAGATAGAAATTAAGCTACACAAAACTATAGTGAAAATTTTCTATAATAGACCATAAAAGATCAAATATAATGTCAAATCGACTAATCTATTGCATACCTCTCTCAATGGATCAGAACTAGCTATTGTTGTAACAACTCTATGGTCCATCATGCCACCAACATCACTAGGGTTGTCTAATCTCAACATCTGCAAATGGTAAATGAAAGAATAAATGGTAGGGTGAACTATTAAATGTTAATGTGATGGGATTAGGAAGGAATAAAGTAACAAAAAGTGAATTAGGAGAAGATAATGTGACACAATCAAGGAATACAAATGCAATGTTTGTGTTTCTCATCAATTTTTTAGATTTTTATATGCAAAATTATGAAAAATAGCTAGCATTTTTTTACAACACCATTATTGAATAAAGGCTACCTGAGTGTAAGTTGTTTGATTAAATGAATTGCAAGGTGTGGAGGTTGAAGGTCCACTAGGAAACTGTTTGAAATCCAAAGCATGTTATGAGACAAACATTCAAATATAACATTCAACTATTCAAATGCAATAATAATATCTTTTATACTAGTTGCATACCCGTGGACTCAACATTGGGAATGAATAAAGGTTTGAAGGAATGGGGTACATCTCATGAACACTTTGACCCTAAAATTTCATCATATCAAAATTCTACTAATCTACTTATTCTTAAATTTCAAAATATAATTTAATAAACATTAAATGAACTTGTTGAATTTTACCTTAGTGTCAATGCCAAATGTATCATTTAACAAATCATTTGTGAAAGTCATCACCTCTATAACTAATGTAGGTTGTGTAGTTGCATCCTGAGGACTCTGATAATTGTACATGCAAAGTGAACCACAAGTGCCATAATGGTGGGGTGGATCTTGGGGCCTACACATCTTCTCCACACTAGGCTCTACTAGAGGCCTCACACACTATAAAATGGTCTGGGTGAGTGAGCCAGTCGACTCCTATGTGTCCACCTCTACACTATCCTTAACAATGAAAGGAACAACGACATACTCCACCTTGGGTTTGGCCAAGGTGCCAACTATGGATTATGTCATGCAATAGGTCCATCATGTCTGGAGCTCCCACCTCTACCTCGAAAGTCTAAGATGTAAAAATAATTTGGCATCTTATTGAGGATAAACTCACAATAGAGTTTCCTCAAAAAGTATTGTGGTACCTCATGGTTATTGCATGGAGGTTGGTCAAATACCATCCACCGCCGCTCCCAAAACTTATTTTTAATTAACTCATGGTGGTGCCAATGGATTAGGAACCTCCTGCATGTATGAGACAAAGGTGCGCTAGTTTTTGGGTCTATAAATAGGGCACCCAAGTCGGCTTTGCTATTTATTTTATTTTTTTAACATTTCCATATGACAAACCTCTAGCATAATATTGTCTCATCTCATGCCTCTTATTTGGCCAAAAAATTAAATTTTCTCTCTCTTTTCTCCTACATGAGATACAATTGACTTCAATGATTCAACAATTCCTCTCTTATAAGGGTGGGTTTCAACATGCTCAATTAATCTTCCAATTAATTGTTCAATGTCTCTTTTATTGTTTCCAATTTGATTTAGAATATTTTCTTATGTTCCTTAAGGATGCCTATGAATTAATGGAGGAGTTTTAGGTTTTTCTTGAATAGGAGGCTCTTCCTGAGGGGGTGACTGTGAATTCTCAATGTTTGGAGGTGGAGATTCATTCCCTAAGAATTAGAACAAAAATTTATTATAAAAACCTATTTCAATATGCATTCTAAATCAAATTCGAAATAAGTAGACCAAAAATACATACCTCTTTGCAATCTTCGATGTCTTTAATGTTTTGGCAACATCCTTGTGAAAAAATAGAAAGCTAAGGATGCAAATAATGGATGATATTTGGTGAGTGTGAGTTGCGGACCTCAAATCCTCTAATCCAAGTCATGGGTTGAATTGAAATGAGGTTTCAAAATGTATTTTTATCTTTTATTTACCTTTTTCATTTGGCACATGCCAAATTTGGTGCTCGCCAAATTTGGCATGCACCAAATGGCCAATTTCTACCCTTTTTGTGAATTTTTACAATTTGACACCTAAATTGTATCATAGATTGGTGCACTTACCCTTGCATTGATGGTGTTTTTCACATCATGTGTTGCCATCAATACCAAAGGGGGAGATTTTTAGATGTTTTGGTTTTTTTTTTTATATGTTTTTTTTGTTGATGTCAACACTATTGGCATTAATGTCCTAAAATTTGTATATATTGAGGATATTGAGAAAATTATAATGAAATGAGTTGCAAGTTGATAGTAATGAAGTGAAGTTTATTCTATTGGTTAGCTCAGTACATTGATGATCAGAGGTTGTGGATTAAAGGGTTTGTTATCAAGTATATCTAGTTTATCCATGTTAAGTTTTAGAGATTTGTATGAAAATTTGATCGAGTTATGCATAGTTGTGTTCTAACAGTTATTATGTTGCTTCAATTGGTGTTCATAAAGTAAGATAATGTGATTCTAGTAAGTTCAGTTGTTGCAGATGCTTCTCTGGTGATTCATGATGTTTGTGGATGTTTCTAGATCTTGTTTTATCTATTTTTTACATCCGCATTTATTGTTGTGCTCATGATTGGTGATTTTCTCTTGCGTGTTCATGGCCGATAGGGTGATTGTAGTGTGTTGTGGATCTTCAAGGAATAATTTTTGAAGGTTTTTGTGTTTGAGTATTTTATTTTGGGTCTTCACTATGTGTGTGCCTGACCTTGGTTGATTCGCATTAATAATTGTTGTTGATTTGGGCCAACAGTTTGTATTCATTTTATTATTTTTTTGAAGATGGCATGTAGCGATGGAATTCCTTATTATGGATATATATAAGTGATAGTTTATTCCATTTGAAGGAATGTGTGCATATAATATGTGTGAATAATGTCCTAATCATTTGAAAGTAGAAGTAGAGTGTGAAGAAGAGTGAGCATACTGTGAAGAAGTATTCATGTGCTTAACCAGAATTGTAATCAAGCATTAGCAGATGTTATTTTCTCAATTCAAAATCCTACAGATGTAATCCAAATGTTTCTATAAGATAGTGTGTCTTCCTTTGGGTAGTGAGCCTTGTTGTAATTAAGCAGTGTGCTCTAGGTAGTGTGCTTGAATGCATGTGCATTCCCATTTATTATTCTTTATACTTTTAACAGGGTATAATCTTGTGGACTAACCTCCACCATGGTTTTTACCCTAATAGGGTTTCCACATAAAAAATATTGGTGTTACATGTGTGTTTCTAATGTGTTGATGATTTATGCTTTCATGGTTATTAATTAGATATGAGAATAAGGTTAATAATTTTAATAAGTTTTGTATTTCTATGAAAACTTATTCACCCCCCCTCTCAGTCATTTTCCCTTGTGTGGCCAAAACCAATCAATACGAGGCTCTAAGATTCAAATATAACATGGTTCATACATTGAAAAACCTTCCTTGAGATCTACAACACAAAATGATAACATGAAATTGTATATGTATTGATATACAAAATTTTGTTGGATGCTTTGTTCTAACTTGGTAGTTAATCACAAAAATTCAATCTAACTTTTGGTATGAGAAAATATATAAGTGTGTATAGGATAACTAACTAGGGTTGCCATCAATGACAACACCAGATGATATGTATAGTGTCTCTTTCCAACAATCTCCCCCTTTGGAATTGAAGGCAACACTTAGTGAAAAATGACTAAGTTTCAGATCAGTACCAACATGAATGTGCTACAATCTTCAAATTTTCAAAACACAACTCCCCTTGAGATGATTAAGGCATTTTTCACCGTCCTACACTCTCCCTTTGACATCAATGATAAAGGTGGGAATCTGCATACCAAAAATCATACAAAATTTCTATGAACACATTGCATATGTATAGGCATGCTTCTATAACTTACATAAACTTAAATATATCTTCAAAATTGTTCTTCAACATGCTCAAATTAGTGTCCCAACCCTTTTTGGGACTCTCCAAAATAGTCATGTGACCATTGAACAAATAGGATTGCATCTCTATAGAATCAAGGTTTGTCGGATCATTGACATCCATAGCATCTTGTGCTTCCTTCAATGCACTAAGCATTGTCTCCATCTTAGGACCAATTAGTCCTCTAAGCTTACATACTCTTTCAACAATTTTTTCATTTTCATGCTTTAAACTTTTGATTTTTTCAAGCAGGGATATGACTAGACCTTCTTCCTTATTCATAGAAATGGTTAGAGGATCAAATGCTTGAGAAATATCTACTAACTAATTCTCATATTCCTTCATTTTCATTTTAGTTTCCTCAATGAATTTAGACAAAGATAAGCATGACTTGTAAATATTTCCACCTTCATACAATGCACCTTGAATGTTCTTTACATAGGTAGCTAAAAAATATTTATCATTTGCAATCATACCCTTAAAATATACTGAACCTATTTGCATCAAATTCTTTTTGCACCTTCTTCACAACTAACTTTTGAAGACTCAAAATGAGTACTTATAGAGTTGATCAACTTCTTCAGCTGATCAGATGGAGAATCAGATGAATCCTTGACATATGTAGGCATGATCTTCTCTAGGATACCAGATGCAAGACTCAATAGCTCACTGTCTTCAATGTTGTTGGAATCAAGGAACACTAAGAGGGGGGGTGAATAAGTGTTCTACAAAATTTAACTTTATTAACCTAATCTTTAAACCACTTATAGCATTGAACCAAATGAAAGATGCAACACAAAGCACCATAACACAAGGGGTTTTTACATGGAAACCCTGTTAGGGGAAAAACCACAGTGGAGGTCAATCCACAATCTGAGTATGCTCAAAATAAGTGTTTACAAATGGAGAATGCACATGCATTCAAGTGCACTGCCTAGAGTAGACTACTCAAAACAAAAAGGAAGACTCGTTGTCTTACAAAAACATTTGGATTACATCCAAAATATTTGAACTGAGAAAATAGCATCTACTAATACTTGATTATAGTTCTAGTTAAGCACATTTGTAGCACTTTTCGCACTTTGACTGATTCTGCACTTCTTCTCTTGAAACTGTATCTACTATAATCTAAATAAAAAATCTTCATTCTACTCAAATGAAATTTTTCACAATCACTCTCTAATCCTTCTAAATTTTGTACCATATCCTAACAAACATCAAAATGATATAAAAAATCACTTTTATATATCCATGACTAGAGATTACATCAATTACATGTCGGCTTCAATAAAATATAAATATTCATAAACTTTTAGCTCAATCCATAAATCATTATCAATGTGAATCAAACAAATTCAGCCAAAACATCTTCAAACACAAAGCACATCAAACAATTACTCCTCGAATATCCACAACACGCTACATTCACTTATTCATCCTTCTTACATTGTTAATTAAAAAAACAATCCTTATTCACAACACGCTACATTCACTTATTCATCCTTCTTACTAGATCTCCTAACTTGCACACCAATAAATACAAGGCTCTAAGATTCAAAGATAACATAGTTCATACATGGAAAAACCTTCCTTGAGATCCACAACACAAAATGATAACATAAATTTCATATGAATCGATATACACAATTATGTTAGATGCTTTATTTTGATTTGGTAGTTAATCACAAAACTTCAATTTGACTTCTGATACAAGCAAATACTAAAGTGTGGATAGGATAGCTAACTAAGGGTTGCATTAATGACAACACCAAATGACATGTGCAGTGTCTCTTGCCAATAATAAGAAGACCCAAGGAACCTCTACTCTATCTCAAGACTACACATCACAGAAGAGGAGGAAGGTCCCAATAGTTCTAGAGAAATTGAATTATATAGCGATAATGATAGTACAGATAGAGATGATGTTTTAGAGATATGGCTACAAGAAGAGTATGAATTAACATATTAGAAGGTGTATGGATTTTGGAAATCTTCAATATTTCAAGGAGATAACCTCTACAAGTTTTCAAGGGTGTTGTGTATTGTGAACAAGTTAAGAAAGTACTTTTGGACAATCTACAAGATTCAAGGTATGAATGATTTATTTTTGAACCTAATGGACTACTTAGATATAGAGGGAGAATGTTTTTGCTAGACATAGAGGAGTTAAGGAATATAGTGTGGAAGGAAGTTCATTTTGTGCCCTATTTTGAACATCCTTGAGTAACAAGATTATTAGATGGAGTTAAGCCATAGTATTTTTGGAAGGGAATGAAGAGAGATGTTGCAAGGTTTGTAGCAAGTTGTCTAGAATGCTAGAGGGTGAAAGAAGAACATCATCACTCCACAGGACTACTATGCCCTCATGAAATCTTGGAAATAAAATGGAAAGTTATTAGCATGGATTTTGTTCAAGGAATTCCAATGTCTAGGAACAAGAACAATTCTATTCTTGTGGTGGTGGATAAACTCACCAAGGTAGCACTTTTCATTCTAGGAAACCTAACAAATGGAAATTCTATTATAGCTCACAATTTTGTTCAAGAGGTTTTTAAGTTACATGGATTTCCTAAGAATATAATTTTGGATAGGGATGCACATGTGATGTCAAGATTTTGGCAGACCTTATTTTCATCAATTGGGACATAACTAAACATAAGTTCAGCATAACATCCAAAAATTGATGGTCAAACAGAAAGATTGAACCAAGTGCTAGAAGATATATTGAGAATGTGTTGCATGGATTGGAAATACAAATGGAAAGATTATTTTCCTCTAGTGGAATTTTCATATAATAATTCTTATCATTTCTTTATAAACATGGATCTATTTGAAGCATTGTATGGAAAAATGTGTCAAACTCCTATAAGCTAGGATAAGCTAGAGGATAGGATTAGCCTTGGGCCTTAGATTATATCAAAAATAGAGGAGCAAGTGAACTTGATAATGAAAAGGCTAGAGGAAGAAAACAATAGACAAAAAAGTTACGCAAATTCCAAACTTGTTCCTAGACATTTTTTAGTTGGAGAAAAGGTTTTGTTAAGATTCAAGCCTCATAAGAGCTTGATCAAGTGGAAATTCATCCAAATTGGCTCCATGTTTTAGGGTCCTTTTGAGGTTATTGAGGAAATCAACCCAGTGGCTTATTAAATTTATTTGCCACTAGATATTTCCAGGAAGTATAATGCCTTCCATGTGTCGTATTTAAAAAAGTATATACTAGGAGGTAATCATATTATTGATTTGAATTATTTATAGGTACAGGATCCAAGGGTGATAATAATCAAGCCTCTTAGAATATTTTGAATGCATAGGCTTCAATTACGCAATAGAGAGGTTCTCCAATGCAAGGTTCACTAGGATTAGTATGTTGAAGATTCCACTTGGGAAGATTATTTGGAGATGAAGTTGCGATTTACTCTTATTGTGTAAGCGTTTGAGAATAACTAGATACTGTCTATTTCATATTATGTAATGTTATGTTTTGATTTATGTTTGATAATTCAAATAATCAGGGATGATGATTCTTAAGGGGGGGATATGTTACACCCCATTGTTTGATACCTTGTTATTACCACATAGGATTACTTTTATGGGTGAATAAGCTTATAATGCATCATTATCTTTTTAATAGATTTTAATGGATAAATAATATGTATTAATATGCATTATGGTGTGATCTCTTTTTAATGTTTAAATGATATATATGTAATATGATGAATATGATTTTCATATTATTGGATAACTTCATTCATGTTGTACTAAGCTAGATTTAGGAAATGATCAAATCCTCTAGAAGGAGAGGGAGAGTGTCACCTAGGAGAAGAAGTTGATATGAAAACCATTGTCATGATCATATGAGTATCTACACACATGTATTGTATTGGGTAGTGTAACCATGTTGAGTCAATATTGATATGTGTCAAACTATGTTGTTATCCTTTTGGGATGATAGGTATGTTAGGGATCATTGTGTATGATTCCTTTATGATTGTCTTTTCAATTTGAGTCTAGTGTTAAATACCTTTTTGTTGAGTTGTGATATTTGAATGATCATGAATGGATATTCATACGTATAATATGGGTACGTATATATGTATATTAAATATAAAAGTATGTATATGTAAGTGATGGAACATACATATGATCATATGTGTGTATGGGTATGTGAAGACAAAAATACCTATGTATAACTATGTGTGGATATGTAACATGCATATGACCATTCACATATATAAACATATGTATATATGTTAATATAAATATATACACATTGATATATACTATATATTTATATTAAAATTATGATGATAATGTATGCATATATTAATGAGTGTATATATTAGGCATATTGTAATTGGTAATTATATATATATATATATATATATATATATAATGTCTCTTGCATGTTTTAGTTTCTATGTGAAATGTGTAGTAAATAGCATTGAAATTAATGCATATTGAAGGCCACTAATGGGCTGATTTAATAAGCCAAAAGATGGTGATAGGAGGCACATGGAATAAGAGTTATAATATAACTCAAATGCATATGTGTTAACACTATTGTTTTCTATTAAAAAGTTTCATCCAAATCACCCATAATGGGGCATAGCATTTGCAATTTTTAAGAGCTTAGAAGTTACAATCAAAAGACAAAGTGAAATAGGAAACTAATTGCTTAGTTTGCTGTCATATTTTCTAAGTTTTTGACTTAGTAAAAAGGAATGAGTAAGTTGATTCAAGTCTACTCAAGAATAGAGGTATAAGCTAAGTATGCCAAGGATTGTATATGTGTTGATTTTATGCATTTTTATGTTAGTAGAAATAAGAGAAACAGGCACCTAGTTTTCCATTTGATCTACCAAGCATTAGAATGGAATTTAGATTCTTATTTTCTGTTTTAAAAGGAGACAAAAATTAGGAAAGGTCGTGTAATTATTAGTTGTTCTATAGCTTTAGTGTTATTATTTTCTATAAATTAAGAGAAAAAAATTATTATTTTGTTGTCCATCATTTTATTTTGTTGTGTTGATTTTTTGAGAGTGCAAATATAGAGTTTGTTTTGAGAGATAGAAAGTAGTTTATTGAGTGAGTTCAGATCATTATTTTAGTGAGTTTGTGTGAATTTTTGTAGTGAGTTGAAGTTTATTTGTGAAGATAAGAAAATAGGAAGTTGTAAGTAGATTTATTTGGAAGAAGTTGAAAGAGTTTTATTTTTTGGAAGCGTTATTGTCCAATCATGCTCAATATTCTACCTTTACTAATCTCTTTTATTTTGGATTTGAATTGT
Organism: Sequoia sempervirens; assembly: GCA_007258455.2. Lineage (NCBI taxonomy): Eukaryota > Viridiplantae > Streptophyta > Pinopsida > Cupressales > Cupressaceae > Sequoia > Sequoia sempervirens. Next base: position 50,063,339 of record VDFB02379711.1, read on the forward strand.
GTGCTAAGTATACAATGATGTGTTATTATCATATTCAAGTAGAAATGAATTTCTTGAGTTCTTATTAATTGAGTCATGGAATTATATAAAATGTGATATGAGTTTTTCTTGAGTATACATGTTTAGAAAATGAAGTTATTGATGAATTATTGATAAGTACAATAATTAGATTTTGTGTAAACATTGTTTTAGTGATCTTGTTGTTTCAATAATTGAGATTAGAGTCATGATAGGGAAATAGGATGAATGATAATATGATATAAATACCTATATGGTGATTAGATTTGTTTGGGTATATAACTTACGTTCTCGAAAGGTTATTTACTTAAGGTGGTAATGGTAAGTTATGGCCTAGGATTTGGATGTTTATACTTGATTGAGGAAAATTCAAAAATTTAGACATTACAAGTATTTAATGGAGTAATCCAATGTTCATGACAAGCCTTTAGGGTTTATGATGTCATTATGGGAGTGTTATCTCTCTTGTGTTAAACTTTGTTGTGATTGTACACCATGAGGTTCAATGGTCAATGTAATTTCCAAGTCAAGTAAGGGTGGGTACACATATGACTCTTCTCGTAGGAAGTGGATTTTTTATATATATAGAATCTTTTGCTAGAATATGTGTAAAAGCCACTACTTACACTTATTGGTTCATTGTGGTCCAAGATTACAATCTAGTTAGTAGAGTCATGCTTGTTGGAAGAAATATAATATATGGATGATGCAAAGTAGAGAGGTCTTTATCTAAACAAACTCAATTCAAACTCAACTGAACATTTTTCCAATTCCCAAAACCCTATCTCAATGGGTTTTCACAATTCCTTCACAATTTTCTTATAGGTGTCCACATAGTGGAAATAGAGCATAACTTTCCAAAACCAACTCAAACCCACAAAAAAAGGTGTTTTAGACACCCATTTTTCCATACAAAAACATATCTTAAAACCTCAGTAGGTTGCTTTGAACTAGCTCATCCAAAATCAGGTTACTACGTTGTCTTAGACCATTAATTAGGTCATGTTTACAAAGGAACCCTCTTATAAACTCTTTCCCAACCTCAAAAATTTGTTGGGAAGCACTAACTAGCCTACAACCATCCAAAATCAATCACTTTTATCAAGGGAAACTCTCATCTAGCCTCCTCAAGACCAAGCCCTCAATTTAACCCTTCTGTAGGAGGTATTATTGAAAAACCATGTTCCTAACCTCTTAGCACCTCACAAATGCATCAAACACTCTTCAACTCACCTGCACATGCTTAATCAACCATAAGAATCTACTGCCCCCAAGGGTTTCTACCATTTACCATCTCTAACCATCAACTCTCACTCAAAAACACACATTTTAACATCTAAGGCATCATGCCCAAATCCATAATCAACCTCTCCTACTAAAAAATGCAACACCTATCACCTAAATACAATAGTTGAAATGAGTCATAAATACATTTTTTATACCTTCAAACCCTTAAACTTGACTATTCAAACCTATGTACAAAAAATGGGCAGTAAAATGCTTATTCTTTTATGAAATCACTCTACACCAATTACAAAATGTAGTTAATACATATTCCTAACCAAAACAAAAAGCCTTCAAGCGAATATGGCTTAGTACAGACCTATACAAGCCTAGAAACCATAGATTTTCTATCAAAACACTAAATTATAGTGAAATTGGGGGACTTTTATTGATTTTCTTTCACAAAAACATCAACCCCCCTTCCATTCCAATTCCTCAAGAATTTATAACTTGAAACCAACTAAAAAACCACCAAAATTGACTTTTGAACTACAAGTGACCATTGGGATTCCACCCTTGTGCATTTTTTGCACTTTTACAACTTTTACAATCTTGTTTAGACAACATTTGGTAAAATGTGCAATATTTGATAAATAAACCCCAAATCACTTCAAGAACATCATAAATGGTATATCAAGACCTTATTGGACCCAAAAGACTCAAAAAAACCTAAATCCTAACTTAAGACCTCATTTACATGGATTGGCCTCAGTGCTCCTACACCATACAACCGGCCTAAAAAAAAACCCATGTCCCATGAGGACTATACTTTCTTGAATCTTACTCCTTCACAACATCTCCTTGACCTTCAAATTCTCCCTTGTCTAGTTTTCCTTTCCATTTGGTCAGGTATTAAAAATTTGCATCTTGCTTTACTCTTTTGAACTTGCTTTCACCTTGCCATTATTTCATCCTTGCAAACCAATCTACAAACTGCCTCTTAACCTTTGCCTCATCAAAATTTTACGTTGATCTTGTCTTCATACCTTCAAAAAAGTTCTTACCAACTGTCCCATGAATGTCCTTCTTCCTTACCTTTTCTTCATGCTTAAAATTTTCCTTACACCCTTGGAATCCACCATGGATCATACCATCTGCCTCTTTCAAACTCTCTTCTCTTCAGACCTCAGTCTTAACTAGTTTACAAATCCTTTGTAATGGAAAAAATCAACTACCCTCTAACCTCACTTTGCATTAAAGGACAAAGCATTGTCCTAACCATAATATATTTGTGCTTCTCTAATCCATTTGGAGTCTTCACCAACAACTCACCTTTGGCCTCTTCTTGGCCTATCTTTGATATCACCACATCATTTCTCTTCTCCAATACTGAAACACTCTTCAAACTTACTATCTTATCAAGTTCATAATCCACTGTATTGGTAGATTGAAATTTCCCACAAAGTTATTTTGCAATCAAAGGACAAAACATTGTCCCTACCACAATATCATCACACTTTTCCACTCTAAATTGGGTCTTCTTAAGGAATTAATCCTTGACCTTTTCTTTCTTAGATTCTATCCCCAACTCATCATTGTTTCCTTCTAGACTTGCTATCTTGACATCTTTTTCCTTTCTAAAGGCTACACATTCTTCATTTTTTTCTTCCTCAAACTTCATATAATCCTTGAAAAACATGATTACCTTGCTTCTTTGGTCTGATCCTTAGCATTCTCCTACAATGGTGTTAGAGTAAAAGTGGTTCCATCCTTTTCTATAGTGTAAGTATTATATCTCCCATCATATATGGAATGTCTATCATAATACCATGGTCTTCCAAATAAAAAATGACAACAACTCATAGGTACCACATCACAAATAATTTTGTCCTTATAGCCACCAATATTAAATTCAACAAAAGCTTTTTCACTTACCAAAATTAACTGATTATCATTCAACCAAGTTGCTTTATACGATGCTTCATGAGGAAACCTTTCTAAATTTAGTTTATCCACCATTTCTATGGAAACCATGTTGTCAGTAGAACCATAATTTATCACGACATTACATACCTTTTCTTTACATTTGTAGGTTGTTCTAAATAGTGATCTCCTTTGAGTCATCTCCTTCAACTTAGCATATATTTCTTTCATTTCTCTGATTTTTCCATCTTGTCCCTTCAACTTCCACAAGCCAAAATACAAATTTTCACCTTCAAATAATCTAATCCCTAAGCTTTGATACCAATTGATGTAGAGCAGGGAGGTCTCCAGCCAAACAAACTCAATTCAAACTCAACTAAACACTTTTCCAATTCCCAAAACCCTATATCAATGGGTTTTCACAATTCCTTCACAATTTTCTTATAGGTTTCCACACAATGAAAATGGAGCATAACTTTCCAAAAAAAAATCAAACCAAAAAAAAGGAAGGTGTTTTAGACACCCATTTTTCCATATAAAAAATATCTTAAGACCTCAGTAGGTTGCTTTGAACCAACTCCTCTAAAACTAGGTTACTATGATGTCCTAGACCATTGATTAGGTCACTTTTACAAAGGAACCCTCTTCTAAACTCTTTCCCAACCTCAAAAATTTGTTGGGAAACACTAACCAGCCTACAACCATTCAAAATCAATCACTTTTATTAGGGGAAACTCTCATCTAGCCTCCTCAACACCAAACCCTCAATTTAACCCTTCTCTAGGAGGGTTTATTAAAAGGCCATGTTCCCAACCTCTTAGCACCTCACAAATTCTTCAAACACTCTTCAAATGACTTGAGCATGCTTAATTAAACATAAAATCTACTTCCCCCAAGGGTTTCTACCATTTACTGTCTCTAACCATCAACTCTCACTCAAAAACACCCATTTTAACATCTAGGGCATCATTCCCAAATCCAAAATCAACCTCCCTTGCTCCAAAATGAAACACCTATCACCTAAAACTAACCTAATAGACTCATTCCACTAAGCTGCAAGGAATATAATAGGTGGAATGAGTCATAAATGCATTTTTTATACCTTCAAACCCTTAAGCTTGACTATTCAGACCTATGTATAGAAAATAGGCAATAAAATGCTTATTCTTTTATGAAATCACTCCACACCAGGTGAAAAATGTAGTTAATACATAGTCATAACCAAAACACAAAGCCTTCAAGAAAATATGGCTTAGTACAGACCTGTACAAGCATGGAAACCACAGATTTTTTGTCAAAACATAGAATTACAATGAAATCAAGGGACTTTTATTGATTTTCTCTCTCAAAAACATCAACCCCCTTCCATTCCAATTCCTTAAGCATTTATAACTTGAAACCAAATAAAAAACTACCAAAACTAACTTTTGAACTATAAGTGACTGTTGAGATTCCATCCTTATGCATTTTTTGCACTTTTACAACTTTTACAATCTTATTTGGACAACATTTGATAAAATGTACAATATTTGCTAAATAAACCCCAAATCACTTCAAGAGCATCATAAATGGTCTATCAAGACCTTATTGGACCCAAAAGACTAGAAAACACCTAAATCCTAACTTAAAACCTCATTTACGTGCATTGGCCTTGGTACTCCTATACCAATAGCCATGCTAGATTTATAGGACACACAATACCAGACACTAATATGTGTGTTATTATGATTTTTATACCAATCTCTTCATTGAAGGGAGGGCCATCATACCAATTAGTTAGATGTGTGAAGGATAGATTATGTCTTTGGATGGAGGAAAATAACTTAGAATATTTTCTCCCTCTTCCAGTGGATTGTTGAGTCTTATGAAATAAAGGAAGTCAAGATCCATAGGTGGACACCTCAAACATTGAACCATTGAGTTATTGGAAGATATGATATTTATATATGTTTATGATATTAAATCATTTTGGAAAATGTACTTGAAACATATATTTCATTAATTGGAAATTATGTAATGTTGTGTACAAAGTTCATTTATGATAATGAAAGGAAAATTTTATGGTCTTGTCTTGAGCATTTGTGTTGTTTACTTTTCCAAGTTAAAAACTTAGGTAAATTTGGGGTATCTTACAATTTTTCTCTCTATATTTATTCTTGCATCTCTCTATCTATCTATATTTTGTTTACTCTCAATATCTCTTTACCCCTATATCTCTCCCTCTCCCTCCTTCTAAATATATATTGGAAGGGAAAAAACTTGTAGACTAGTAAGTGAGAAATTTATTTCGCCTTAGTTAAGTGAATAAAAAAAATTCTACATGTAGAGTTTGTCAAGTTTCTAAAGGAGGACAAGAAAACACCTCGTTATGCAAAACCTTACCCATTCCTAATATAATGTGAATTGAAATATTCATGGATTGTGTGTTTTGATTACATTGTACTCAGTGAGGAAATGATTTTATTTTTATTGTTATGAATCAGCTCTCAAAGTGGGTCTGCTTCATTCCATGCTAAAACACTACTGATGCAAGTAAGGTCATTGATTTATTTTTAAAATAAATTATTCTCCTACATGAATTACCCAAAATTATTACTAGTGATCAAGATGTACAAAGTTTCTAAGTCACTTTTGGAGGACTTTGTGGATAAATATTGATAGTAAAATGCAATATAGTTTAGTTTATCACTCAAAAAATATGGGAAAACTAAGGTGGTAAAAAGGAGTTTGGGTAATTTTCTTTGATGTCTAGTTGGGGAGAATCCAAGTTAGTGGGATTTGATTTTGGTACAAGTTAGCTTTTTATTTTAGTTAAAGCATCAATAGTTCCACTGGTAAGTCTCCTATCCAAGTTGTTTCTTTGAAGAAATCCTAAGGGGATTGTTGATCATATTGATATTCCAAATGGGAAATGTGTTAGTAAAGATGCAGAAGACTTTGCAAGAGATGTACAAGAAATACAACAAAAAATGAGACACAAGCTACAACTAACCAATGAGCAATATAAAATTAATGGTGATTTACATCTGAGAGAAAGTATACGAGGAAGGTGAGCAAGTCATGGTGTATTTGCATGTAAAGAAAGATTTCCTCAAGGAACTTATAACAAATTTAAACCCAAGAAAGTGGGACAATGCAAAATACTAAAGAAAATTAGTAAGAATGTCTATTTATTAAATTTTCATAGAGATTTGGATATTATTCTTATCTTCAATGTTTCTAATCTTTTTCCTTACCATTTTGGTCCTAAACAATTTCTCAATGAAAATCTACTAAGAGACTTGTTGAGTACAGTGCTAAGAAAAAGAAGATAGAAAATTGAAAAGATAGCAGAAACTAAGATTGTTACCAAAGGAATGAATAATTATAAGACGTATTTGGTAAAATGGATAGGTTTACCTAATTCCAAAATCATTGGATCACCAAAGAAGATGTCATGATTTTTACAAAATTAGACTCTTTTGAACCAAGAGATTCAAAAGGTTTTAAAGGAAAGGAAGACAATGTAACTATTGATTAATTGATGGGCTCCCACTACCCATTATTCTTATCCATTTTTTTAGTTTTTCATGCAATTTTAGTTTATGAGTATCAAATTTGGGTATTCCCTACTTTTGGCCTTTTTCTTCTTTCTTGTGGGGTTTTTTTTGGCAATATTTGGAGGGAGTGAATATTTTTATGGCTATGGTGAATTTTGGGATGAATATTATTTTTTCTATGGATTGAATGAAAATGATTGATGATTTTTTTTATTTTTTATGTTTCTATATTTTTTATTTATGTCTTTTGTAATAATGAATATAATTTCTAATTTTTGTTTCGATATGTCTATGAGTTATTATTGTATTCTTTGGTGTTTTACATGGCTATTTAAAAATATAATGTGCAGATCATAAACACAAAAAGGAGTGATTAGAGGGAGAGGAGAGGTACTATTTGCATCAACATTATACATACATGTCTACTTAAGTGTGTTTCACTAGTTGTCATTGATGTCAAAACTTAGTGAGATTGTGCAATACTTGGTGAGATTATTGTATGTTTGGAATTAGTTGTCATTGATGAGATTGTTGGCATTGGTAGTATTGATATAAATACTTAGTAAGATTATTTCATATTTTGGTAAGATTTTTTGTTAGCATTGGTTGGATGTCATGCCCTTTTTATGATGATAAAAGAAGTATTGAGTATGCTTCCTATCAGAAAAGATAATATCATGATGATATATTAAGATGAGGATTAGAGATAATATTGATGGTGGAGATTTGTTGCTCATGATATATATTATGTTGTATTCTCACTTATGTTTTCCATGAGGATGATGTGTTGATGGAAAAGGTACTTTTGGCCTTTGCATGTTAGTAGAAAGTTTCTAATTCAGGAAGTTGTTTTGAAGGCTATTTGGGAGAATGATCTACATTCCTCCACTGTTAAAGAAATGGTCTTGTGGTTTGGGATTTAGTGTATGTGCTATGTGGATGTTGTACTCCTATCTTTTTAGGTCAATTGTGTTTCCAAGGAGGTTTCTAGTATTTGCAATGAGTTAGCAATTTTGTTGGTTGTCTAGATTGGTCTAAAAAATGCTTCGTATTTCTCTACTTTGATGCCTCTACTCCTGCAAATTGGTGAACATTATATCAATGTTTTTTCAGTGTCTTAGTTAATTTTTCATGTGTTTAAGTGGTCCATAGATTATTATATTAAAGTTACATCTCATGGTTATGTATTTTGTGCTTCTGGGATGAAGTGTTATGCTTTTGTTTGATTTGTAGTGACTATTGGTGACATGAAAGTGTGAAATAAGTATTTTGAAGTGTTGTTGGATGTTCATGGAACATATCTTTGTGTTTTTCACATCATTGGTTGATCTCTTCAGTGTCATGTAATGATGAAAGTTGGATTTTTGAGTAATTTATGGATATTTGGCTGAAAAGGCTTATTCTCTTGCTTGTGCAATGTTCTTGAGGGTTTGTACCAACATTTGAGGTTGTGTTAAGTTAAATTTGGCTCTTGACCTATTTTTTTGAGGACCACATTTTATAAATTTAGTTAAAGTATGTTTATGGGCTGAATAATTATGTGCTACACATTTCATCTACACATTTCTTTGTTACCAAGTTGGGTTGATATGTGTCAGCATGTGAGTTTTTAGAGATCACATTGGAACAATTAATAAGATTTTTTTTAGTCCTATCTATCTTTTGTATAGGACCACATTACACTCTTGTGGACAACTTGTTGAAATCATTGTTTGTATTTTTTCTAGTAAACCATATTGTTGTTTTGAGATCTTGCAGAGGACATAACTATAACAACAAATTAGATGCAAGAGTTTGTGAATATGTGGTTTTTCATGAGCATATAATGAAGCAATGAGTTGTGAAAATAAAGAGAAATGAGCTTTAATGCCTCAGTCAGTAGAGTGTATTGTTGACATATATGTTGTAATTCTTAGATCTTCATGTATCCTTCTCTAAGATAGTGAATCTCATTAGGTCCTTGTCATTTGTGTCTTTCTCTAAGATTATGTGCCTCAATACTGTAGTTCCTTTATATCTTTCTCTAAGGTTGTGCACCTTAGCTTGCAAGTCCTATTGTGATTAGTGTGCTTCCTTAAGTAATGAACCTTAAAATAATTTTTAATTATATAAATAGTGAACTTTTACATTCAAAGTTTTTTTTTGTGGTTTTTCCCTCCTTGGGTTTTCCATGTGAATATAGTGTTATCTTGTGTATGTGTGTTCATTTCCATATCTTTAGATTATTGTTGATTAGTTTAAGTGTTGTTGATTCAAGTATGAGTTGTTGATCTTACTGTGGATTTGAATTTACATATTGCTAAAGAATTTATGTTCTAAAAGGGTTTTTGTTTTTGAGGATATTGATTCACCCCCCACTCTCAATATCCAAGTGTGTTCAATAATTTGTATCAAATCCAAATTCCTCTAAAGAATATTAACTAATTGAGGAAAGGTGGAGGATGGCACGTGATGGATCATAAAAGGTTCTTAGGTTTGATGGGACTAATTATACTTTTTGAAAAGTAAGAATGAAAGGCCATCTAAACTCTCTAGTTTTTGGTGTTTGGAAATCAATCAAGGATAGTTACACTAGTCCTTCTACTCCTACAGATCTAGCTGAGATTAGACTATATGAGAAAAATGTTAAGGTGAAGAATGATATCATGTGTGGATTAGTTTATTTACAAATTTTGAAGAAGATGAGCTGTAGTAATACTAAAAATGTATGGGAAACTTTGAGAAACATATATGAAGGAGATAAAAAAGTGAAGCAAGCAAAAGATGCAAATATTTAAGAGCACATTTGAAACCATAAGGATGAAAAAGGATGAATATATTGATATTTATACACTCCGAGTGGATAAAGTTGTTACTAGCATTAGAGGTCTTAGTGGAGAAGTGAAAGAAGATTAGATTGTGAAGAAATTTTTGGGATCTCTTGCTAAAGCTTATAGTCATAAAGTTTCTACTATTGAAGAATATAAGGACTTGGGTATGTATTTTTTAGATGAAATGTTTGGTGCTCTCATGGCCTTTAAAATGAGAGAATTTGATAGAGATGTTCCAAAGAGGGAAGAAACATTCAAAGCCAATAAAAAGATAGAAGATAAAGCAATTGATCAAAATAATGACTTTGATGAGGTAAAAGAATTTTTTTTAAGAATATTGAAGAAAGACACTAGAAAATACAAAGGTAAGTTTCCTTTCAAGTGTTTCAATTGTGGAAGGATTGGTCATTTTGCATCTAAATATCCCTATAAAGAATCTTATTATGGCAACAAAAGAGAGAAGGTTAAAAGAGGCCTCTATTCCAAGGAAAGTAGTTGTTCCTTAGAGCATGAGGATAATGATTCAAATTATGAAACTCTCTTTATGGCCTTGAAATATGGATACAAAAAGAGCAACATTAGAGAGTGTAAGAGGTTTTGTACTTTGTAGGATGATAAACTTAATGAAAGATCAATAGTTGTGTGGAATATATTTCATGCAAAGGAAGAAACAAATGCTTTGTTGATTGAAAATGGTTGTTCTAACCACATGACTAGTGAGAAAAGAAGGTTCATTGGTCTCAAGAAATTTAATGGTGGAGTTGTTAAGTTTGAAGGTAATGAGTCAACACAAATGTTTAGAAAAGGTGTTATATCAATTGATGGAAAGAACAAAACTAAAGATATCCTCTATTTCAAAGGTGTAAAGCATAATCTTCTCAGTGTCATTTAGATGTGTAGAAAGGATACACTCTTGCATTTCATTCCAATGTTTGTGAGATCAAGAAGGAATGGTTTAGAATATTAGTTATTGAAGGTACAAAGGAAAATGGTAATGTCTATCATCTAAATGAGGAAAATAGAATAATTTGCTTACTATCTCAGTTTTGTGAGTGTTGGCTATGACACAAGAGTATGGAACACATAAATTTTGAAAATATAGTAAAGATCAGTTATACTCATGCAGTGAGAGATATGCCTAATATAACTAAGCCTGCAAATACTTTATGCAAGTATTTTCAAATGGGAAAGAAAACAAGGGAAATTCTCAAGAGAAAGGAGTGTTCTAATATAATGCAATTGGATCTGATTCACTTTGACCTATATTGACCTACAAGGACAAGGAGTAAACAAGGTGAAACATATCATGTTTCTTATAGAAGATTACACTAGAATGACTTAGGTTACATTCTTAAGAGAAAAATAGGAATCCCTTGATAAGTTTAATATTTTCAATGCTAAAGTAAAAAAATAAATGGATGCTAATGATGGAGTTTAGAAAATTCCTAGTCATTTTGAGTTAATGAGGTCATTGAGGTTTTGAAATTCCTTGATTATATCCAACTAGGGTTGTAAGACTATAAAATAGGGCTTAAACCCTCCTAAAACCCTAGTTATATTCATGTCTTGGTCATTCATTCTATTTTCTCATTGACCTCCTACTTTTGATTCCTAACCTGTTAATCATAACTTGTGTCATTCTATGTCATGCCTTGATCAACCCCTTCATCCTTGCTTTCTCGGTCACTAACTCATTCAAATATTTGGTTAATATATTTTTTCCATGGGTAGTGAAATAAATTTTTCCCAAGTCTAATATTACCTAGGCATGACCTCTTTTAAATCACAAAATAAAAGTGTGCCTTATATTAACTTTAAGTCATGTAGGTGTTCAATTCTCAATTTTTCCCTACCATCCCACACAATTAAAATATTTAAAGAAATAACAATGCAAAATTATGGGTGGTTTCCTTGTGGTAGCATTACATTCCATCACATTGTCCCTTCACATCACACTTTGCTTCTATGATGTTGGCTTCCTTTGAGTCATGGGCCATGTTTGAATATCAATGGAAGGTGAAACAAGGAGAGGATCCAATGATCACCATAGGAGTTTAGTGCATCACATTTTTGTTCCAAAGAAACAAATACCTTTGTGAATTGAGCAATGGGTGGAATATGATGTCAACATGGACAAGTGGCAATAGCCCACTATCCCACAATGATATAGTGGGTCCTCTATTTGGCCCAACGTATGTGAGGATGCAACATGTGTCCTAGTGGGACCAAACACATGGCTTGTGGTGCATGAAATCAATGGTATATGATTGGGGAAAATGAATCTAACAATTATTGCTTTGTTCATTTACATTGTAGTTGTGAATGACCCCTTGCCAGGATAAAGTGTGATGTTTATATCAGCTGCAATGGAGAATTGAAAACCTTGATTTGAAGATGATGATCCAATAGTTATTGCATGGAGTCTTTGCATCATAATTTATTGTTGTGAGGCTAGTGTTCAATATGCAATGTGTGAGGGGATCACAAAGAGAATATTCCAAAGAGAGGTGTCAGTAAATTGTTACATCGCATGGGCATAAGCCATCATGATTTGTTGTCTCATTTGATTGAAAGAGGTTGAAATGTATTAGATCAACATGATAGTTATTGATCATGATTCTCATTGTGATCAATGGCTGCATTTTAAAGTTTCATTGAAGATTAAATATCATCCATTCATGAATAATCTAATTGCTACAATTTGAACAATAATGGTCAACTACTCTAGTTCACATGAAAAGGCTAGAGTTGATGTCCCAATGAAATCTCCAGCAACTAGATCAAATTTGATCAATTTTGGATCGAGTTTTAACTCCTCTCCAATTTTGCATTCATTTTTGGATGGTTCCATTACTCCCTGGTGTGTTACAGTGGCCAAAATTCTTCTATTAGGATATGTTTACCTAGATTTTGTAGTAGATCTCATGGCCATCCATACCTACTAATGAGTCAATTTATCAATCTATTTTATGTTGGTTTTTGCATTTTTAAAGACATCATCAGACATTCCTTTTTAGACATACTCCTACACTATGTTATCTTTTTATGCTGATTATACCACATTGGACCTAATTAAGAGTAATGGAAATATAGTTATGATATGGTATCATTGTGTGTTTTATATGTGAATGTGTGTGAAATGTGATTAGAATTCTATGTTTAATCATGGTAGTTAGCTTTGTGTATATTCTCTATGGATTAACCTCTTTCAACCTAAGAACCCACAACATCTGGGAGTTGTAACCCACAGACAAAGGAGGTTTGGAACAACAAAATAAGGGAAGTGCTAGAACAAACTAAGTGTAGTTATTGTCATGTGGAGACACCTAATGGAGTTGGATGTGCATAATTATGGAAACAATAAAGGCATTGAAGAAGAAACCTATTATTTCTTGAACTTTGGCATAACTTTTATAACATATTTTAGTTTTGTTACTTCAAAATCCTAATTCTATTAGGATTCTTGTTATTTCAGATGCAGTTAGGATAGTTGAATCTTAATTACACCCTTCCATTTATGAGAGTTGTGATTAATAATTTTTTTTTTAGAGTTAAATTTTGAATAAACCCCTTCGTGCATGTATAAACTTGGTAGTTGAGACCCTAAATAAGTGGTTAGATAATTAGTTGTTGGATCTCATGATGATTTATTTATTAGTTATTTCTTGATTTCAAATTATGGATCATATACATATATCGTTTCATTGAATACATAATATTTTATGTGATATCATAGAATGCATTATGGATGGTGTTAATTGGTATGATTGCATATGATCTGAATATCTATATTCAGTTTTAGTTAAGTGGAGACATCTATTTGGATCGGCCACTCAAGGTACTATTCTTCACTATATTTGTTGTTTCATTTTTTGTTTGTTAGTTAATTATGTTATTCATGATTACATGTAAGTTAAACTAGGTTCTAATATCATGGTTATCAATAGTGGTTATTATCATTTATGGATGCATACCATTACTTAATAGAACTCTAAAGAATAGGATGAGTTAATTTCTTAGTTTTTAACCATTTTCAATAATTACTTGCTAATATTAGTTTAGTTATGGATTAAGTTGTAGGTACCCATAGCAATTAGTGATAGCTTACTTCTTTCATATTATGTGTTCTTATGATTTCTCAGTAATTGGAATACCTCAAGTAGAATAATTTAGGTAGTATTGAGTCTTTGAAAGCATAGATAGTATAGGCACCATCACAAGTTTACAAGCCCTAGTTGATGATTCAATGTAGTCTTTGCAATGTTAAGTGAACTATTCATTTAGGTTATCCTTTTGTATTTTATGGTTTTCACCAAGTTTATGATGAGGGCACAACCCAAGACTTAGGAAATAACCCACAAACAAGAGAATAATTTTATTATTCAGAAAATGGAGCTTCTTACATGCAGAGGATCTCAAATTCCCAAGTTCTACAACACATGCAAGTTACAGAAAGCAACAGAATCACCCTTTCACAATATGTGAGCTTGTCCCCAAAAAGTTACCCAAAAATTAGAAACCCCCCCATAAGTAGAGCTCCTTTTTAGTTTGGAGCCAAAACAACATTCAAATATGAGTTTAGGCGGTTTGGCACCGAAAAATTACAACTTTGAAGTTCAAATTTCAAAAGAACATTTGTAATTGTATCTTCTAGAAAGTGCGCCAACTTCTCGGGCCATAACTTTTGATTCAGGGCTCTGATTCATGAACTGTTTGAACCGTTGGAAAGGTCTCAAAGTTAAGAACACGCTTGAAATTTGCTACACCAATTTTGGCAAGTTTTGGGGCCGATCCAGGAACTCTAAGTGCCTCAAATATAACCCATAAGATTTTCAGGTGCAAATCTGGGGAACTAAAACTGCAATATCTTTCCACCCAGAAATAGAAAATAAAAACCATAAATTGGGAATTTCATTATGAAAAAAAGGGTATCCAAAAATATAAAAACATCTAAAAACTGGGAAACTTGAAATTTAACTATTTTTGGGTGATGGAAGATTGCCCTTACACCACTGGATGCTCCTGCATCAAACACCCAGGGTAATTTGAGAAGTGACCCCGTCACGTCTTAGATGGTGGAGGAAAACCCAAATAGTTGACCTCTGCCTTAGGAAACTAGGATGAATCTTCAACAGGCCTTCCTTTCCATTTCACCAGATATTCTTCATACTACCTATTCCTGGTACTCCTTCCCACATGACTATCCAGAATTTCTTCAATCTCCTCCTTTTCTGAAGTAGGTGCTGGAATCCCACACTGTTCCATCGTTGGTACTTCCTCTATGCCACCTTCATGATACTCAGTCAAATCTGAAATGTTGAACACATGGGAAATGTTGAATCCATCTGGCAACTCTACCTCATATGCATTCCCTGAATCATGCCTCTTCAAAATTTTACAGGGACTGAACTTCTTCATCTTCAATTTGTTATATGTTCCCACTAGAAACCTTTCTTTCCTCAAGTGGACCATCACGTCATCACCAATCTAAAACTCCT
This sequence comes from Sequoia sempervirens, assembly GCA_007258455.2. Lineage (NCBI taxonomy): Eukaryota > Viridiplantae > Streptophyta > Pinopsida > Cupressales > Cupressaceae > Sequoia > Sequoia sempervirens. The sequence goes on from VDFB02379711.1 coordinate 50,078,351, forward strand.
TATACCTCCTCTTCTGATCTGACTTAGCCTTATACTACATATTCATCTTGTTAATATGTTCTCTTACCTTCTCATGTATATCCTTGATGTGTTCTGCAAAATCTTCAACTTCAGCACTTATTTTCTTCTCTTGGTCCATCTTCTTCAATTCTAGAGCTATTCTAGGGCTACCTCCATACACAATCTGGAATAGTGATCTACCAGTGCTTCTGTTGATAGAATTGTTGTAAGAAAATTCTGCCTGAGGTAAGATCAAGTCCTATACCTTGGGTTTATCTCCTACCAAACATCTCAGTAGGTTACCCAGACTCTTGTTAACAACCTTTGTCTACCCATCTGTTTGTGGATGGTGTGTAGATCTGAACTTCAACTCTATCTTCAACTTCTTCCACAAAGTTCTCCAAAAGTACCCCACAAATTTGGTATCACGATCTAAAACAATACTCTTTGGTAGACCATGTAGCCTTACCACCTCTTTGAAGAACAAGTCAACAATGTGGACTGCATCATGGGTCTTCTGACATGGAATGAAATGTGCCATCTTCAAAAACCTATCAACCACCACAAAGATTGAATCATTCCCTCGTTGTGTCCTTGGAAAACCAATAACAAAGTCCATACTTATATCCTCCCATGGCCTCTCTGATACAGGCAAGGGCTGATATAAGCCTGTATTCTGACTCACTCCTTTAGCCATCTGACATACCCTACAGCTTTGTACAAACTTCTTCACATCCTGTGACAAGTGAGGCCAATAATAATGCTCACTGATAATGGCAATGGTCTTATCCCGTTCAAAATGTCCTGCCATTCCTCCACTATGCTTCTCCTTTACGGGTTCTCCCTCATGGAACTCCTTGGAATACACAATTGACTTCCCTTAAATAACATGCCATCCTAGATTATGAAATCCAGCCACCTTGTCTTGTCCATGTAATAAGTTCCTTGAAAGCTTTTCAAGCCTCTGCAAAATCAGGATCTTCTTAATACAATGTCTTAAGTTCATTGAACCCAACCACTTCAATCTGCATCTTTGTCATCAATGTATGCCTCCTACTTAAGGCATCTGCAACCCTATTTGACTTCCCACTCCTATGTTTCAAAACAAAGGTATAACTCTGCAAAAACTCTACCCATTTCATATGCCTCTATTTAATTTTCCCTGACTATTTAGATGCTTGCCAAGGCACGATTATCAATATATAGAACAAATTCCTTGGCAACAAATAATGTCTCCATTTCTTTAATGCTTGAACTATTGCATAAAATTCTTGATCATATACAAAATACTTTCTCTTGGCATCATTTAACTTTTCACTGAAATAGGCAATGGGCTTACCTTCTTGGCTCAACACTGCTCCAATTGCACAACCACTGGCATCACAATCCACTTGAAACACCTTGTTGAAATCTGGGAGGGCTAGAACAGGTTGCTCTGTCACCTTCTTCTTCAACAGTTCAAAACTTTTTTCCGCTCCAGTGCTCCACTTGAATTCTTTTCTATCCCCTCTCATTGTTTCAGTTAGGGGTCCACAAATACTACTGAAGTTTCTAATGAACTTTCTATAAAAACTATCCAAACCATGGAAAGATCTCACCTCGGTAGTAGTTCTTGGGGTAGGCCATTCTAGAATAGCCTTCACCTTCTCTGGGTCCATCTTGATACCTTCTACTGAGACAACAAACCCCAAGTACATTAACTCCCTCTTCACAAAACTGCACTTCTTCAGATTAATCAACAGTTTCTCTTCTCTTAACTTCTCAAAGGCTCTCTGAATATGCAGTAGATGCTCATCCAACGTCTTATGAAAATCAAAATATCATCTAAATACACAATAACAAAACTTCCCATAAATTCTTTTAGTACCTTGTTCATGAGCCACATGAATGTGCTCGGTGCATTGGTTAGCCCAAAAGGCATGACTAACCACTCGTACAGATCCTATTTGGTCTTGAAGGTAGTCTTCCATTCATCTCCTTCTCGAATCTAGATCTAGTGATATCCACTCTTTAGATCAATCTTTGTGAAGTACTGAGCTCCACTCAAACAATCCATCAGGTCATCCATCCTTGGCAGGGGAAATTTGTACTTGATTGTTATCTTGTTTATGGCTCAGGAATCTATACACATCCTCCACTCCCCATCCTTCTTTGGTGCTAGTACTGCAGGTACTACACATGGACTCAAACTCTCACGTATCAAACCCTTTCTCAACAACTCCTGAACTTGTTTGTTCAACTCCTCATTTTTTGCTGGAGTCATTCTATGAGCTGCCTTATTTGGAAAATTGGCTCCAAGAATCAAGTCAATCGATGGCCCGATCTTTGTATTGGTGGTAAACCCTCTCAAGTACGTACTCGAGAAACAATATCCTGGAAACTCATCCAGCATCCGAAACTGTACGGAACCTTCTCACTATCCTCCTTACTCCTCTAGGAATCAATGCAGCACACATGCTCATGCTTCATACCTTCTAAAATTTTCTTCCATCTACATAACAAAATTCTAGCACTACTACATACCTTTTCTTGATCTCCTTCAAGGGCCTCAACTTGTGATGAACCCCATCCTTTGTCAAGGAATAAGTGTTTGCATGTGCATCATGTATACCTAGCCTATCAAGCTACCACTTGGCCTCCGCAGCAACATGTGACATGCATCCATGGGGATGATATCACCACATGATACCTCATCATAGTAGCTCGATCTTGAACTTTACTAGAGCCTTGCTCATTGACCAAAACTTTGTGGTCTTTTCTGCTGACGAGACAATGTCTGAATCTGGGTGCCTTTCCCTCTTCAGCTTCAACTTTGTGACCATCTCTTCTAACACTAGATTATCGGTGCTCCCACCGTCAATAATGACATCACAACATTTTCCTTCACACTTGCACCTTGTGCGAAAAAAATTCTTCCTCTATTCTGATTCCTTTTCCTCAGTCACCAGGGCTCTCCTAATCACTAGGGCTTCTCCCCTTTCAGCATCATCTGAATGTTCAGATTGGGCCTCCTCATCTGCATGCGCAACCCTTCCATGACCTTCTGGCCTTTTGTCTGCCCTTCCTTGGTGTTGTGGGCATTCATAGGCTTGATGCCCTTCTTCACCACAATGGAAACAAGTT
>VDFB02379711.1:50081573-50144902 GCA_007258455.2 Sequoia sempervirens
GAACCTTCTCACTATCCTCCTTACTCACTCTAGGAATCAATGCATAACACACACGCTCATGCTTCATGCTTTCTAAAAATTTTCTTCCATCTACATAACAAATTCTAGCACTACTACATACCTTTTCTTCAGTCTCCTTGTTGATGGTGTTTTCTGCACAACAACAACTCAGACAGAATATAATATCCTATCTCTCTTGAAAGGTTATCTTCAATAATAAATCACTGAAAATCACCCCAAGGTCTCTTAGGTGTTAGGTCATAACAATGCATAAAACAACTCAGATAAAATGTGAAATGTTGGTAATCACAGTCGGACCTTACTGCAAGCAAACTGTATCCTTTCAATTTATTAGATCTGACAATATGGTGATCTTGAATCCTAAATCTAACTGAATAATTAAAGAAACAGCAAAAGGTAAGGATGCAAGGAAGTAATAAAACTTAAACTACTGCAAGGACAAGCAATGTAAATGACATATATGTGGAATGGACCTATCTCAAATAACCAATTCTTGATCGACCCACAATGCAATCTTACAAGAACGGTGCAATCTTCTGAGGTATTTAAATTTTCAAATCATAGACTTGCATCTACAATCGAACTTGAGCACACTGAATATACGGTCCAGGTTGACTTTACCAGCCTACTACAATTAGATAGTTATTGGGAGTATAGACCAGAGATAGCTACAAACATTCCAAATATGAAATCACAAACATCATTTATCCAACCAAAACTAATTTACTTCTGAGTACTAAACCCTAAATCTTTAAGCAATTTAAAAGATAGAACAAAGGAACCATGCAAGATGAAATAACACAAAGGATTTCACCAGGAAAACCACAATGTCTTCAATTGTATTAATCACCAAATGTTGCAACAATTCAACCGTTTTGATACAGTATTTGCTTCAAGAAAAGACTAAGAAAATCTAACTATTGCTCTTGCTTATCTCTATTACTTCTTAGCTAATTAATGTCTAACCCCTTACAATGAGGCGAGAATGCCCATTTATATCAAATTTCCCCCAAAACATGTCAGCCCAGCCAAACATTTTACAAAAATAATAAAAACTGCCAAAACAGGTCGGCCAAGGAAACAAACTAAGGCACACATTTAATGCAATCATCCAAGTCGGCCAAGGCACACTCCTCAAGGAAGTCTAGTCCAATGCATGCCCTATGATAATAGGGAAGCACAAATCTTGAACTTGAGCATTAACTGCCACTCCCCTTGTCTTTCTTCTGTACTGACGTCCCTTGGACACTCGAGAATATTCTATCCAGCTCAGCAATAGGTGGCAATGGCAAAACCTTGAGCCGACATTTAATTGAATCTATCTCTTCCTTGGACTGCTCGACAACTTTAATCCAGTCTTCCTTACTGGCCATGTATCTATCCATCACTGCCAAGTATGTGGCTACATCATCAAGTAAGTGGGCGGTGACAGCTCCATCAGAATCCGGGGCATAAATTTCATGCCACCACTCCTTCAATTGCTCATGGCTCAGATACTTGGGGGCTATCTTCTTCCTCCCTGTCATTACCTCAAAGAAGGCAATGCATCCGTCATAAACTGATGTCAGGTCACCATCAATTGACTTCCTTCATTTTTGTATCTTCTCTAATGCCTTCTGTCTGATCTACAATGCCTCGAACCACTCCCATGGTTCATCCAATCTGGAAGAGGGAAGGATTCCATCCTTAACCAACTGCTCCTTTCCATGCCCCAGGATAGTCCTCGACTTCTGCAACAGGAAATCTATGTCACCCTTATCCTGAGACGATGTGTTCCAACAGTTCTTTTGCCCGGACTGCATCCTTGCCCACAGACAAGATCTCCTTAATAGCACTATCCCCATTCATCTGAACATCCATCAACCAGTCATTAGCAGCTTGGGTGGAGGCCTTCATCTTTTAAATTCTGGAGATTGTCTCCCTAGGCAGAAAACCCGGAGTAGCAGAAGAGGATGGATGGAGAGACTGTAGAGGCCTCATTACCTCTTCTAAACATTTCCTCAATCTTTCATTTTCTCTCTTCAGCTCCCATTTGGATTGGGTCTCCTTCTTCAGCCTGTCAACAATTATGGCACTCGACCCCTCAAACTCCTCAATGTCTTGCTCTAGAGAGGCCGGGCCGAGATTAATAGTTTGGACATTATAGTCCCGGCCTATTATATCATCCCTCATTTTATCTGCTGCAGGGGTGGCGATGTGAACTACCTTGTTGTGTGCTTCATCCCTTTCCATCTGGGAAATCACCTTAGCAGCTTTCTTCTTCTTTCCTTTGCCGATCTGGGATAGCATTTCATCCCAATCCAACGGAGTGTCCTCAACAATTACCTGTTTCTTCCGAGTAATCTCCTTTTCCACCTAGTCCGGAGCTATAGGGTCCGTCCGGATTCCTTCTGCTCTTGTTTCTCCTAGATCCTCTGTCACTTTGACCTCCTCCTCAGTTGTTGCTTTGTCATCCTCTTTCTTCGGACTCCGCTCGCCTCGATCAGCCTCCCCAAGTCCCAATTCCTAAAGCACTGGTGATGGAGTCCTAGCAGGTATGTTTTCCTCCGGCCCAGGTGATCCGCAACCTTTATCACTCTCCGGAGAAACCTCGTACTGTACCAGTGGAGAAGTGTGCCTTTCCTCTATTTCTTCCTCAAGCTCGGCCGCTTCACTGTACAGTGTTCCCTCCTTGAACAACTCAGCTTCCCTGCTAATTCCCTGTTCCTCTGGATTTTCTGGTTCTGGTGCACTTAGCGGAGGAGAAACAGGCTTGTCCTGCTCGTCAACTGGTTGTGTTGGAGGAGAGTCCTTCTACTGTGCCACATCCGTAGGAGAAGGAGTTCTTGATTTTCTAGTATATACCTTGGTTTTCTCCCCTCTGGAGCTCTCCACATCTACAATTGGAGGCTCATCCTCTGACGCAGTCTGGTCCTTCCTCTTGGCTGTCCTTGTAGTTCTTGTCTTCTTGGGCGATGGAGGAGCATCCTCCTCTTCAGCCTTCTCCCTTTCTTCCTCATCTGAGGACTTGCTGATGGTCAGGGTCTTCCACCTACGTTTGCCAATTGGTTTCCTCTTCATTGCAGGCTCAGCCCCCTTAGGACCTCTGACTTTAATATTGAATGGTGAGGTCTTTGCTGATTTCCCTTTGGTGTCCTCTTCTCCGGACTCCTCAGAAGTTGACATGGGGTTGAGATTCCCCATCAAGTCAAAGGTGCAAGCCACTTTAGCATTCTCTAACTCCCAGACTGTATGCTTGACCCAAGAAAAGGTGAATCTCAACACAGGAGCCATCAGGTCCCCCAATTCTTTCACTTCGGGCTCACCCCAATCAATGTCCGCAACTGACCTGTCTTTTATGGACTCATAGACATGGTCTTGAACCAACTTTCCATCATCATCAAGCTGATCTGGAATCAGCTTAACATTGTATTATCTAATGGCTTCTACAGGCAGCCGGGAATACCTCTTCTTCCTTGCATCAAGGTCATCCTTGATATTGACCCAGTAGTCTTCTAAGTCCTCTTTATGCCTATATTCCCGGGTCGCCCTCTTTTGGGCCTCTCCTGTGATATCAAAGTTTATTCTCTTCGAATGGAAAGAGAATCCATAAGCTGCCAACTCCTCACCTACAGTGTGAGCCGATTGAATAGATGGGCACACTTCCCCTACACCAATCCCAAGAGGGAAGTCTCCTCCGAATCCTATCTTGTGCTTTTCTTTCTTCACAACTGCATCAAACTCACAAATCTGGTGCACAACCTCCAACAACACAATATGATCAGTGGGATACCGGGGCAACCTATAAGGGGCAACTGGACATCCATCAATTCGGAGGTAGGTGAATGTAGGGAACTGGATAAACCATGCTCCGTAGTTCTTAATTTCCCCCTAGCTCCATCGGATAATGTGATATGTTCTGCATTTTGAAGTGTACAAGTAATGTGCATTGTGAATGCATCATTTGTCCTCCTGTAATCCTTATGTCCTAAATGCAGCTCTGGATAAACCTCATAGATTATGCTCTGCCCAATGGTTCCCCTCGGAGTCAAACCTTTGTATAGGTAGGAAAAGGCCAGCACATACACAATGTAAGAAGACATATTAAACTTCTTTGCTTCCAGGACATTTCTCAGTTGTTTGTCAATCTCTGCACTAATGAGTCCTGCCTAGTGATAGTTTGTCCCCTGGCTCATCTTGGTGATCACATGGACCATCCAATTCTCCAATACCCCTGCAGTTCTCAGTCCAGCCATCCTGCTCAACAGTGTGATGGCATCATACACGTCCGACCTGAATTTCACCCTGTGCAGCTGTTTGGGCAACTTGGAGTGGTGAGATTTTGGCTTCTCCAGCCATGAATTGATGATCTGCTGAGCCTTGGTTGGCTCATTCTCATAATAGGTCCTGGCAGTGTCAATGTTCAAAGCACAGATCGAAGGAAGATCAGGCATGCTGAAAGTTCGTGCAATGGAAGCCGGACTGAAGTTTGCCAAGACTCGTCCCTCAGTACTGACCACCATCTGGGTATCAAACGCATACTATCTTGCACATTCCAAAATTAACTCATAGCATTGAACCGCTAGAGGGAACCCTGCCACATGCACTAATCCAGAATTCATCATTCCTTGTCTCAAAGCTGACTGGTCCTTCTCAGCCGCTCTCTGCTTGAACTCCTCATAGCGCCAAGCACCAACATTTGTGTCAGATACCTCGGCCCACATAGAGGACACCCTGCTTTCCGGGAGCTGATTCTTCATATCCAGTCTCAACCGCTCTGTCTCAGAAATTGAAGATGCCACTGCACCGCCTTTGGACTTCCCAGTAGTAGCCTTGCTTGATTCGGCCTACACATCCAAAAATCGTCATTAGAATCCAATTATTATTCATATTCCAATTCAAAAGGTTAGCACAAATCATGTAAATCCATCAAAATCCATTGCTAACTACTAATCCATCGAGATCCGGAGAAATCAGACAGTCCAGGAAAATCACGGAATCCGGGAAAATACCGTCGGGGTAGAATTTCAGAGAAATCCGACCCTGACGGATTCTTGCTGCCAAAGCATCATTAATCATATAGATCATTAGTGTAAATGGAAAAATGAAAGGATAATCGTTAAATTCACTCATTAGCAACAAGAAATAATCATTAGACAATCATTCCACCAATCCTATCATCAAAATATCGCAAAGCACACAACCAGACAGGACATCTAAAAAAATCCGGATGGAATGGATTTTCGCGGACAACTCAAAATGCACCGGAAATAACCCCCAACCCGCGGAATAAACCCAAATCGGGAAAATATGGAAGCGAGGAAATTCCGCGATGACCTCGAAACCCGAAAAATGATGGATGCGAATCAAAACTCAAATGATCACAAGATCCTCCCGACCTGAGCTCGAATGATCCCAAAAATCGACGATAAGCAACAAGACCCATGGTGCAAAGGATTTAGACCCCTCGACAGCATGCAAAGGATGAATCTCCACATCAAAATAAAGATGCCCTAATCCGAATGGCCAAACCACCCGCCATTAAAACCAGAACAAGCTTTAAGGTTTAAAGATTATAGATAAGGATTTACCTAAAGCCACCAACATGGTACGGGGCAAGGGCCGCTCAAGCACAATGAAATCTTCATTCTGGGCCGAACACCAAAGGAAACCCTAGTTTGTCACCCTGACAAATTTCGCGCCTGGAATAAGCAAGCAATTCAACCCAGAATCCCGCCTAAAGTATATCATCTCACAGACAAATGGAGTTCACAAGGCACGGAAAATGGGGGTTCCATAACAAAAAGGATCAAACCACGACTCTATAAATACGAAATCAAAATCAAATGAAGGGCCGACCCAAATCCAATGATACCCAAGGCAAGAAACCCTCAATCACCACACAAGCAAACAGAAGGGCAATGAATACATACCATGGATCAAAGCGAACAGAATTCAAGCTCAGAAAATCGACCACGCGGAAAACACGTCCAAGCAATAGAAATACTAGCACCAACACTCAAACAATCCTCACACAAACAACCCAGGATGAATTCTCAAAGCTTCAAATGAAAATTCTAAATCGCTAGAGCAAATCAAGTGAATAGGTGAACTCAGAATGATGCTCAAAATGCCCTAAATTCAACCTTATACCCGCCTGAGCAAAGGTATCTCAACCATTAATGCGCGACAAGACATTTCTGACAAGTCCGGAAACCCGAGCCCCAAGCGGAATTTCAAAAAATCCCAAAATGCGCGGCAACACGGATTCCGCGAAAATGCAGAAACCGGGGAAATCAGGAAGATCAAGATTTTGGCAGAATTCAGGAAAATCCGACAGGTCCGGAAAATCCCGAAGTTAGGCAGAAACCTGGAATCAGAGAATCCAGCTAGAAACAGACAAGGAACCAGAGCCCGGAAAAATCCGCCAGCGATGGAAAATCCCAGATCCAGGTGAAAACCCGGACCCGGCCAAAACCCTAATTTCATTCAATTCCAACCTCAAGGGAGGGTCCAAGCAGGCAAGACCAACATGTCAAGACCCTAGAATGATAAATCCGATAGAACCAAAGGTCAAGACACCAAAAAAGAGGGCCCCCATTCCAAGTGGGGTGTTTGTGCAAAAACTGCACAACAAATGGCGACTCTGCTGGGGAAATGCTCCTGAGCATTTCGATGACAAACTGGAATCAAGAACCCAGAACTCAGGATTTCAACTCAGATACCCAGCCACCCCCTTAGGGTAAAACAAAGAAACTCCCAGTTAGTCAGACGTTCCTATACCAGGGTCTAAGTGTGTGCACATGTATTTATTACCTACCCTCAGTTGCAAGAAGAACCAGACATGGTATGAATAGGCTACGTAAAGATTCTCACTCTAAAAGTAACCTGGATAGATCCTCGCTGCCAGTCAGGCGTCCATAGCCCCGACAAGGTTATCGCTGTGGTCCTCCTGAACATAGCTCTATTGCCAGTCAGGCGTCTATAGCCCCGGTAGAGATATTCAGATCCCCCTGATAAGTTGAATTCCAACCTCATGATTCTCAATACACTTTTTTTTTTTTTTTTCTTTTTTTTTTAATGTTTCGTTCTTGTTCACTCATTTTATTCAACCTGTGAACAGTGAAGTTCACACTCAGGGCTAAGAACCGCAGTGGCACTAGAGCAGAAAAAGAATTTTCACCTGTCCAGACCTTATAAGGACTTTTACAACTTCAGGTATATTAAGGATTAAAGGTATAAGACCCCAATATATTCCTGTTCAGACTAACTAGAAAACCTTTGTCTCAATCCAAGGACAAATGACATAGGTTAAAGAATTCATACCACGGTATTCTGGAAAAATGATCAAAGCTTGTAAGGGAAATACCGGGAACATTAGACCGGCTTTGTCACTGCTACCATACAGATGCACCCACATTCCCCAAAAGGAAAATGACCAAAAGCAAGAGCAACGCAACGCAAAACAAACAAACCAAAGCAGACCTACTCTAACAAACAAGCAAAGCAAAAGGGAAACTTACTCTAACCAAAGCAAGCAAACAAGCAAACCAAGCAACCTAAACTAACTATTTACAGGGCAAAGAGCTGAGAATAGCTCAAGACTGGAAATAATGTTTCAGGTACTGCCCATTGACAGGTAGTGGTATGTCCTCTCCCATGAGAGTCCTTAGGCGGAAGGCATTATCTCCCAGTATTTCGGCAATCTGGTAAGGACCAAGCCATAATTTGTCAAATTTTCCATGACTCCCTTTCTGATCATGTGGCTTATCCCAATACAAGACAAAGTCAGAAATCCTAAAAGCCTTAACTTTTGCTCTCCTATCAAACCATCGCTTGACTAGCCCCTGATGTTTGACAAATTTTTCAAGCGCATTGTCTCGTTTTTCCTCAAGGTGCAATATTTCAGCCAACCTCGCTTCCTTTCTGTCGTCCTCATCATAAAACTGGTTGATAAACTATAGAGTTGGGATTTTGAGTTGGATAGGGAAAACCGGTTCCAGACCGTACACTAAATGATAAGGAGAGGTACCAATAGAGGACTTAACTCTGGTAGGATCTGCCCAAAGAGCAAACCGAAGCTGGGTGTGCCAGTCTTTTGGGTTCCTCTCTAACAATTTTCGGATGACAGTCAACAGGTTCTTATGAGAGGATTCAGCTAGACCATTCCCTTGGGGATAATAATTAGACGCAAACTTTACAACAATACCATGATCAAAGGCCTAGTTTGAGAATTTTAGAGCTGCAAAGGCAGGGCCATTATCACATACCACAGCAATAGGACATCCAAACCGATTGAGAATGGCAGATTCAAGAAAATCAATTACTACCTCTGATGTACACTGCCTACAAGCAAAAGATTTAGTCCATCTTGTAAAGTAATCAGTTATGGTGAGAATATACCTATGTCCTGCAGAGGATGGTGGATTGATGGGACCTATGAAGTCCATACCCCATTGAGCAAAAGGTTTTACCTCAGTGACCGGTTGGAGCAGAAGTGCTGCACACCTTTCTCTTGTTGCTACAGTCTGACAAGTGTGACAGGTCCGTACATGATGATGGACATCCTTAAACAATGTAGGCCAGTAGTATCCTGCCCTCAAAATCTAATTCGCGGTAGCAATCGCCGAGCCATGACTAGTACCATATTTCTCATGAAATTCACTCATTACCTTTTCAGCTTCCTGTCTTCCAAGGCACCTCAAATAAATACCTTCGTGATTCTTCTTGTATAGGACAACTCCTTTCAGCATGAAACCATCACTTTTCAATCTCAAGGCTCACCTCTGAACTACATTAAGATGACCAGGAGCTCACTGATTCAACAGATAATAGACTATATCATCATACCAGCCCTCTGAGGAAACTTCTTCAACATTATAGTTATGGACAGACAATTCAGGGCCCATCTCTGCCATGGTTTGGGTGAGTCCTTGTCCTCTTACCAGCTTCATCGGCTGGATCTCAATGTCATACTCCTAAAGCATGGTCACCCATTTAGCTCTGCGCTCCCCTAACTTGTTTTGCATCAGTAGAAACTTAACTGTAGAATCATGAACAATTGCAAACACCTTATTTCGGAGGATATAATGCCTAAATTTCTTCACTGCTCGCACCAGGGCATATGCTTGCTTCTCCACACTCGGGTACTTCAGCTCAGCATCCTTCAATGGTGCACTCATGAAAGCAATGGGATACTCATTCCCCTCATTAGACTTTTGTGTCAGCATCCCAGCGCATGAGTGGTCTGAAGCAAAGGAATAAATATAAAAAGGCTTGCTGTAATCTGGACTCACCAACACTGGAGCATCGGCAATGGCTCTCTTAATCTCTGCGAAGGACTCCTTCGCTTCTGCAGTCCACTCGACCTTGGAATCTTGCTTCAACATAGCATTTAACGGCTTCACAATCTCAGCAAATCTAGTGATGAATTTCCTGACAAAGTTAATCTTACCGAAGAAGGATTTCATCTCCTTTTTGCTGGCAGGTCGCTGAATTTTCAAGATGGCTTCCACTCTCTCTGGGTCTATAGCAATTCCTTTCTCTGATATCACGTGCCCCAACAGCTTGCCTTCTGTAACTCTGAAGATACACTTTTTGGGATTCAACGAGATGCCAAATTCCCTGCACTTCTGGAACACCATACGCAGATCTGAAATATGATCCCCTCTGTTTTTGGAGAAAATAGTCAGATCATCCATGTAAATGATAATGCACTTCCCTATGATGTCTTTGAAGGCAATGTCCATAGCTCGTTGGAACGTGGCTCCCGCATTAATAAGCCCAAATGGCATCCTCCTGTAAGCGAAGGTTCCCCACTTAGTTGTAAAAGCGGTCTTATGTCTGTTCTCATACTGGACCATCACTTGATTATACCCTGAATACCCATCCAGAAAGGACATCATCTATGATCCATTGACCACTTGTAGCACTTCATGCAAAGAGGGAACTGGGTAGTTATCTTTTTCTGATGATCTGTTCAGATTTCTAAAGTCAACACAGAGCCTAATTTCACCATTCTTCTTTCTTACCGGAACTAGATTGGCCACCCAAGTTGAATGCCTGACAGGAAATATGATCCTGGCAGACAGCAACTTCTGAACTTCCTTCTGTATGAGTGGTTCCAACAGTGCATTGATAGGTCTCTGCCTCTGTCTGAAAGGTTTGGCGCTTGGCTTCAGAGGTATAGTATGAGTTATGATGGATGTATCATAAGTCTTCAAGTCTTCATAACCCCATGCCACTATATCTGGAAAATCATATAGGGCTTTGATTATTCCCTGTCTTTCTTTAGGAGTACAGACCTTACCAATGAAAATATTCTTTACATTATCTTCAGTACCTACATTGTGAGTGTCACACTGTCCACTAATAGATTCTTTCTTTGTCTCTTGTTCTTGATCTCTAATTTTTTTCATATCGAAAATTCTCTCTAACTGTACCATTCCCCTTGGAATAGTATTGGACTTCAAATTCAGCACACCCTCTAGATCCAACTCTGCTTCTTGAGGCTCTGTTTCATCAATGATCTGTGAAGCAAAGACATCTGTGTTTGTGATAAAGTTCAGGATATGTTTATCATCCTCAAACACCTAAAAATTAGTCACATTGTCAGGAACCGATGGTACAAGAGTTAATTCTACAGTAAACTTTTTCAATCCTGACAGAGACAGAGGCTGCAAAGTACTGTCTGCTTGTGCCAGGGAATCGGCAGTTTGATTCTTCTTCCTTGGGATCAGTTGGATATTAAAAGCATCAAACCCTCCAAGGAGGTCCCACACTCTGTGCCTGTAGTTGGTCATTCTCCTATCGTGACATGCATACTGCTTTCTTACTTGTTTGACTACTAATTCTGAATCTCCAAAAACTTGTAGAACCCTAACCTTTTTCTTGAGTGCCATAAGGAGTCCATGAATTAATGCTTCATACTCAGCCACATTATTGGTGCAATGAAATTGGAGCCTATGAGTTGCAAAGAAATTTTTACCTTTTGGACTGATCAGCTCAAACCCTGCCCCAGCTCCGTGCTTGGATTTGGATCCATCGAATTTGAGAGTCCAGCATTCTGTAGTGGTACTTTTCTTCATTCTATTTTTTGGTTTATCAGTGTTAAAAGCCACCTCAGTCGTTGCAGGTTTCTGGTTTTCGTACTCTCCTTGGACATTCTGCTCATCTGCCTTAACCACCTGAACTGGATTCATGCATTTTTGTACTTGTTTTACTACTGTCTGACACAGACAACATTCCAACTCAGAATGAGAAGCATTGTAGACTCTACACCAATTTGGTAAGAGTAACTCCTTAAAGCTTGTCCTCTTTCCCAGGTGAATCTGGTTCTCCATACATTGCCCAATGAATTCCTGGAAATCGTCCAATAAGCTGATCTGTTTGTCTTCAGGTTCTTCCTCTTTTTCAACTAATTGTGTCAGAACCTGAACATGGCTGGACCCTGTCCCAACATCAGCTCGCATCGTATGCAAAATCAGCACCTCTTCTACGTCTGATTCTTCAGATTGAACTGAAAGCAAGTAATTTCCTATTCCGACCTCTGATACCAGAATTTTTGTTGAAGTCTTTTGGTATTCCGTTATCATATACTTCATTCTAGGCTCCCTCTCGATTCTGATCTGATTAAGTACCCCCTTCCATGGAAGCCACATGTGAGAGTGATTAGTGGACACATACCCATTCAGGGCCCTCATAAAATCCCTTCCTAAAATTAAACCGTATGCATCAGGAATATCAGCCACCTGAATGTTGATGACCTGTTGGATCCTTGGATCAGAGGCTATCTGCATCTGGATCATGTTAAGTTCTCCTACCACACTCACTTTGGTTCTGTCTAACTGAGTGACCTTCTTTTGGGAATCAGCAGGTGTTATTCCTAGAGCTCTGCAAACTCTGAGAGGCATCACATTGGTGGAAGCACCAGAATCTAACAGACAATTGTGAAGGTTCTTACCGAAGATTCGGACTGAGATAAAAAATGGAGGGGTTTCTGTTTTACCTTGAAACAAAGTGGGCTGGGTATCTACCTGGGCCACTTGAGTTCTATCCTTTTCTTTTCCCTTATCTCCAGGAGGTGGGTTGATCCGATTTTGGGTTTGATTTTGTGTGTTCATAGACTGAAAACTGAAAGTCTGGCCGACATATTCACTAGAAGGCTTATCCAATAACTTTGAATTTGCATCATAAGTACCTAAGACAACCTTCCTAATTGCAGGAAATCTTAATAACTCAAATGCAGAAAGGTTTACCTTTAGTTTCTTGAATTCCTCTACAACGTATGAAGCCATCTGCTCCTCACTCATATCAGTAGAGACTTCCTTAGGTGATTGCTCCACCTTATCCTTGCCAGCTTGAACAATCTTTTCCTTTTGTGGTTCAGCCTGAGCTTGTCTATCTTTCGAAAGGTACTGCTTGGAGACATGTGGATAAGATGGATTGTTGCTAGCATTAGGATCCGGAGGGGTACTGAAGTTGTTGGGAGGAATGGAGGTGGTGAATGGTCCCCCAGGCTGTGGGCATCTATGAGGCATATCCCTCAATCCCTGTCTCTGAAACATCTGTACTTCTTCAACATGAGCTTCCTCCTGATCGAGGGGGCCATTATCATTTATTTCTTCGTTGAATAGCTGAGCAACCTCATCTCCATTACAAATCTGGTCTGTTTCATCTTCATGGGAATCGGGTTCTTCTGGTACATTTTCTTGGCTGGCTGGAAAAGGAGCATGATTCAATACCAACACAGGAGAATCATAGGAGTTAGAGGGAACAATCTCTTGTGCATTCGCATTGTTCTCTACCTCATACTGAAAGATAGAAGCAACAGTTTGGAATTCTGGACATTCCAATTCTAAATGCTGGCTTGTCTTATGGAGTCTGCACCACCCTGATAAGGCCGCTTCTGCCAGATACACTCCAGTAGGAGGCTTATCTTGACTGACTGGTTGGTTTGCAGACTGATTAACAATTTGATTAGCCAGCTGATCCAATGGGGTAGGAACTCCCCCATTATTGGGCCCTGTATTCCAAGTTCTGTTCTATCCTTGTGGTGGCCTTTTATCAAATCCTGATCCACTTCCTTGGCCTCTGTCAAAATTCTGCCTCCTTTCATTATTGAAACCTCTGTCAATGTTGTAACCTCTATCCTAGTTATATCCCCTGTCATTATAGAACCCTCTATCATTACGCTATCCCCTGTCGAAGTTTGTCCTTGTGAAAACTCTCTGTTCTGATTAGATTGCATTCCCTTCTAAGCAGCTTGCAGTTGACTATTCTGATTTCTCAAGTAAGTCACTTCTAGATTTAGCTTCTTTATTTGTTCAGCCATTTCATCAATCCTCTCCCTATTAGGATCTTGGTAAGGGATCTGGTTTGGTTACTTGAGGGAAATAGGCATTGTGGTGGATCCCAAAGACTGATGCAACACCTCAGAATTCTGTAGATAAGCAAGGAAGCTATTCTGCTGTGGCTGATACATGGGTTGGTTCACTTGTTGTTGAGGGAAGTTTGTCATAGGAGAGATTTGGTTCATGGGATGACCAGGGTGTGGTACTATAGGTAATTGGGGAACTGGGTTCATAATTGGGGTATGATTGGTGAGGGCCTGATTTACTGCCTAAATCTAGTTAGGATGTGCAGCTGGTCCCAGAGAAGGCAATGGCCCAGTCAAGTGTTGCCTCAGATCCGTACTGAGCTTGACAGCCTCTATATAAGCATCAGTCAGGGTGCCCGGAGGGTTGGGTCTCCATTTCAAAAA
Source organism: Sequoia sempervirens (assembly GCA_007258455.2). NCBI lineage: Eukaryota > Viridiplantae > Streptophyta > Pinopsida > Cupressales > Cupressaceae > Sequoia > Sequoia sempervirens. Next base: position 50,095,336 of record VDFB02379711.1, read on the forward strand.
GGTTGCGGTTAGGCTATCCAGAGCTTCATAATATACTCCCAGGGTAGTACCATCGTCCAAAACATATGGGTTTTGTAATCTGGTGAATGCACGGTGAAACCTATTATTGAAACTGGCTATGGGTTCGTTAACCTCTCTCTTAACCTTGATGAACTACAGGTATAACTCATTGGCACTGATGGGAATCTGGAACTTCTGTAAAAAGGCCTTTTCAAGGTCATTCCAATTAAGAATTGAACCGACAGGGAGATGGTTATACCAATAAAAGGCTTCTTCTCCCAGTGAATAAGGGAACAACCTACAAGCAACATCCTCATGAACTATCCCCCTGTCCTTGAGGCAAGTCTGGAAAATTCTCAAGTGCTCTTCAGCAGTCCTGTTTGGGTCATTAGCATGGAATTTTGAACAGAAGTGTTCAGGGTTCTTGGGCATAACATTATAGGCTTGGAAGAACAAAGGTGATGGATTATTGGCAAGGAAAGCCATCGGTAATAGTGGAGGTAGCGGTAGTGGTTGGTTAATCACGGGCTGGGGCTGTTGAACAGGAACGGCCTCAGGAATAGGTATAGCCTCAACCTCAGGATGTGAAGATATGGACAATGTTGGTGAGGGGATGGGTGATGATGATTCTCCTCTCTCTCTAGTCCTCCTTGACCTATTGGGAAATTGAAGTTCTTCTAAATCTTCCTCTCTGGTAGTGGATCTGGTATTTCTCCTATATCTCTCTGGAGAGATAGCGTTCAAGAAACGATCCAGTGTGCTCATTCAGGCCCTCCTTCTAGCGCCAATCTGTTGATGGTGTTTTCTGCACAGCAACAACTCAGACAGAATATAATATCCTATCTCTCTTGAAAGGTTATCTTCAATAATAAATCACTGAAAATCACCCCAAGGTCTCTCGGGTGTTAGGTCATAACAATGCATAAAACAACTTAGATAAAATGTGAAATGCTAGTAATCACAATCGGACCTTACTACAAGCAAACTGTATCCTTTCAATTTATCAGATCTGACAATATGGTGATCTTGAATCCTAAATCTAACTGAATAATTAAAGAAACAGCAAAAGGTAGGGATGCAAGGAAGTAATAAAACTTAAACTACTGCAAGGACAAGCAATGTAAATGACATATATGTGGAATGGACCTATCTCAAATAACCAATTCCTGATCGACCCACAATGCAATCTTACAAGAACGGTGCAATCTTCTGAGGTATTTAAATTTTCAAATCATAGACTTGCATCTACAATCGAACTTGAGCACACTGAATATACGGTCCAGGTTGACTTTACCAGCCTACTACAATCAGATAGTTATTGGGAGTATAGACCAGAGATAGCTACAAACATTCCAAATATGAAATCACAAACATAATTTATCCAACCAAAAACTAATTTACCTCTGAGTACTAAACCCTAAATCTTCAAGCAATTTAAAAGATACAACAAAGGAACCATGCAAGATGAAATAACACAAAGGATTTCACCAGGAAAACCACAATGTCTTCAATTGTATTAATCATCAAGTGTTGCAACAATTCAACCGTTCTGATACAGTATTTGCTTCAAGAAAAGACTAAGAAAATCTAACTATTGCTCTTGCTTATCTCTATTACTGCTTAGCTAATTAATGTCTAACCCCTTACAATGAGGCGAGAATGCCCATTTATATCAAATTTCCCCCAAAACATGTCGGCCCAGCCAAACATTTTACAAAAATAATAAAAACCGCCAAAATAGGTCGGCCAAGCAAAACAAACTAAGGCACACATTTAATGCCATCATCCAAGTCGGCCAAGGCACAGTCCTCAAGGAAGTCTGGTCCAATGCATGCCCTATGATAATAGGGAAGCACAAATCTCAAACTTGAGCATTAACTGCCACTCCCCTTGTCTTTCTTCTGCACTGACGTCCCTTGGACACTCGAGAATATTCTATCCAACTCAGCAATAGGTGGCAATGGCAAAACCTTGAGCCGACATTTCATTGAATCTATCTCTTCCTTGGACCGCTCGACAACTTTAATCCAGTCTTCCTTACTGGCCATGTATCTATCCATCACCGCCAAGTATGTGGCTGCATCATCAAGTAAGTGGGCGGTGACAGCTCCATCAGAATCCGGGGCATAAATTTCATGCCACCACTCCTTCAATTGCTCATGGCTCAGATACTTGGGGGCTATCTTTTTCCTCCCTATCATTACCTCAAAGAAGGCAATACATCCGTCATAAATTGATGTCAGGTCACCATCAATTGACTTCCTTCGTTTTTGTATCTTCTTTAATGCCTTCTGTCTGATCTGCAATGCCTCGAACCACTCCCATGGTTCATCCAATCCGGAAGAGGGAAGGATTCCATCCTTAACCAACTGCTCCTTTCCATGCCCCAGGATAGTCCTCGACTTCTGCAACAGGAAATCTATGTCACCCTTATCCTGAGACAAGATGTGTTCCAATAGTTCTTTTGCCCGGACTGCATCCTTGCCCATAGACAAGATCTCCCTAATAGCACTATCCCCATTCGTCTGAACATCCATCAACCAGTCGTTAGCAGCTTGGGCAGAGGCCTTCATCTTTTCAATTCCGGAGATTGTCTCCCTAGGCAGAAAACCTGAAGTAGCAAAAGAGGATGGATGGAGAGACTGTAGAGGCCTCATTACCTCTTCTAAACATTTCCTATATCTTTCATTTTCTCTCTTCAGCTCCCGTTTGGATTGGGTCTCCTTCTTCAGCCTGTCAACAATTATGGCACTCGACCCCTCAAACTCCTCAATGTCTTGCTCTAGGGAGGCCGGGCCGAGATTAATAGTTTGGACATTGTAGTCCTGGCCTGTTACATCATCCCTCATTTTATCTGCTGCAGGGGTGGCAATGTGAACTACCCTGTTGTGTGCTTCATCCCTTTCCATCCGGGAAATCACCTTAGCAGCTTTCTTCTTCTTTCCTTTGCCGATCTGGGACAGCATTTCATCCCAATCCAACGGAGTGTCCTCAACAATTACCTGTTTCTTCCGGGTAATCTCCTTTTCCACCCAGTCCGGAGCCACAGGGTCCGTCCGGATTCCTTCTAATCTTGTTTCTCCCGGATCCTCTGTCACTTTGACCTCCTCCTCAGTTGTTGCTTTGTCATCCTCTTTCCCCGGATTCCGCTCGCCTCGATCAGCCTCCCCAAGTCCCAATTCCTGAAGCACTAGTGATGGAGTCCTAGCAGGTATGTTTTCCTCCGGCCCAGGTGATCCGCGGCCTTTATCACTCTTCGGAGAATCCTCGTACTGTACCAGTGGAGAAGTGTGCCTTTCCTCTGTTTCTTCCTCAAGCTCGGCCGCTTCACTGTACAGTGTTCCCTCCTTGAACTGCTCGGCTTCCCCGCTAATTCCCTGTTCCTCCGGATTTTCCGGTTCTGGTGCACTTACCGGAGGAGAAACAGGCTTGTCCTGCTCGTCAACTGGTTGTGTTGGAGGAGAGTCCTTCTACTGTGCCACATCCTTAGGAGAAGGAGTTCTTGATTTTCTAGTATATACCTTGGTTTTCTCCCCTTCGGAGCTCTCCACATCTACAATTGGAGGCTCATCCTCTGAAGCAGTCTGGTCCTTCCTCTTGGCTGTCCTTGTAGTTCTTGTCTTCTTGGGTGGTGGAGGAGCATCCTCCTCTTCAGCCTTCTCCGTTTCTTCCTCATCCGAGGACTTGCTGATGGTCAGGGTCTTCCACCTGTGTTTGCCAATTGGTTTCCTCTTCATTGCAGGCTCAGCCCCCTTAGGACCTCTGACTTTAATCTTGAATGGTGAGGTCTTTGCTGATTTCCCTTTGGTGTCCTCTTCTCCGGACTCCTTAGAAGTTGACATGGGGTTGAGATTCCCCATCAAGTCAAAGGTGCAAGCCACTTTAGCATTCTCTAACTCCCAGACTTTATGCTTGACCCAAGAAAAGGTGAATCTCAACACAGGAGCCATCGGATCCTCCAATTCTGTCACTTCGGGCTCACCCCAATCAATGTCTGCAACTGACCTATCTTTTATGGACTCGTAGACATGGTCTTGAACCAACTTTCCATCATCATCAAGCTGATCCGGAATCAGCTTAACATTGTATTGTCTAATGGCTTCTACAGGCAGCCGGGAATACCTCTTCTTCCTTGCATCAAGGTCATCCTTGATATTGACCCAGTAGTCTTCTAAGTCCTCTTTATGCCTATATTCAAAAGATTGCGCCTCTTTTGGGCACTCTCTGTGATATCAAAGTTTATTCTTGAGATGGAAAGAGATATGACTGCCAACTCACACCACCTACAGTGTGAGCGATTGAATAGATGGGCTACTTCCCTACACCGATCCCAGAGGAAGTCTCCTCAGAATCTTGTCTTGTCTTTTCTTTCTTCTGGCTGCATCAAACTCCCACAAATCGGTGCACAACCTCCAACAACACAATATGATGGGTGGGATGCAGGCAACCTATAAGGGTGTTGGACATCCATCAATGGGAGAGTAGGTGAATGTGAGGAATGGATAAACCATGCACATGTAGTTTTGATTGGGCCCTAGCCCATCGGATAATGCAGTATGTTCTACATTTAGAATTATGCAGGTAATGTGCATTGTGAATGCATCATTTGTCCTCCTATAATCCTTATGTCCCAAATGCAGCTCTGGATAAACTTCATAGATGATGTCCTGTCCAATGGTTCCCCTCGGAGTCAAACCTTTGTATACAGGTAGGAAAGGCCCTTACATACACAATGTAGAAGACATATTAAACTTCTTTGCGTCCAAGACGTTTCTCAATTGTTTGTCAATCTCTGCACTAATGAGTCCTGCCTAGTGATAGTTTGTCCCCTGGCTCATCTTGGTGATCACATGGACCATCCAATTCTCCAATACCCCTGCAGTTCTTAGTCCTGCCACCCTACTCAACAGTGTGATGGCATCATACCGCTTGAGCCTGAATTTCACCACTATGCGGTATTTGGGCAACTTAGGTGGTGATATTTTGGCTTCTCCAGCCATGAATTGATGATCTGTTGAGCCTTGACTGGCTCATTATCGTAATAGGTCCTGGCAGTGTCAATGTTCAATGCACAGACCGAAGGAAGATCAGGCATGCTGAAAGTTCGTGCAATGGAGGCCGGACTGAAGTTTGCCAAGACTCGTCCCTTCAGTGCTGACCACCATCTGGGTATCAAACACATACTGTCTTGCACATTCCAAAATCAACTCATAGCACTGAACCACCAGAGGGAACCCTGCCACATGCACTAATCCAGAGTTCATCATTCCTTGTCTCAAAGCTGACCGGTCCTTCTCAGCCGCTCTCTGCTTGAACTCCTCATAGCGCCAGGCACCAACATTCATGTCAGATACCTCGGCCCATACGGAGGACACCCTACTTTCCGGGAGCTGATTCTTCATATCTAGTCTCAACCGTTCTGTCTCAGAAATTGAAGATGCCCCTGCACCACCTTTGGACTTCCCAGTAGTAGCTTTGCTTGATTCGGCCTACACATCCAAAAATCATCATTAGAATCCAATTATTATTCATATTCCAATTCAAAAGGTTAGCACAAATCATGTAAATCCATTAAAATCCATTGCTAACTATTAATCCATCGAGATCCGGAGAAATCAGACAGTCCGAGAAAATCACACAATCCGGGAAAATCCCGTCGGGGCAGAATTTCGGAGAAATCCGACCCAAACGGATTCCTGCTGCCAAAGCATCGTTAATCATATAGATCATTAGTGCAAATGGAAAATCAAAGGATAATCGTTAAATTCACTCATTAGCAACAAGAAATAATCATTAGACAATCATTCTACCAATCCTATCATCAAAATATCGCAAAGCACACAACCAGACAGGAAATCCAGAAAAATCCAGATGGGACGGATTTTCGCGGACAACTCAAAATGCACCAGAAATAACCCCAACCCGTGGAATAAACCCAAACCAGGAAAATCCGGGAGCAAGGAAATTCAGCGACGACCTAAGAAACCCGAAAAATGATGGATGCGAACCAAAACTCGAATGATCACAGGATCTTCCCGACCCGAGCTCGAATGATCCCAAAACCGACGATAAGCAACAAGACCCATGGTGCAAAGGATTTAGACCCCTCGAAAGCATGCAAAGGATGAATCTCCACATCAAAATAAAGATGCCCTAATCCGAATGGCCAAACCACCTGCCATTAAAACCAGAACAAGCTTTAAGGTTTAAAGATAATAGCTCAGGATTTACCTAAAGCCGCCAACATGGTACGGGGCAAGGGCCGCTCAAGCACAATAAAATCTTCATTCTGGGCCGAACACCAAAGGAAACCCTAATTTCTCACAATGACACATTTCGCGCTCGGAACAAGCAAGCAATTCGACCCAGAATCCCGTCTAAAGGATATCATCTCACAGACAAATGGAGTTCACAAGGCATAGAAAATGGGGGGTTCCATAACAAAACGGATCAGACCACGACTCTATAAATACGAAATCGAAATCAAATGAAGGGCTGACCCAAATCCAACGATACCCAAGGCAAGAAACCCTCAATCACCATGCAAGCAAACGGAAGGGCAATGAATACATACCATGGATCAAAGTGAACGGAATTCGAGCTTAGAAAATTGACCACGCGGCAAAGATGTCCAAGCAATAGAAATACTAGCACCAACACTCAAGCAATCCTCGCGCAAACAAACCAGGATCAATTCTCAAAGCTTCAAATGAAAATTCTAAATTTCCAGAGCAAATCAAGTGAATAGGTGAACTCAGAATGATGCTCAAAATGCCCTAAATTTGACCTTATACCTGCCTGAGCAAAGGTACCTCAACCATTGTCTGCGACAAGACATTTCGTGGTCAAGACACGTTTAAGCAGATTTGGAAAATCCCAAAATGCGTGGCAACCGCAGTTCGTGAAATGAAACGAATCGGAAGATCGATTTTGGCGGTCCGGAAAATCCGACGGGTCAAAAATCAAAGTCGGTAAAACACGTCGAATCCAGCGAAGCGGACAAGACGAGCCCAAAAAATCCGCTGACGATGGAAAATCCGGATCGGTGAAAACGGACTGACCAAAACCCTAATTTCATTCATTTCTAACCTCAGGGAGGGTCCAAGTAGGCAAGACCAACATGTCAAGACCTAGAATGATAATCCAATAGAACCAAGGTCAAGACACCAAAAAGAAATTTACTCCAAATTAGGCGTGTGTGGAAAAAGCGCACAACACTCCTTCCGAGAGTTTCAACGTGATGAACTCCATCCTTTATCAAAGGAATAAGTGTTTGCATATTGTCATATATTTCTTCTCGAGCTGTGGCCTCCCAACAGCATGTGACATGCATCCATAGGATGATATCACGGAAGTACCTCATCATGGTAGCTCAATCTTGAACTTTCTTGGGCACTCATTTATTAGCATGGTCTTTCTACAACTAGGCAATCTGATACAGATGCGAGTGCCTTTCCCTTTTCAGCTTCAACTTTGTGACCATCTCCTCTGACACCAGATTATCAGTGCTCCCACCATCAATAATGACATCACAACATTTTCCTTCACACTTGCACCTTGTGCGAAACAGATTCTTTCTCTGTTCTGGTTCCTTTTCTTCAGTCACTAGGGCTCCCCTGATCACTAGGGTTTCTCCCCTTTCAGCATCATCTGAGTGTTCAGATTGGGCCTCCTCATGCATACAACCCCTTCGCAGCCTTCTAGCCTTTTGTATACCCTTCCTTGGTGTTGTGTGGACATTCCTTAGGCAGATCCCTTTCTTCACCACTGCTTGGAAACCACGTTCCTTTACAGAAGCCACCTCTTCTGATCCTTGTCATTTCTCCTCATCCTCCTACTTTGATACCACCCTTTGTTTTGATCACGAGGGGTAGTAGAGATTGTCATTCCTTTGGCTTCGTTGCCCACATGCTTCCTTTTTCTTTTCATCATCATTCGGCTACGAAGGTCTTCTGCCTTGGCTTTGACTCCTTGTCCTTTTTGCACCATCAAATCTTTTGTTAAACTTCTCTTCCACCTTTAGAAAAGCCAGTACACATCCTCAATGGTAGTCATTTATTGAAACAACTCCTCTTGAATGCTGGTCATAGCCATTAAGATGTCATTACCTTCTCCTTATTAGCCTCTGTAGCGGCCGTTCGGTGATATCTTATAAAATTATTAGATATATTCTTTCCATGAGGATACTTCCTTGCTTCAATATGTAATTTCTTTAATAGATCTAACTCGTAGTCCACTAGTATGAAATGCTTCTTCAGTTTCTCTACCATGTGATCCCATTTGGTGATATTTCCTTTTCCTCTTCGATTTCTTTCCAACTGGACCTCTTTCCACCAAATACTGGCATGGCCCTTCAGCTTCATTTTTGCAAACTTAACCTGATATGGGTCCTCCATTTCCTCATACTCAAAATATTCTTCTAACTTGTTGATCCGATTGATCAACTCTTCCAGTTAGACTTCGAGAATGGCGGGGACTTAACTGGGTCTTTCGATCTTTAGAAACAAGCCCTTATTGGCTGCATTTGGTCTTGATCAATTTCTTCTTCAACTTCCCTCTTCTACATCTAAACCTTCTTCCTCTCCTTCATCCTCCTTTCCTCCTTAGGTTTAACCCTCTTCTCATTGCTCTTGTAACACATCAATCTCTATCTTTGGAGGCGCGGTGCAGCCTCTTCCCACCTAGCATTTTCTACCTCAACCTGCAGCACCACCATGCAGGCATCACTCTTGGATGCATCTTCATGACCTCGACCCACAACCACAGTCCTGGTGCAAACTGCCTCACGATCGGCGATCTATCCACACACTCAAGAAAACATCGCTCTGATACCACTTGATGAGGGCACAACCTAAGACTTAGAAAATAACCCACAAAAAAGAGAATAATTTTATTATTCAGAAAATAGAGCTTCTTACATGTAGAGGATCTCAAATCCCCAAGTTATACAACACATTCAAGTTACAGAAAGCTACAGAATCACCCTTTCACAATATGCGAGCTTGTCCCCAAAAGTTACCCAAAAATTAGAAACCTACCCATAAATCGAGCTCCTCTTTGGTTTGGAGCCAAAACAATATTCAAATTTGAGTTTAGGCAGTTTGGTGCCAAAAAATTACAACTTGAAGTTCAAATTTCAAAAGAACATTTGCAATTGTATCTTTTAGAAAGTGCGCCAACTTCTCGGGGCCATAACTTTTGATTTGGAACTCTGATTCGTGAACCGTTTGAACCGTTGGAAAGGTCTCGAATTCAATAACACACTCAAATTAGCTATGCCAATTTTAGAAAGTTTTGGGGCCGATCCGGGAACTCTAAGTGCCTCAAATCTAACTCAAAAGATTTTTAGGTGCAAATTTGGGAAACTAAAACTGCAATATCTTTCAACCCAGGAATAGAAAATGAAAACCATAAATTGGGAATTTCATTATGATGAAAAGGGTATCCAAAAATGTAAAAATATCTAAAAACTGAGAAACTTGAAATTTAACTATTTTTTGGGTGATGCAAGATTGCCCTTACACCACTAGATGCTCCTGCATCACTTTGAGTACAATGCATCATAAGTTGCACTCAAGAATTTGTTACTCATCTATGCAAGCTTAAGAAATGATGAATTATGTGGTGTTAAATATTGTTTCTTCTTCAAACCAAGTTACCTCAAAGTGATAAAAATGTCTTAATATCACATAGGGTTGATCATAAGGGTGGTTGTGACATTTTCAAGGATTTCCTTCATTTTTAATACTAGTATTCCATAACCATTCATCCCAAACTTCATATGCCATGAAAAACCACAATAGTCTTAGATTTCTTCTTAAACTATACATATGGACAATAGGAATGCAATCCAAGTCAAATTCTTTAATTCAAATTATTTGTATCAAGGATTTCTTGATCAAAACTTTGGATCATGTGTATTTGATCAAGTTCCTAGTTCAATCTCTCTATCAGTGATCAAATCTCCTCTCATTTTTACTTTCTTTTTTTAATCACTTAGTTTTCATCCAGAGGATAAGTAATGAAATTCAATACAATATCTCTTTTCTATTAGAAGTTACCAAATTTTTTTCTCTTCACTCTTGACTCTTGTCTTTTTGCCTCAAATTTTCTATTGCCTATATCTCTATTTTTACAATCTCTATCAGTTTACTAGAGAAAAATGTATCTAAGAAAGAATCATTACACTCTAGAGGTCAAGCAAAGGGATATTCTTAGGGAAATCCTATATACAACCAACATTAACTCTTGAGATCTTAAGGTATGTAATCTACTTCACCATTCCTAGTTAGCCAACAAATTAAAAATGAATTAAATATTGTTTCTTTCATAATTATCTTTCATTTTCTCCTATTGGATAGCTTCTTTCATCCCAAATATATTAGTCTAATTCCAATAGCTTTGGTTCCATTCTACTTTTCCCAGCCTTCCACTCCACTCAAAAGTGAAACACTTGCCAAGTAAGAATAGCAAGGTGTCATTATATCCCATCTCTCATTCCATATCCACTCAATGTATAGATGAAATATTATTACATAGATGAGGTTGTATCAATGTACACTTATCATGATCTATTAATTTTTTTAACCTTGATGTGCTAATCACTCCTCTCTAAAATTATATTATAAATTGATACAATCAGTAGTCTAGTTGCCCTAACTTATTGTCTATAAACCCTGATGTATTTTTCTTCTTTTCTTATTGGAATTCATACTTTGGCTTCTCAATACTCAAAGTGTGAAAAAATGCAAAGAAAAAATCCTGAGAGATGCTTATCTTTACCATCAATGCAAGCAATTGCTAATTGAGATTTGAAAATCTCTTTCACATCAACACTAGTTGGCAATTTAAGAGCCTTGTAATTTGCAATGTGAGGAAACTTCCCAATATCATGAATGATAAATAGAGAGCTCCAATTAAGCAACTAAAGCCATCATAAAATCCATGATCCCAATATACAACATTAAATACATAACTCAACATAGGCTATGAGAAGAAAATATTGCTTACTGTACCATGTAAACATACATAACAAGATTTACCTCTCTTGGAAGATTGCTAGATTCCCTTTCAAGTTGAATCACCCGATCATCTCCTCTAAAAACAAGGGAATCAAGAGTCTTTAGGTAGTTAAGAGAATATTTAAATAAGGTTTGATCTGACTCACACATTCAAATCACTACAACCTTAGACATCAAGCATTCATGCATTCAGAACTCACACATCAAGTCACTGCAACCTGAGACATCAAATACCTCCAATATAATGTTCATAGATGATCTATTATCACATATACAGAATGCAAGTGTTCATAGATTATTTATCCATTTTGGTGGGCTACTTTGACTTTCACCTCTCCATTTTAGCAGGACAAAGGTTTTAGAGTATGTTTATTAAAATGAAAATTATGACAAGATTTTAATAATGAGAAAATTTTGATTTTGATTTTTTCCTTCTCCTTAACATTTATTTTATAGTGTAATTTTTTATAATTAAATTATAACATAAATGCTAGTACAAATTTTCAATTCTTTAATTATTTTTATTGTATAGTATTTTTAAATTTAAATTTTCAAATTTTCAAATTTTTATCCTTTGTTTTAATATTTTGCAATTGGCTTAAATTTATTCAACTTGGTTTTTATTCTCTTTTTTGTATCTCTTTTCTTCCCCCTTTTATTTCCCCCTTTTTTCTTATGTTTTGTTATATTTTCTATGTCCTTGTTTTTCTTCCTTTTAATTGGTTTCATTAACTTGTTACTTCTTTGTCTCCCTGTTGTTCTTTATTTATCTTAATTTTTAAATATTATTTGTCTTGTCTTCTTTGATCTTAATTTGTGTAGCCTTCCCTTCTCCCTCCTTTCTCCTTCCCCTTTGGTTTTCCTATTTAGGTTGTTCTTGGTCTGCAACAAAATACTTTTCTCCTTGAGCTCTTTCATCTTGATGATGGATCACAGAGTGTGATCCAAAAAGTTGATGCAAAAACTCTAACTCAATCTAATCCAAAAATGTATGCAAGATTAATTGATATGGATTGTGGAAACTTGATCTCATTAACATTTTGACATGTTAAATATATATAAAATTATTACTAGCAATTGCACCTTGGTGTGCAATAGGTATGCCAAATAGGTATGAAAGGCCAATTAGAGAAAAATTTGGTGTTATTTTTCATACATATGTGTAGTACATGAGGTCAATTGGTAGGTCATTTAGCAAATGATGTTGTTTATGTAACAAAGGTCTCAATTGGTGGGCTACGATTGAAAATAAGGTCTTGACGAAAGTTTTATAGTATGTTTATGAAAATGAAAATTATGGCCAAGATTTTAATAATGAGCACATTTATTTAGTTATTTATTTAGCCTCTTATTCTTGGACACATATTTTTCTCTTATTTGGGATACAACTAGCTTAGAATCTCCTAAGACCCTAATCATTTTAACTCCATGTTTGACAAAAAATTTAAGTCCTAGAAGTAAAGCCTAATACTCCACAACATTATTTGTGCATTCAAATTTAAGTGACAATGAGTTTCTATAAGAGTTACCTCCTAGTGATATAAGAATCACCCCTGCTTTGGACCCTTCTTTTGAGCAAGCTCTATCAAAGTACATAACCCATATGCTATATTATTGAATTTATTTCTCTATTTCTTCCACTATTTGTGCATATTTGTCCTTCATTGGTTTTGTATCTACAACTTTGAAGTTTTCCATGTCTATGTCAATGAAATGTACACTCTGATATGGGTAAATATACTCAATGATATTTGAGATCTCTTCTCTTAGATTAGCTTAACCTATCTACCATTCACATGTATGGTAGCATAAGAGAGATATAAATTCATGCTTCTACCTACTTCTATTTCCCATCCTCTTGACAAGAGAATGCCATATTGAGTTGGAATGTCAACAATAGTTACACTCATGACATAGTCCCTTTTAGGGAAAGCTGATAACTTGAAAGGAGCTTTATTTAATACAACAAACATAGGAACTTATCTTGAATACATAGATTTTTATTCCATATTTTTGACTTTCTTGTAACCCTAACTCCCTCATGATTTCTAAAGGCATGATATTAGTGAAAGTAGTGAAATATATCATGGAATTTCTAATCAATTTATCACTCACTTGAAGTTTTACATAAAAGGGATTTATTTAATTAGTGATAGTAGTTAAGGTAGTGCCTAAAAACACTTCCAATAGATGAATGTGATTTCCTTCAGATTCAATTTCCTTCACTTTTTCTTTGTGTTTCTTAGTATGGGTAGTTTCTTTCTCTTCATTACCAACATATGCACTAGCAATTACGACAAGTGATTTTTCCTTGTGCTCTTCTATTCTCATAATTTCCAATAAAGGAACTGATACCTTGATATGTGACAAGATCTAAGTCATATTCACAACACTATAATTTAAAATTTCATGACCTGAAGCAATTTATCATTCATTTTTTCTTTCTTATTTTCAGGTTTATTCTTCTAAGCAAGCTTAACTTCCTTGTTTTCTTGATCACTATTTTCTTTTTGATACTTGACCTTAACAGGGGGATGCAAAATATAATTTTCATGATTCTTAGCCTCCTTTTTCTTGATTTCCTTATTCCTCATAAGGGTCTACCCTTCAATACCACTACTTCTTTCTTTTATAAAAAGGCTTCTAGGGTTTCCTTGAGGTGGGTGCATGAAGTTGGGTTACACTTTTGTGGCCAATTCTAAAAAGTTTGAAAATGACATAATGCAAGTGCATTATAATGCGAGTGCATTATGTTATTTTAAAAGAAAAGAAAAAGTGAAAGTGATTCATTTTTTGTTGTTTGTTTTTCTACTCTACCCACGGCCAAAAACCCTCAATTTCACGCTCGTGTTCTAGGAGGAATTCTACAAAATTCATCAACAATAGTTGCTTTTTCTTTGCAAAGATGGCACAACGATGATGAAGAGGTGCGAGAGGTAAGTATTGTTTGCTATTTGTTTTGAATTTCATGGTTTCAAGTTGATTTTGTTTGTTTTAGGTTAGATTTGATTTTTTTAAAAAAAATTTAGGAGATGAAAATGATCCTACAAATCCTCAAAATCCTCAACAAGAAGAGAAATAAAATTTTCAACAAAATCAACCTCCCCCACCAATCACTCAACACCCTCCTGATACTCAACAAAATTTGAGTGAAATTGAGAAAAACAAAAAAAAATTGAGGATTTTATTAGTAGGTTGAGTGATCCAAATGATTCAACCATAGAAAGAATAACCCTAGAAAATTCATTGAAAGAGATGTTAAAAAATTTAGATTCAATTACCCAACAAATAATTGGATGGCAAGATAGGAGGTAGGCAGCTAGGGCATATTATGCAACTAAACTATCATATAAACAAGTAAAAGATTTAAAAATTACTAGAGGTGATTTGTGCTCTTTATTCACTGATCCTAGAACACGTCAAAATCTTATCCTAAATGCAAAGAGGTTTCCTATTCATTGGTGCCACCACCAAGATATTAGGAACCATTTTTATGATAGGTGGTACTTGGTCTTCGATTACCCACCGTGCAACAATTGTGAAGTCCCCCAATATTTTCTTAGGAAACTATACAGTGAGTTCGTATTGAACCAAATCCAAAATTATTTTGATATGAGGGAGTTCCAGGGGAGAGGTGAGGGTCAACTCAGGATAGGCCAGGTGCACAGCTGGATCCTGCATGACAAGGGAGACGACGTCTCGCTAGGCTGCCTTGTGAGCACATTGTTATGCCTGTCATTGCAAAGGAGAGTGTCGATGTAGAGACATTGCAGGTGATCAATACTTTGACCTAGAGTGTTATCCATAATACTAACCCTATTGTACAGTGCCATCCAGGGGAGTCTTCAGGTGGTGGCCTTCGAACCCATGTGTGTCAATCTTGTGGGGCGACTTGTTCATATGACCCCACTGACACTCAGGAGGCTACTACGCATGATCCATATGCTACTACATATGATCTGTATGCATATATGGAGATTGAGAGGACAATTAAAATTTTGCATCATGCTTATGGCATTGATAATCAGGTAAAATTCAACATGTTCATTGAATTTAATTTATTAAATTTTGATTCTGAAATGCAAGATTAACTAATTTAGTTTTATTATTTTAATAAAATTGTAGGGTCACAATGTTGAGAATAGATACACCTGTCCTCCACCTACTTATTTCTACAGTACACCTATTAGTGGGGTATGTAACTAGTAAACAATTATAAATTTTATTACATGTGAATAGCATTGTTTTATGAATGGTATTTTAATACGTGATTTTGGATGTTTAACAAGCTAATATTGGAGGTGTCAAGAAAAAACATCCTAGTGCCAATGAATTTACTCAAATGTACATGGAGGTAATAGAATAAAGAGAACTTAACTAATTAATTCTACTTAATAGATTTGTGTAGTTTATATCCATATTGTTGGTTAAATTGCATTACACATGATTCAAACTCAAAGCATTACTTCAAATTCCATAACTAATAACTAGATGTTGATAGATGAAAAAATTTCAAGTTCTATATAATATGGTTGTTTAGAAAGTCAACATAAGCAACACGATGCAATTACTTCACATGGAAGCATGTGCTTGCAAAGGTGCACTAGCATGAAAAACTATGGATGCTTGGAAAAAATATATGAAACCATAATAGTAAGCAATAGCATAGACAAGGCAGTTGGTGATAGAAAGCATCATATCAAAACACTTAATCATCAGGGTAAATCTGACCCTATTGAATTAGGAGAAGATCAAATTGAATAAACAACTAAAATTTCTCTCTTTTCATCAAAAATCGCATTGTTTAATTTGCAAACCATGAGGCAACAACAAGCCAACTCATTTTAATAATTTTTCTTATCATCCTTAAGCTTCAAACATCTTATTTATCAACAAAAATGACTGATCCATGCACAAGAAACCTAATTAGAGTCACTAAACAATCCACTCTTTCATCATTCACCAAGGAACCCTTCCACTCAATTTGCTTTACTTAGGAAAAATAACCAAAAACCAATCTTTCATGTTACAACCTATATCCATCAGATCCTTACACACCTTTGTCATCATCAATTTATCTGAATTCAAAGAAAAAAATTGATAAAGAGCTTTGAATCTTTAAATTCCTTACACAACTCACCAAATTTTCACTTTTACCACCTAGTTCCTCAATACCAAGATACTACAATCAACAATTTACACCTCAATCATTTCATCTAACTTCCAAGACATTACTCACATCATATTTTTGACTAAAACAAACCTGGTTCATATCCACATAATACTGATTTATCAAATTCATAAGTTCTTATGTAGTCAAATTACCATTTCCACCTAGGGACATATTGCTACAACATATCAAATCATCATATTTGGCTTCAAGGACTTCACCAAACCATTCACAAACCTTTGATATCTTCACATTGATGGTTTTATTCCAAAATAAACATTGAAATCTCTGTATTTATAGAATTACACACATATCCCTTAATTGAGTGATTCCTTTCCATTCACTTTGTATATCCACATTCCCAATGTACATTCAAAAGACTTTTTTAATACATCATAACATATCAAAAGTTCTCAGTAGCTTGCCATAAAGAAATTACCAGATTCTTGAATTGTTCATTGGAAAGGGCTACTATTTAGGCCTAAATTACAAATGAAGTGCTCATAGTTTATCACCAAAATACCAAAGGATTGAAAAAAGTAATTCATTGTGTCAAAAAAATGAATAATCAAACATTTTTAGTGACAAAAAGGCTCCATAAATCACTATTCCAAAAAACCCCTATTCTATGCACAAATCAAGCCCTACAAAGGAGGGTTTACTGCATAAGGTACTTACAAACCTTAAATACTCCTACCACCACCACAAACACCATGGAAATAGCCTGCATAAGCTTTAGAAACTCACCACCCACCTTCATGCATGCTTTTGCATTGAACACCACCCTGAAACCATGCTTTCCATGAAGGAAACTTTGTATTTTATGTATGAATCAACAACCAATTAGATATTTCTTGATTTCCTTGTTCTTGTACACTTAAAAATTTCTTAAAACATTCTAAAAACCTTCTATACATTCCATCCCACTAATCTCCTAAATCTACATTGGTGGGTTGGTGAATTCAAGCCTTAACTGACCCTCAAAACCCTTGACTAGTTAATCTGATAGACCACAAAAACCTTGGATTTTAAATTTTATGGTAACTCTTCAAAACATCACTAGATGATTGTTAACACCCTGCATAAAGTGAAAAAACAAATATATAGCCCATGCAAGAATTGAATTCAAGAATGAAACACAGTGAAAACAAGAACAAGGAACTTTATTTATTGAAAATGATTCAAGAATACAAAATCTATTCTTCTTCCTACCTTTTACATGCTTATATATATATATTCCAAATTAGATAACTACCTTTTGAATCTCCCTCATTGAGTGAAACTACCTAAACTTCCTTGTGACTTTTAGTATTCCATGAGTCTTTTCCTTTTTACAATTTTTCCCATCTTTAGCAACATTTGGAAATCTATTTTTTTTGTGACCACCTAAGGACCTTAAATAAAATGAAGTAGGTCTTCATATGACCTTTACATGAATTTACAAATGGGCATTCAATCTAGACAAAAATTTTCCTATGAGAGGCAACTAGTAACCTAGGTGCTCTTGCACCAGTTGGTATTTTGAAAAAATGCCTCAAAGAAATGTAGTCTCATGGTGATGGAATTCCATTCCATCACCACATGAGACCACATTTCTTTGAGGCATTTCTTCAAACTTCTCACCACCTTTCCTATGATGCCACATTTTTCATACATGTTCACCAAAGCATTTTATCAAAATACTCACTTCCTTGCAGTTGTTGCTATGGCTAAAAGCATAAAATAGGTGCTTTCCAACAAACTATATGGATGCTTGGAAAAATATCTATCAAAGCATAATAGTAAGCAATAATACCATAGAGAAGGCAATGAACTTTTTGAAAAAATGCCTAGCAAAAATGTAGTCTTATGGTGATGGAATGGCATGATGTGCATTTGTTTGTAATGGCATGCCATCACCATGAGACCCCATTTCTTTTGAGGCATTTTTTCAAACAGTTCACTGCCTTCTCTATGCCACTATAGTTATCATACATGTCTATGAAAACATTTAATCAAATGGTGCAGTGGATTGCTGCTATAGGTAAAATCCTAAAAACATGTCCTTTCAAACAAGATATGGATAGGAAAAATAGTAAGCACATGTGATAATAAGAAATATATAGTTTAATACTTGTACTCAAAATTTTGTTCATTAGATCTCATACATTATAAGTTGTGTGACATGGATCGCTATTGTAACTTTTTTGTGACTGAATAATTTGTTGTTTTATTTTCAAATGTTGGTTGTGGAAACACCTCCAAATGTTACGAGGGAAGTGGATATCGGTGTTTCATCCACTATACAATCCTTGATGGCTCTGATAGGGGAGGTATGAGGCAAATTACTAAATTTCAATTTACATTCGTTGTTATAGATGTTAGTTCTAGTGAAAAATCAAACCATTATTGATTTGTAGTTTAATTCCTATTTAGATGGTTTATGCAGGGCTTGAGCATGCCTCAACATTGGCGTGCAAATATTTCCATCATGGAGAGTGATTGTGAGATGGCCATAAGTGATTATTTTGTTAAATATATCATTTTTTATAATGTAATTTCTATATTTTAATGTCTTTACTTATTGTAACAGTTAAAACTTCACTAGGAGCTAAAACCTAGGAGGAGTAGTAGGAGCACTCCTTGAGTACAACAGAAATGAGTGATGGACTTATCACCATCAGATCACCAAACAAAGGGAAAGAATTTATTTCCAGAACATGGAGAGAAATGAATTTTGATTCCAGAGTCCTTTGTATGCCTAGACATGGAAATTTTGTACATATTTTGTATTGGATATATTTGACATTATATGCCTATATGGAATTCTCGTAAGC
Organism: Sequoia sempervirens; assembly: GCA_007258455.2. Taxonomy (NCBI): domain Eukaryota; kingdom Viridiplantae; phylum Streptophyta; class Pinopsida; order Cupressales; family Cupressaceae; genus Sequoia; species Sequoia sempervirens. The sequence goes on from VDFB02379711.1 coordinate 50,114,343, forward strand.
CTATATGGCTATTTTGTAACTATATTTTATACTTATATTGACATATATTGATGTATGTGTACATGGCTATTTGGTTAATACAAATCTTTTTTATCGATATTTGGTGTCCATAGTTGAACTGAGAATTTATCACACATTTGTAGAGAAACAGAGGAATACTACAAACTAAAACACATTACACTTTTATTCTCACTGACTTGATGTGCTCTCAACATCTCTCTTCTCTCATGTGAAGAGTTAGAACTGCTTGGCCATGCCTTTGCATCATTCAGGAAGTTTTTCTCTTTTTGACAATGTCAAAAGCATGGCTACATATAGATTAGGAAAAAGACTTTTCCTTTTAGATTAGCAATGCATGGAAGTTTCAAAAAGTATCCTTGATATTACAAAAATATATGTGTTTATACCATAGTAGCAAAAATCTTTTGGGGAAAAAATCAGCAAACCAAAAGTATAAGATTTTTTGAAAAAAACAGGAAAAAGTCTAGAAAAAATCAGAAAAAAATCAGATTTAAAAAAAAAAGTAAAAAAAGTAGAACAAGAGATTTTTTTTTTTAAAAAAATTTAAAGGTATTTCCATAGCATAGAGATATAGAGAGAAAATAAAATAAAGAGTTTAACTAATAAATTGTAAAAAATAGATTTATGTAGTTTATATTCATATCGTTTATTACATTGCATTGCACATCTTTCAAACTCAAAGCATTGCTTCACATTGCATAACTAATAACTAGATGCTGGTAGATGACAAAATTTCAATTACAATATAGTTTTTACAAAGTCAACCTAAGCAGTTATGCAATTACTTCACATTGCATAAGTAATAGCTAGGAGTAGCTACCAATTGCATTTGCTTGTCATGGCATTCTATGAGACCACATTTCTTTGAGGCATTTTTTCAAATAGTTCACTGCCTTATTGCTATGGCTGAAAGCCTAATACAAGTTCTTTTGAAAAAGCTATGGATGCTTGGAAAAAATCTATCAAAAGCATAATAGTAAGAAATATCATAGACAAGGAAATGAACTCTTTGAAAAAATTTCTCAAAGAAATGAGGTCTCATGGTGATGGAATTCCATGACAATCAAATGATTTTGATTGTCATGGTATTCCATCACGATGAGGTCATTTGATTGTCATGGAATTCCATCACCATGAGACCTCATTTCTTTGAGGCATTTTTTCAAAGAGTTCATTGCCTTGTCTATGCCAACACATTTTTCATACATGTCTATCAAAGCATTTTATCAAATAGTTCATTTCCTTGCTACTATGGCTAAAATCCTAAAATAGGTGCTTTCAAACAAGCTATGGATGCTTGGAAAAAATATATCATAGTATAATAGTAAGCAATAGCATAGACAAGGCAATGAACTATTTGAAAAAAAATGCCTCAAAGAAATGTGGTCTCACGGTGATGGAATGCCATGACAAGCAAATTGCTATGGATTGTCATGGCATTCCATCACCATGAGACCACATTTCCTTGAGGCATTTTTTCAAACAGTTTACTTGCCTGTCTATGCTACCACATTTTCCATACATGTTTACCAAAGCATTTTATCAAACAATTCACCTCCTTGCTGCTATGGCTAAAAGCCTAAAATAGGTTCTTCCAAACAAGCTATGGATGCTAAACTATTTTTTTGCATGGGGATCTTGAGGAAGAAATTTATATGTGATAGCCTAATGGTTTTGTTGTGAAAAGAAAAGAACACTTGGTTTGGAGGTTAAAGAGATATTTATATGGGTTGATATAGTCACCTAGGATGTGGTACCATAATTTTGATGCATTTGCATTGAATTTTGGTTTTGATAGAAGTGACGAGGATCATTGTGTTTACATTAAGGTTATTATTGATAAGATTCTAATCATTATCTTGTATGTTGATGACATGTTTATGGGTAACATCAAGGTGATGATAAAGTAGCTTAAGAATTATATTTCTAGCACATTTGATATGAAGGATTTGGGGGTTGCAAAATATATTCTTGGGATGGAGATTAGTATGGATCGAGATCAAATAAAGCTTTGGTTAAGTCAAAGTAAGTGTGTTGCTACTATTTTGCAAAGGTTTAATATGCATGACTGTAAACTAGTAAATATTCCATTTCTAGTTAGTACTAAGTTGAGTTTAGACATGTGTCCTAATTATGATGATGATTTTGAAGAGATTCCATGTAACGCCCCGTCGTGCAAACCCCAAAGGACAATTAAACAATAATTACAGCACAATTTTTTTTTATGTTTTTTTAAAGTTAACATAACATACATGTAATACACATTAAGCCATGACATGAATTTCATTTAAGTACATTCACTAACACATACATCCCTTGGGGTACACGAGGAGTCATTACAAAATTAATTCCATACAACAACAATAAAGAATAGAAGCCAAAGATATAATCCATAACAAAGTAAACATTAACAAATGTAACACCTACATGATAAATCATTGACAAGAAACCATCTATGTATGTAAATACAACATATACATGATTAACTCAACACATTGAATAACAACTGCCATGGCCAATATCCACACAAGGTTTAACGTTACATTACAATACAATGTTCAAGAGGTACAATGATACAAAAGTGTTTCCAAACATGAATGGAAACCATACAACAAGATAACATGATACAAATGAATAGAGGAATACACAATATCATAACTGGCTCCAAGACGGATACAACTCTGGAGTTGCCACAACAACACCAATCCGCACCTCTCGATCCTTGACTAGGGACCCAATGGGGTGCTTAGCATATTCCACCTGACCACATGGGTCCGAAGACCCACCCCCCGTGCTAGGGAGCTAACAAGAAAGAGACCTCAACCAAGAACATCCAAATAGGGAACCACAAGACTCAACGTTATACAAAAGTATCATAAAACTCAAGGATTACAATGACATAATCAACAACATTCATGAGACATAATAAAGTTATGAAACTCATTACAATTAACCCAAGCAATAACAATTAAACAAATCACCAAGGAACATTCATAAATCATTTTCACAAGAATCTGAATCAACAATAAGAGCACAAAACCAGAAGAATTGATACAACATCCAAAATACAATTCCAAATAAATCTGAAACAATAAATAGAACATGATTCCATATAAATATGAAACAACAATTTAGTTCACAATTCTAGAGGCAACAAGAAACAAGGCAAACGGGTGTCAAGTGGAGAGTGTCATTGCATAGATCTCATGGGATCTCTTGGCCCTTCCTCCAACTTGAGGCACCAACACCCATCTATGGATCTCCTAGCTCTTCCTCCTACTTGAGGTGCAACACCATAGGGTAGCTCATGCGGAGCCGATAACCTCTCATGAAGATGAGATTACGACTTTGCCAACCATGGCCTTCTCAGCCTATCATTAGTCTATGATAGCCCTAATGCATAGACGAGGTATCCAATATTTATTATCTTGTGTGTTTAACTACCCATCCCCCTAAGTTCTATTATTAGGTTATCACTTGTTTAACTACTCTTACACGGGTTCTCCTGTGCACTTCCTCTTACCCGAGGCGCCAGCCCCCACGAAGAGCCACTCTCCCTAGAGACCCAACAAACATCAACCAAAATCCAAGGGTTGTACAACATAACAAGAACATTAGATCACAACAGAGAAACATGCGAGGCATTACCCATCTCGCTATAAACACATAATCAAAGTCTCAACAATTCTCGTACAACCCTTTCAAAATCATGATACCAAAATACTTGCCACATCAAGGGCACATAAAGAGAGAACATTAACTGACAATCATCTCAAGCCTCTGGAAGCCAAAAGAATGACAACCCACAATGAGGGTAAAATAAAGCAGCAAGAGTTTTTCCTCAATAATTCCAACGCAAGGATAAAATTTCCCTCAAATATGAGATTAACTCAGAAAAGCCACACAAAGAAAGTTTCATCAAACCCCATCCACAAATAAATCAACCCTAAAACACAATTACAATCTACATATCAACAATGGTGTCACCTCAAAAGAGATTCACAAAAGAAAAACCAACCTTTAATTCAATAATAATCACTCAAAAATCCAAAAGCCACAAACTAGGCATTCCACGAAAGACCTCAATTTTCAATAACCAAAGTATGCCACAATTATTATTAGCAATACAACTACAAAAAAAACAACCATGGAAACACTTGTAATTCAAAGGTCATAAAGAGAAACTACATGACAGCTAATAAGTAAAAATCCAACACATAAAACTAATTTGTCACAATTCTGTAAAGATAATCAAATAATTAATCTAGAAGCATAGTGCACTATCATTCATCCATTAAATGATTTAAAGGAAATCAACATTTACAAGAGTTTACTTGCTTCGCACAAATAAGCTTACCAACATTTAAAATTATTTTCCTATCTGATCACTTATTTTATTTATCCACAAAATCAGCTATTAAATAGTTTACAAGGAAATAAGCATTCAAAATCTTATTGACCAAAACCACTTATCAAAACTGCAATTCCTTCATCTATTTGTTCAATTCACTTAATTACGTACTCAATTCCTTTATTAGAATTGATTAAGTTATAAAGTACATCTCTTCAAATTTCCTACAAGAAAAATGAAACTCTTTTATTTAATTTTAATCTAAAAATCAACTATCCCAAAGCCAATCTAGAAAAAAAATCTTTTCAATTATCTAAATACGTAAATCAATTTTCACTATTCATTTAACTAACCGTCTTGAACACTTAAAATACTTCCACATTTTATAAACACTCAATTCATTTATCTTCTAACTCAGTTATCCCACATAAACATAAATAATCTTTATCACCAAAATACATCTAGAATGTACATATTACAGTTTTAAACATATTAAAATATTCTTTTAAAAAAAATGATTTATTAAATCTAATATTTAATTATTTATTTGTTTAGTTATTTTGAAATATAATTTCCCACATACTTAATTCTTTTTATTTAAAATAATTGCCTAAACACCAAATACTATAAGAGAAGAAGATATATCTTTTCTTTTTAATAAAGGAGACCATCCTTCATGTAAAAGAATTAATCTATAAAGGCTCACCCAGCAGAAGGAGGAAATAATTTTTTTTAAAGAAAATTTAATTTAAAGGAAGTATCATGGTTTATTTACTTAAGCAGAAGATTCGAAGGAGTGTGGTTATAAATAAAATTCATTCGCATGAATATAAACCTACGTAAATGATTATATATTTCATATCACCACTATAAAAAAAAAAAAAAAGTGTATTAGATAGCCACTATAAAAGATATTACCAGGCATAAACCATGTGTTGAACATAGTATCGAGGACCAACATAAAACTCATTTATCTATGGGTCAGTAATCAAGCTTAAAGCGTATGCAAGGAGGCCCAACTCGTAGTTTATCAAGAGAATTCGTTGTGCACACAGCATGAAGAACGGTTCATTAAAAAAAAGGAATCAGAATTTTTCAAGCAAAGAGAGTATGCTTATACCAGTGTATAAATTAGATCAAAAGCTACAGGTTTGGAATGAACAATATAATTTCTACAAGAAAATAAATTGACTTCCGCAAACTTGGCACCGACGGAACAAGCTATACAACAACGACATTAAAAAAAAAAAGGAGAGAGGTGCAAATACGTGACTTAAGAGTAGGAGAAATAATGTACAACTTTTATTTTTTTGAACTAGACGCATTTATGTTTGGTGGCGAGTTTCTAGAGACACACTCAAGTTTGAAGTTTGGAAAATAATCTTCACCACAATCAACGAAAAGCTCTCTATTATGTTAGTAATTGGCAATATTTTATTTTCAAGTGCTGGAACTGCGACAGATTGTCAGTAAAATCAAGCAGGTTATTTAAACCTTTGAAATTTCCTATTATGTTCAAGCACCGCAACTGAGACAGGGTGTCAGAGAGGATATTTAACCATTTAAACTTTCTATTATGTTCAAGTGCGGCTAAGACAGATTGACAATGAATCAGAAAGAATATTTAAACCTTCTACCAAAGCAGCGATGCAAGGAAAAGAGGAGTTAAACAAGGTATCAACTGCCTAGGGAAAATTACCAGAAGTTTTCAAGAAGATAACAATGTAGCTCACAGAAACAAAGAAATAGATCTACGGTTGATTGCGACTGGCCACAACTTGAAGAATCCCATGGAGAATATCTTACAAAAGTATCGCTAACTTCAAGGAAAGTACTGGTGATGCTAAATATAACAGTCTGAAAGATGGGCATGGGTTATGTATCAAATGCCCAGCACTAATGGAGAGACGTCGATCCAGTAACAACATGCTAGGGAAAATGTAAATCAAATGCTTGGAGATTTATATTAAATGCTCAGAGTGAATCTTATTCCCCAAGGATCCATTGCTAGTAAGGTAGTGATCTAAAGAAGATCGGAGGCTCGCACAAAGCTTAGAGAGGAGGTAAACAAATCTCAAATAGTAGAATGAAAGAAATTTGAATTCCAAACACAAGGAAATGATATCCAGCCAAGTACAAAAGAACACAAACGATTGGAATGGAATCAAATCCAAATTCATCAAATGACATGATAGCATTGGACTACAGGCAGACCACAAGTCATGCATTTCAAATCCAACCTCAAGCTTAAAGCATCGATAGTAGGCTCTACTCATTCAAATCATAATAAATGAGCAAGTGACTTTTGGTTTCCAAATAGCGTATACATTCGGCACATTCATATACAAAACAAATTTAGAAACGATGGAACCTGGTTCCCGAAACTTGGCAAGTTAGAGATCTGGTGACGAGATCACTCATCTGTTGCACCCATTGTGTCCTACAAAAACCCCCACAATTATTCTTCCAATGTTCCACAAATTGTCCACCTCCAATCTATTGTACGCCCCCCAAAAATGGAACGCTTCTTGTCTCAAGTGTAAGCAGTAGAATGGGGAAAACAAGTTAAACATGCATCTACACTTCTAAATAGGACATTGCATCTAAGATTAAGAAATTTAAACTAATTTAAACTACAAATCTACAGAAATCTATCCTATTGCTCTCTAACTTTAAAGATTTCTCTAATCTACTTAGCTCTCAGATTTAGAAGCTAATTAAACTATTGAAATGACACTTAGAGAATGAGAATTAAGCTATTCTATTCTAATATGATTAACTATGCAACTAGAATGATTCTACAGTAAAAACTTCTAAGAAGGAAACTACTGTAAATTGCCATAATTTAAAATGCTGGATGAATGTTGATTGAATGTTGAATGCTAAAAATGCTCCAGATGAATGATGGATGCTCTGGAAAACCTCCAGAGTAAGATTGCATAAGTTGGGATCCATTTCCTATAGCCCAAGAGCTGTATTTATAGCTTTCACGACAACACAATTGCACAGGGATACAGGATGAGGGGCTATAATTCAATTTGGAGAATTGAAGGGCATGGGATGAGAAGATGAAGCTGATCATGGAGGATTGTTTCTCCCCATGAAAACACCAGGCAAGATAAGAGGGAAGGTGGGTGGAAGGTTGTTGAGAGAATTTCTTACAGGTTTGTCCCAGAAGCTCTTCCCGTGAATGACAGTGCCATTAATTTAAATTTTTGAAAATTTAATTTTATTGGTGAGTGAATAGTGGTATAAAATTTATGCATAAATTTAAATAATTTTAATTTATTTAAATTTAGCAAAAAGAGGATTGAATAATTTAATAAATCAAACTATAGGGTTTGTTTATTAAATTAAAACAAAAGGAAAAGGATAATTAAATAAAATATTTTAGATATCTTTATTTGATTAAGAAGAAATGTGATGAGGTATTTAAATAACACAAATTATTTAAGTTTGTGTATTTAATTTATGATAGAATTATAAAGGAGGTAATAATGATAATAATTAAATAAAATAAAGTTTTTAATTTTGTTTATTTAATTAAGAGAGAAATAATATGATGAAAATGATAATAATTAAATAAAACAAAGTTTTTAATTTTGTTTATTTAATTAGGAGAGAACATAGAAGAATTAATAATGAACTTAATATAAATAAATATTTCTATTTATTTATTAAGTAGATGAATTTAAGATTAATTAATCAAATAAGTCATATTTAATTAATTAGATTCTCCAGACCATTTTTAGGTGTCTACATTTTGCCCCTCTTTGAAGTGATGGGTTTACACATTGCTTTAAAGAATGATTTTGCCTCAGCTGCTAGTATTGACGAAAAGTTTAAAATATGCCCTTGATTTGCCCCAGATGTTGGACTTTGGAATGATAGCGATATATGCCCCCACGGGAGATAAATTGATGAATTTTGGATTTTTATGAGTTTTCAAATTTTTTGAATTTTTATGATGATTTGATGATGAATTGGTGAAGAAACAATTTATCTCCCGACAAAATTGTTCAGAAATGCCCCTGTGATAGATAAGAATTAATTCCTCAGAAGAAAAAATAAATAAATCCCATAAAAATCCCCCAAAAATAACCTATAAATGCTCCAAAGGTCATTTTCAAAAGTCATTTGTGCATTTGACTTTGATAATCTTGCGATAGAGACCCTCAAAGTGCTAGAGCTTCAGGATGCCGATCCCTTACCACACCCACCGACTCGAGCGTGTGCGACGTCACCAGCGTCCAACCGACTATGGACCTCCGGTATGTACCCCAAATCCTCCTCGTAATTTGTGCTCATACTTTTGATGTCATTTTGCACGTTTTTATTTTTTTAGCACGTGGAAGACGTAGTTTAGCACATCGCTGATCTGTTGTAATGTGCCATAGTTTTAGCGTGCCAATCAAGTTTTGTAGCGCATCCGTGGATTAGGATAGCGCATCAGAAGTTTTAGCGTGTAGGGTCAAATTTGCAGCGCATCAGTGGGATTTTATAGCGTGCTGGATTTTTTAGCGCATTGGGTTGTTTTTGTAGTGCGTCAATAAGATTTTATAGCGCGCAGAGGTATAGATTGATGAAAATTGTGCATTTTGATTTTCATCGATTTGTTGTTGATTCCATCTATTTTAGTTTGATCTTGATTAAAATATATGGTAAATGATCTCATGATGGGCGAGATCTATTGATTGTTCATAATTACCCTCATGATAGGTGAGGAATAATTAAACTTTCTGAAGGATTGAACCCGATTGATAAATGAGGGTTCCTTGATAAATTGATAGTTTGATAGGTAAAGCACAATTTTTAGTATTTGATGACCTCCTGATGTTTGATATTCTGATTAGAATGTTCTCTTTGTATGATAATAGGAGCAGTTAGATGTTATCCAGGTCCGAGAGCAGTTCCCTTGGCCATTTGATATGATACCGTGACTTTTGCCAGATGAGAGACAACATATTACCGATTGCGGTTTAGCGACGTTACTTGATATGACCCATATTAGACTTAATAGGGGTCTATTGACAGCCTTAGCGGAGCGGTGGCATAGTGACCACAACACCTTCCACTTACCTACTGGTGAGATGACTGTGACACCAGAGGATGTATGGCGTATTCTGTGTATTCCTTTCGTTGGGGAGATTGTTGTGCATGATTCATAGGAGGTTGGTGGGGTAGAGGCTATGCAGAGAGTCTTTCAGGATCCCCATATTGCGGGAGAGTGGATTCCATGGGTAGAGATGCATGATTCATATGCTCCACTTCCTTCAATTTTGGCCGGCTTTATTGGTGGATTCCTTTGTCCTGATAAGAGGTCAAAGGGTCTATCTCTTGGATGGGGTCGAGTATTAGAGGGTTTGGTGGTGCACAGGACGAGATATGCTTGGGGCATGTGCATGCTTGCTAAGCTCTATCATGATTTGCATTGGATCGTGTACCTCGGCGGCAGCAGTTTATCGGCGGGAGCTACCCTTCTCCAGGTATGGGCATGGGAGCATATTGCCGTTACACGTCTCGTGCCGGTGTTAGCGAGACCATTGACGAGACCCTATGTGTTTCGGTATAGAGGCAGGCCTACCCAGCATATGATGGGTAAGCTCAATTATTGAAGGCAGATTATTGATGATGTGCAGGCAGTGACCTGGCGTCCCTATTTAGACTGTGATGACTGGGATGATGATGATATTGAGTTGGGGTTCTTGTCTGATTCGATGTATTTGATCGGGAAGAGCCCCAGGATCTTGGAGCGATTCTTGTTTTGTCACGTCTATCGGCAGTATGGTATTGTGTAGTGTATGCCACAGGGAGTAGCACATTACGGACGTTGACAGATAGATGTCAGTGATTGGGGTCCCAGTTTTCCTTATGGGGCACTTGTTGAGGGTTACCTTGCTCTACAGCCATCAGCATGGGATATGCGATGGGACATTGTTGAGGCACCTATTACTCCTGAGTACGGACAGTTTTTGGCTCTGCACCCTCCTCCACGTATCACTATCCCGGATGAGCTAGTACCAGTACCAGCGGCAGCACCAGCACTAGCACCAGCACCAGCACCAGCACCAGGAGGGGGTGTTCAGGTTGGTCAGAGATGGGGGAGAGATGATGACAGTGAGAGTAGCAGTGATGATGATAGTGAGAGCAGCGAGGAGAGTAGTGATGATGATGGCGAAGATGGGGGGAGACCGAGCATGGTAGGTACTTCAGAGCCATCTTCTAGTGTGCCTCGTAAGAGACAGGTTGTTGCTTCCTCGTCGGCAGATCCATCAGTGGTTGCAGGTCTACAGGTGCAAGTTCAGACCTTACAGGGACAGCTAGCACAGGTGCAGGGCTTACTAGCATAGACACAGGCTTAGATGCAAGCACAGCTAGCTACTACACATACACAGATTACCTCTCTGATTGGTGAGAGAGATGGGGCTCTACAAGAAGCAGTGACCGCACAGGCTCAGCTAGCAGGTGTATGAGCATAGTTGACCACTGCCCAGGCATAGATCACAGCCTTGACTGCAGAGCAGGATACTGTTAGACAGACGACAGAGACAACACAGGCTACTGCAGAGAGATTGCAGAGAGTGGCAGATGGGACATTTGTGGTAGATTACATGTGAGAGGCCATGCAGGCAGGTGCTGAGATTGAGCTCTACAGGAGCCGTTATCATGAGCTTTTCCCCCTAGAGCAGAGAGTCAATTATGCCCAGTCTTGCTCAGAGAGGACTCGTTTGAGGATAGTGAGCAGAGGTGTGACACAGCCTCTTCCGAGAGATCTGAGAGATCCGTGAGATCCTGGGACATCTGGTGGTGGTACTGATACTGGTGCAAGACCTGCTCCTTCTAGTGGGACCACCACTTGAGATCATGTGTGTACCCTTTTGAGAGATATGTATAGCCATTTTTGATATGATGTTATTTTCATTCTTTGCAGACTTCATTGTATACTTGACACTTGATGAGATATATGTGAAGCGGTTCGATTGATCTATGATATGTTTTATATGATTTATGTGATGGATGCATTGATCTTATGATGTTGTTCTACATGATTGATGTGATGGATGCATTTTAGTTTCTATGTTTTATGATGATTTATTTTACTAGCTTGTATGGATGCATTAATGATGTTGTGATATGATATTGATGATGTATTTCTTTTCTTAATGAGATGATGAAATGTAAATGAATGATGTATGAATGAAATGTAATGATATATGTAAATGAATGATGTACGAATGAAATGTAATGATGTATGAATGAAATGTAAATGATGTATGCTGTACGAATGAAATGTAATGATGTATGATGTATAGATGAAATGTAATGATGTATGAATGAAATGTAATGATGTATGATGTACAAATGAAATGTGATGAAATGTAATGATGTACGAATGAAATGTGATGATGTACGAATGAAATGTGATGATGTATGAATGAAATGTAATGATGTACGAATGAAATGTGATGAAATGTAATGATGTATGAATGAAATGTAAATGATGTATGATGTACGAATGAAATGTAATGATGTACGAATGAAATGTGATGATGTATGAATGAAATGTAATGATGTATGATGAAATGTGAATGAAATGTAATGATGTACGAATGAAATGTGATGATGTATGAATGAAATGTGATGATGTATGAATGAAATGTAATGATGTATGATGATGTAAAATTCCTTCTATATGTATGCAATGAATGATGATTTTGTAATTATATAATAATGACAATGTGATGAGACGTAAATGCATGTTGTAACATAACATGTATATGATGACACGAAATGAGATGTTTATTGTGAAATTTATGATGAGATGAAGAAATGAATTTATATGCACATCATTATGAAAATTGTATGTGTCAAGTATACTCAATCTTTAATAAGAAAATATAACATTATATGTGAATGAATCTTTGTGACTTGTGCAACCAGTACTCTGCAAATGTATTAGTATGAATGCAATCTATGTTAACCATGCAATCCTATTTTATCAATGCAAACCTAAGTGTCATTTCAATAATAATTTTATTCTGCTTTGTATCATCACTGAGCTTTATTTTAAAATGTTGAAAGGGAATACAAGCATCAATGATATGAGATAGACCAATGATGACCTAAGTATTTCTTTCATGATATTTGATATTGCAAGCAAACACAAGCATCAAGGTATGAGATAGACCAATGATGACCTGAGCATTGCTTGTGTAAACAAACAAGAATTAATCATTTTCTTAAGTGAATCGGAATGTCATCCATGATACTTGGTAGAGCACTTCCCGTGACAATTCACAAAATAATAATGACTAACTCACAAACAACAAACAAAGAAAAGGTATCCTTCTTCTTCCTTACTTCTCTAGTTCAATACATCATCGAGTAGATCCAAAGAAATGATAATCAAATGATAAAATGAAAAGCACAACAATTCAAATTCTACTTAATGTATTTTCAAATCATTATTCAGATTAGGTCATCAGTGTTGAAATGTGTGTGCTGATGTTTGCATGATATTCCCAGATGTTTGACCAAATGATGTAACCTTAAGACCTATCCTAGGGGTCTCGGGGACTGATCAAAGATTAGTCATACCTATGTTATACACGCAGAGACCACGTAGTTCAACTGACACAGACTCCACTTTTAATTGATGCAGATTCTATTTTTGTGTTTTCAATTTTATGAATGTTTTTGGATTTTGATTTTCTGATGTTTTTGGATTTTGATTTTCTGATGTTTTTGGATTTTTATTTTATCGTCACTTGATGTTGTCATGTTTGACTGCCTTTCCATTTAAGCTAAAAGTCCATTGTACCAAATAACACTAGGATGTTGCCCCCAAGCTATGGTAAAACATGATATCTTTGCCATGACATGGATAGTGATAATGATTATCTCAAATGATAGATCGAAATGATATAATTGTAACAAAACTGTACCTGATAGATAGAGGAGTTTGGTGAAAATCACAAGTAACGCCTGTTTGCCAGGTTTTCATCACTTATTTTTATTGTGTCCTCTTTCTTTTTCTTTGTATTTTTATTTTTTATTTTTTCTCTCTTTTTCTGTCATCATGACGCCTGTTTGCCAGGTTTTCATCAAGACAACTTTATTGACCATGTACTAGATATCCTCAAGTGTAGAAACGCCTGAGATGAATGTTGTTCATGGGTTCCTCCAACATATCCCCTTCTGGTGTAGACAGCCGGTATGCTCCTAATCCATAGACTGATATGATGACATAGGGTCCTATCCAGTTAGGTTCAAATTTTCCCTTCTTTTCTCTATCTCCTTGATTTCTAGGGTTTTCCCATAGGACCAAGTCTCCGATCTGGAAGACTCTAGGCTTAACCCTATGATTATAGTTCCTAGACATTCTTTGTTGATAGGCTATCAAATGATTGACAGCTTGTTGTCGACTTTCATCAAGTAGTTCTAGTTCTTGAAGTCTAGAGATCCTATAATCCTCATCTGAAATGAGTCCCTTTAGTGAAACTCGAAGGGATGGAATTTCTACCTCGATAGGTAATATTGCTTCTGATCCATAAACAAGAGCATATGGTGTAGCTCCTGTTGGTGTTCTGATGCTAGTCCTGTAAGCCCAAAGAGTAGGGTTAAGCTGAACGTGCCAATCACGCCCAACCTCATTTACAGTCTTCTTGAGAATCTTTAGGATTGTTTTGTTGGAAGCTTCTGCCTGTCCATTACCTTGAGGGTAATATGGGGTTGAAAAGCAATGTTTGATGTGGAACTTTTCACACAACTCTTGGACGCCTTGGTTCTTGAAAGGCCTGCCATTATCTGTAATGATCGACTGGAGTATCCCATATCTACAAATGAGATAATTAAGTATAAAAGATGATATTTGCTTCCTAGTGATTGTGGTTAAGGGAACCTCCTCCACCCATTTTGTAAAATATTCTGTTGCTGTGATAATGAACTTGTGTCCATTAGATGAAGATGGGTTAATTTTCCCTACCAGGTCTAATCCCCACTGACAGAAAGGCCATGTAGTTGTGAATGGATGTAGTTCTTGTGCCAATGCATGTATAAGATTTCCATGAATCTGGCATTTTGGACATCTCTTGACAAACTTATAAGATTCTTGCTCCATGTGTGGCTAGTAATACCCCAAACGAAGGAGTTTCTTAGCTAAAGATAATCCAATTGAATGTGTACCACAAATTCCTTCATGGACCTCATGTAAAGCGGAAGCGGATTCGTTATGTTCTAAACAATGCAAAAGAGTACCATCTAGGCCTCGATGGTAAAGGGCATCAGCAATAATGGTATGTTTGGCGGATTGGCGTATGAAGTTGCGCTTTCTATTGTGAGAAAGATTTGGTAGTATGATATTATCTTTTAGATAAGTATAAATGTCTCCATAAATGGAAGATTGGGTACTATCCAAAAGGCTTATGGTTTGGGATTTGGGATTTGCGTATATAGGATTTGATACTTGTTCTACAATAAATTGATAATGATCTTGCATTTCAGGCATTTGTAGAAGAGATGCTATTGTGGCCATGGCATCTACTGCTTTGTTCTCTGATCTTGGTATCTACTCAAATTTGATTTCTATGAAGTATTTTCTTAGATCATCTACCAGCCTCTTGTATAAAATCAGTGTGTCATCCCTAGTCTGGTAATCATTGTTGACTTGATAGATGATTAACTAGGAGTCTCCATACACCTGTAGTTCTATGATTTTCTAGTCAATAGCCACTTTAATTCCAAGGATCAAAGCTTCATATCCTGCCACATTGTTTGTGCAATGGAAGGTAAGCCTGTAAGATCATGGAATTGTGTGCCCAAGAGGTGTGACAAATAAAATTCCTGCCCCTGATCCATGTTGTGTGTAGGATCCATCGAAGTAGAGTTTCCATGGTTGTGTTGTAACATTGAGGATATCTGCGTTAGGAAATTCCATGGTCATAGGATGACTGTCTGATAATGGAGCTTCTGCTAATTGGTTAGCGATGACTTGTCCTTTGATAGCTCGCCTTTCAACGTACTGAATGTCAAACTCACTGAGGAGCATGACCCACTTTGCCAACCTTCCTGTTAAAGCTGTTTTGCTCAGTAAATATTTGAGGGGGTCAATTTTTGCAACGAGCTTGATACTACTACTAAGCATGATTTTTCAATGAAGGTGTAGTTTACTTCATGTCCATTGAGTGTCCTGCTGATATAGTATATAGCCTGTTCCTTTCCTTCTTTATCCTCTTGTGCTAGCAAGGCTCCTAAAGAAATATCTATTGTTGCAACATATAGCAACAATGGCCTGTCTTCACTGGGTAGTACCAATATTGGTGGTGTCATTAAATAATGCTTGATGTGGTTGAAAGTATTCTCACACTGTTCATCCCATTTAAAAGACACATTTTTATGCAAAAGATGATGAATGGATGACACTGATATGCTAGTTGAGAGATGAATCTTCTGATGGACTGTAGTCGGCCTTGTAGAGATCTTAAAGTACTGATATTCTTAGGAGGTGGCATTTCCATGATGGCTTTGACTTTTTCTGGATCTACTTCAATTCCTTTTGTAGAAACTATGTATCCAAGGAGTTTTGCTGATGTTACTCCAAAGGCACATTTCTTAGGATTCAATCTGACTTTGAATTTTTCCAACCTGTCAAATATTTTGGCCAATATCTCTAGATGTCCTTCCCTGGTGTGAGACTTGGCTAAGATGTCGTCCACATAGTCCTCCATGAAGGTGTGCATCATGTCATGGAAGATTGTTGTCATAGCTCGCTGGTATGTAGCTCCTGCATTCTTTAACCCAAAAGGCATGACGTTCCAGCAAAAGGTGCCCCATGGACATGTAAATGCTATCTTTTCTTGGTATTTAGGAGCTATCTTGATTTGATTATATCCTGAAAATCCATCCATGAGTGATAGCATTTGATGGCCAACTCTTAGATCTACAATCATGTCTATGTTTGGCAAAGGAAAATCATCATTTGGACATGCTTTATTTAAATCTCAGAAATCAGTACATATTCTAATGGTGTTATCTGGCTTTGAAATAGGTACAATGTTGGATATCCATTCTGCATAATCAATAGATCTGATAAATCCGACATCTATTAGTTTCTTCAAATCATTTTTTACTAATAATGCAACATGTGGATGCATTTTTCTCAGCTTCTGTTTTACTAGTTTTGTGCTAGCGGGTAAGGATAAGTGATGCATAATGAGATCTGTGTCTAAGCCTGGCATGTCAGAGTATGACCAAGCAAAATTGATGCATCGTTCTTCAAAGAATTTGATAAAATCTAGCTTTTCTGTATCTGTCATGGATGCTGCCAAGTGTAGAATTTGTACTTTCTCTGCTGTGCCAATATTAATAGACTGTGTGGGTTCTATAAACACTGATGATCTTTCATGATAATGTTGTGGGAGGATGCCAAACCTTCCATCCTTTGGTGCCTCAATGAGGTTTTCACCATTGGATGCGTTCTTTGTTTTTACTATTTTAGGATCAAATACTGCCATAGAATGGTTTTCACCATTAGATCCATTTTTTTTTTTCATATTTTTGCAACTGGAAGGCTTGGCATCCCCCTGCCTAAAAGCATCATTAAAAGAAGTATTGATAGAGCAAGTATCAGATTCCTCACAACAAAGGTAATTAATAATGGCAGAATCATTGTCAAAAACAGGGAGATCAATAGGGTGTTGGGGTTCCCATTCAATAAGCTCGGCATGCAGTAAAGGCAACGAATCATTAGATGGGTTGAGGTTAGCGATTGTGAAAGCTCGAACGGAAATGTCATCTAGGTTGTTAATGGAAATGTCAAGGCCTACAAAGGTACTTTCTTCCACATTATTTATCTCAATCGATGTCTGTTCATCTTCACTTGAGTCATCGAAATTTTGTGATTCAAAGACAATAGGATTAAAACTCGAGCTTTGACCCTCTTCGCGTTTGGGTGTATACTTTTTGATAATGTCAATCTGAATATCTTCATAGGAAATATCTGATAAGTTGTCCCACTCATATTCATTTGAATCTGTTTCAGAGTTATCCCGTATTTGAAGAATACACTCCTCAGTTTTATTGGTGATTTCTACTCTTGCTTCTTCGGTGTGTCCTAGTCCAGTTCCACCATTCTACTGAATTTTGAGGACTTGGATTGGTTCTATTACACTTTGTTTCCCTCGATCAAGAGATCCTTGTTTTGCTGCATATCCTAGCCCTGTTTTATCCTTATGTTGGAGCGTAAGAGGCTGGATTGGTTCTGTTATGCCTTGTTTCCTTAATCTAAGAGGTCCCTGTCCTGAATATCCCATCTTCTCCAGAATAGTTTTTCCCTTTCCATATTGATTTGTCTCTATGATATTACTTGTAGAAGTAGAGGCTTCCTCATCCTTATAAAGCCAATTTAGTATGGCCTTATCTTCTGATTCTTCATCTAAGTTCCCAGCTTTTACAAATCTGCCATCTAATGCTGTTATAGATTGTTCTAAATTTTGGGTGATTGTAGATGGTTGTCCATACGTTTGTAAGGAGGGTAACATTTGTGATAGATGAAATGAGTGTCCAACACCATATTCACTTATTCCTTTGTCACTTATCTATACTTCCTTGGTGAATTGATGTGAGGGTGGAGCCAATTGTTCTTCAACATTTGAAGGGTTAGATTGTACCACCCTTATCTCTTATGATTTTTGTTGTTTTGGAAGCCACTTTGATATGAAGTTCTACTATTGCTCACCATCTGATGTGCTAACTTCTCTATTGTGAGGTATGAATGTATCCTGAGATGTCTTCAATGTATGACACGCTTGGGTGTCATTGTAGTTTGCTGCGATTGTTACCTCCTATCCATTGATGGGAAATTTCAGGCATTGATGATAGGTAGAAGGTACTGCTTGCATATCATGGATCCAAGGGCGTCCCAACAGTATGTTGTATGTCAGTTCCCTATCTAAGACTTGGAAAACCACTTTTTGGACAATAGGCCCCACTTGAATGGGTAATATGATCAACCCTTTAGAGGACCTTTCTTCTTCATCATATGCTTTGATTGTGATTTTTCTTCTTGTATCAATGGCTTCATTTGAGTATCCTAGTGCATGAATCAACTTTAAGGTACAAATATTTAAACCAGCCCCTCCATCTATCAGGACACGCTTTACATGGTGTTTATGGATGAGGACTTCAATGTGAAGAGCGGAATTATGTGGATGGGTGAGTGATACATCATCATTTTTGGAGAATGAAAGGCAATGAGGTGCGGATAGATGTCCCACCATAGCTTGGAACTGACACACATCCAGATTGTTAGGTACCGTGGTTGATACAAGAGCTTGTTCAAGAACCTCTTTGTGTGATGGGGAAATTTTTAAAAGTTCCAAGATGGATATTTGTGCCAGTATTTTCTACAATTGATTGATGAGATTATATTGATTAGAGGGAGGATCCACAGATGGGGATGATATCGATGCTCCTTTCAATATAACTTTGGATTGTGCCCTTGTTGTGGCATTAACCGGTTGGTACTCTTGTTTCCCTTTGAGTGTGATTACATTAATTTGGTTTTCAGATTTGTCCATATGTTGTACCAAATTGGTAGATGTAATGTCATTGTTCTGATTGATTTGATTGCATAAATCTTCATCCTCTTTGGTAGCAGAAAAACAAAGAATCGTTGTGTCATAAACATAACTGACGTTCTTGCCTTTGGTGTTTGCGGAAGAGGATTCTCCCTTCTGATAATTGGGTAGAGGATTTTTGAATGTTGTATGATCTTTGTTTGTTTGGTGTCCCTCTACAAATACTTTCTTTTGATCTATGAGGTCTTGTACTGCATGTTTTAACTGCCAACAATTTTCAGTCATGTGACCTTTATTTTGATGGTAGTGACAGTAATGTAAGTCATTCCACCATGATGGTTTGACTTGAGGGTCCCAATTTCTAGCCTCTTGTACTTGAATGAGTTTTTCGTCTAAAAGTTCTTTGAGGACCGATTCCAATGATTGTCCTAATGGCGTGAATTTTTGTTTATTGGATGGTCATTGGAATGATTGGGTTTTTGTTTCTCCACTGTTTTGATTATTTCCTTGATCACTACTTTGTTTGACATTAAAACCATTGTTTTGTTTGTTTGTAGTGGTTGGCGTCAAGGTGAATACTGGTTTAGATGTGTGTGTATCGATCATGGTATCAGTATTCTTGTTCTTTTTCCAAAATCTTGGCTTTTTATTGTTGTTGTTAGAGGAATTGTTATTGTTTGAACCTTCAATGAAGTGTTTGATCATTCCTCTTTTGATGAGAGCCTCTTCGATTTTGAGCCCCTTTTCAATAACTTGTTCAAATGTAGATGGACATTGTAAATCCAATCTGTAATTCATGTCATCCACTAAGTTATCAATGAACATCTCTATCTTCTCCTCTTCAGGAATAGATCTAGGATATTTAGCAAATAGCCTTCTCCATCGTTGGAGAAAGGAAAGAAACTTTTCACCGTTTGCTTGTTTGGTGTTGTAGAGTTCTTTTAAGGTTACCCCATGTTGGATGTTGAATGAGAAGTGTGTTATGAACCTATTGATTAGTTCTTCAAAGGATTGAATCCCAGGTTCTAATTTAGAAAACCACTCCATGCAAGTGTTTCCTAAGCTTCTTGGAAATAATCATAGTAAGTAAGAGTCCTCGTGTGCGAACTCTATGCTCATGGCTCGAAATTCCCGTACGTGATCAAATGGATCGGTTCTTCCATTGTATTTGTTGTACATTGGGTATTCACAATACCATGGAAATGGTATCATGTTAATGCTTGAATCGAATGGATAAGGGCAAATGTCTTGTAAGGAATATCTCTTTGTTGTCCCTTGTTGGATATTTTGGAACTGTAATTGTAACTGTTGGATTTTTTTTGTCAAAGCATCTATTTGATTTGGGTTTTCCATACTAGTTCACTGGGGTGTGGTCATTTCCTTGAGTTGATTGACATCTAAGTCTTTAGGAAGCTTAGCACCTTTGTCAGCTAATAATAAAAGATAATTTTCCATATCTTGCTCTAGCATCTTTTCCATAAATTTATGGAAATGAGGGTCTTGTTGAACTTTCTTGATTTCTTCTGCAGTTATTTCTTTCTCATGTGAGTTAGTGAGAGGATCAGTGTTGCTATATCGTCCCCAAGGGTTTTCTTCAGCCATGGTTGCTATTCTTTCATTTTCCTCTTGTTGTTTTTGATATGCTGATCATGTGAAAATAGGCATACAAACGTTAGAGTTTTACTCTATACTTTGATCTTGGATTTTTGATTGAAGTGTCGAGGTTTTTGATTTAAAATCTGATTTAGTCTTATCTAGTTTTGTGATGAAAGGATGATAAAATCCTTGATAGGGAAACTTTGATAGAAAATCTCAGATTTGGTGATAATGACACTTTGCAAGATGTTTCAAGATCTAGGTGTAAGGGTAAAGTTTTCCTTTTGTATGACCCCAGTTTTTTGGACTGTGAAAAAAATATTCTGGATTGATGAAAACCTTGTTATCGATATGGGAAAATTGATAAAATATCTTGTCAACTCTATTTTTCTGACCTTCTAGAGCACTAAAACAGAGCTGGGACATGCTAGAACAGAAACCTAAAGTGCTGGAACAGAGACCGTACGCACTAAAACAGAGACTGGAAGCGTTGAAATAGAGACCAGACGTGCTGAAACAGAGACCCGATGTGCTAAAACAGAACCATGAGGTGCTAAGACAGAAACTATCTTATTCTATGAAACTCACTTGGTCTAGTATCGTATTGTATTGTTGGTTGTGGGATGTATTCTAGATGAATTCTTTGACTGTGATTGTGGTGTTGCCTAAGAGCTCTTCTTTGATAAAATGCTTGTGAATCTAAGGGAGCTATAGCATAGTCATCCGTATAACCTCTAGAAAAATTGTGATACCTATGAATAAAAGTCCTATGTTGGAGTAGAACTTTCCTGCTTTGGTATAGAAATCGCTGCTTTCTTAGAATTTGTTTGTATGCAAGTGTTTTCTTTGGTTTTCTGATTCATTTGACAAGAGATTTCTTGACAAACTTGGTGGATACCCAATCATGAATCATGAGAAATCCACAAGTGTTTCGATTTTGAGGATTTTCTTATGATGATCTTATCTGAGTTTAATGAGAGAAAACACAGCAAGCAATAATAGAATGGTTGTCTTTAAAAATCCTAGAATCTAAACAGATAGTGTATGTTCTTAAGAATCAAGCATGATTCTTTTTTATTTTCACTGGTTCATAACAGATAAGACACTTCAGATAGACTCACTCCTAGAGACAAAAGGTCATCGTTATATACTTGAACGACTCACAGCTTGGAATTGCGTCAACTCACACAGCCATGTCACCCCCTAGAGGGCACCCATGTTTTTGTCTTTTCCAGGTGCGTACTCAGAGTGTTGGAAGTGGATACCAGATCCCCTGAGCAAATAGTCCTTGGCAATTATATGGTGAGTGCTTGAGGGTAGATTCTTCCCCGCCCCTACACCACTAAGTATTATAATGTTTAGAAACTGACAAGCGTGCTTCTAGTTCTAGGTTCTTAGATAGGGTTTCTGTTCGGAGCAGCAAATGGATAAAATCCCTTGAGAGACCTCCCAATCTTTAGAACAAAGATTTTGGGGATGGTTATCCTGCACACTTTCGTTGAAAGAGGGTTTCCCCAAATTCACATAAATTTTTAAGTGGGTTGGAATACCATGGCTTTTGACTGTCCCCACTCAGGTCGTTCTCGTAGGGTGAGTACTTTTTCTCACTACGGCAGGCCTATCTAAAGGTTTTAAAAAGCTTGAAAATGTGTAAAGTAATAGTGAGTCTGGTATTCTGATACACCCAGTTAAGGGGAGAGCATAAACCTATCACCCAATAACAACAGAGAAATTGTTCTTTTTAAAACCTAAAAGACAAGTTAGCTAATCTATATGGAGATATTGCTCCATAACAACATAATGTTCATTTTTAATCCCACAAAATAAATATGAAGTTTCTATCCTAGGATTGATCAATTTTTATCTATTTCTATCCTAGGATTGGTAAATTTTATCCATTTCTATCCTAGGATTGGTAAATTTTTTTCCAAAATTAGACAAAAATAAAGTCTGGCCGCGGACGCGTCGGATCCAGATTAAAAAAATGCTTTTAAGGATAGGGAAGCAGCGCGCTGAAACAGTGAAGCGGTGTGCTGAAACAATGAAGTGGTGCGCTGAAATAGAAACCCGACGCACTGAAACAGACGACGCACTGCAAAAAGTCACGGTTCCATGAAAACTTTCATGTTGATACCTGTAGGACACAATTTTCAAAAATTAAGCAAAATATGGGGTTATGTCCCATGGTGGGCGCCAATTTGTAAGCGGTAGAATGGGGAAAACAAGTTAAACATGCATCTACGCTTCTAAATAGGACATTGCATCTAAGATTAAAAAGTTTAAACTAATTTAAACTACAAATCTACAGAAATCTATCCTATTGCTCTCTAACTCTAAAGATTTCTCTAATCTACTTAGCTCTCAGATTTAGAAGCTAATTAAACTATTGAAATGACACTTAGAGAATGATAATTAAGCTATTCTATTCTAATATGATTAACTATGCAACTAGAATGATTCTACAGTAAAAGCTTCTAAGAAGGAAACTACTGTAAATTGCCATAATTTAAAATGCTGGATGAATGTTGATTGAATGTTGAATGCTGGAGATGTTGGATGAATGATGGATGCTCTGGAAAACCTGCAGAGTAAGATTGCATAAGTTGGGATCCATTTCCTATAGCCCAAGAGCTGTATTTATAGCTTTCACGGCAGCACAATTGCACAGGGATACGGGATGAGGGGCTGTAATTCAATCTAGAGAATTGAAGGGCATGGGATGAGAAGATGGAGCTAATCATGGAGGATTGTTTCTCCCCATGTAAACACCAGGAAAGATAAGAGGGAAGGTGGGTGGAAGGTTGTTGAGAGAATTTCCTACAGGTTTGTCCCGGAAGCTCTTCCCGTGAATGACAGTGCCATTAATTTAAATTTTTGAAATTTTAATTTTATTGGTGAGTGAATAGTGGTATAAAATTTATGCATAAATTTAAATAATTTTAATTTATTTAAATTTAGCAAAAAGAGGATTGAATAATTTAATAAATCAAACTATAGGGTTTGTTTATTAAATTAAAACAAAAGGAAAATGATAATTAAATAAAATATTTTAGATATCTTTATTTAATTAAGAAGAAATGTGATGAGGTATTTAAATAACACAAATTATTTAAGTTTGTGTATTTAATTTATGATAGAATTATAAAGGAGGTAATAATGATAATAATTAAATAAAACAAAGTTTTTAATTTTGTTTATTTAATTAAGAGAGAAATAATATGATGAAAATGATAATAATTAAATAAAACAAAGTTTTTAATTTTGTTTATTTAATTAGGAGAGAACATAGAAGAATTAATAATGAAATTAATATAAATAAATATTTCTATTTATTTATTAAGTAGATGAATTTAAGATTAATTAATCAAATAAGTCGTATTTAATTAATTAGATTCTCCAGACCATTTTTAGGTGTCTACATCAAGAAATCCGATGATTCTCTCCCCAAAAAGATTCTTCTTCCCTTTTTTCGTTTTTTTTTCTTTTTAAAGAAAAATAAAAATACCAGAATCTCTCACAAAACAAAACAAAAACTCCAATAATCTTCGAGTTTTTTTCTCCATCATCTCTTCACAGTTAGGAATGATCTTCCATGTGAAATTTTCTATTCTTGTTTGCTTTTCTTTCCCTTCATCGTTTATCCTTATTGATTTTTTTTAATATTTTATTTATTTTTATTTCCATTTTCAATAAAAATCTAATTTATCTTTATTTAGTAACAAGCTATCTACTTTCCATTTTTTTATTTTTATCTTTTTAATAGCCTTTCTTGCTTTTATAATAATTCAAACTTTAGTTCAACTTTTAATATTTTATCCACTTTATAATTAAATTCAATCATTAAATAACAATCATCTTTCCTAATGAGAGTCATTTACTTCCAATGTTAATATAATTAACATTTCTTATAAGTCTAACTCTTTATTTAATTCTAAATAAATCAAATGACCTTATAATTAAATTAATTTTGATTAATCAAATCTAATCATAGTACTAGTGTTATAACATCACCTCAAACCAAATTAAATAATAAAATCACAAAATCATCAAGACCTTAGCAATTCGACCAACCACATTTAAAAAAAAAAACACTTTTAACAACGAAAAATGACATGACCGGCCAAAAAGAACTACTTACTTGAATGTCAAGAACAACTGAAATGGAGGGACACTACATGCCATTTCTTATGCTAGTGTCATTGGTAGTTTAATGTATGCAATGGTTTGCACTAGACCAAATATAGCCCAAGTAGTGGGAGTTTTGAGCAGATTTTTTAGTGTAGAAAAATGTACTCCTTTACATTTTCACACAATATTTGGTCCTTTAATTAAATTGGACTTAATTATGCCTTAATAAGCCCTATTTTACATCTAAAATCCTAATAAATTATATTTTCTGAAGGAGAATCCTGACAACAATTAATGCCAACACATAATACATTACCTTAAGCAATGTGTGTTCCAAGAATAGGGACCATGGGTGAATGGGTCCTCCCTAGGCCTTGGAACCTAAATTTAAAATATTTTTTTGTTTATATTTTAATGTTCTCAAATTTAAATTTAAAATTTGACTTGTAATCTTTAATGTTTGGGAAATTAAGGATAGATATCCATAAATAAAAGGCCTTCTTGTCAATTAAATTGCTAGAAGTTTTGAAGAAGCAAGCTAGAAATTTCAGGAAACCTTTACAAGAGAAAAGATTATGATCAATAGAATTCAAGGGTAGATTTATTAGTGATTTATTACAACAATCAACATCTCAAGCATCATTTCAAAGTCTTAATTTTCATCATGTGTATTTTTGGAGCTAACATTGTGATGTAGGTTTCAAAGATTCAAGCCAAAGAATTCAATCATCAATTCAAGTATCAAGAACCACATCCATTGAAGCCATTTCATGAAAGATCAAGACCAATATTTCAATATTCCAAAGGTTTATTCAAGGGTTTTCTGAGTTACAACATAGCATTATTCATTCATTATTCCTTTCATTTTTCATTATTTCAATTCAAGGTTTAATTACCAAAACAAGGTTTGACCAAGGAAAACCCTTATTTACCAAAAAAAAAAAATTTCTCCTCTTTGTGAATGTGAAAGTTTACAAGTTGAAGAAAAGTTGAAGATCTTGAAAGAGAAATTTTGCAAAATTGCAAGAAGTTGCATATTTGTTATCATTTCATGGAAACTCACTACAAACTTTATTTCTGATTGTCCAACAATGAAATCTAGATGAAACTAAAGCTATAGAATAACACTAGAGGATCCCAAAAGATGAGAAAAACCTCTGCACAGAGACCCATTCACCCATGGGAAAATGAGTCCAAGAAAACCCTTAGAAACTACATCTTAGTGTCAGGTACACGTAACTCTACAATTTCTAGATCTGCTAGAACGTTACTTTTTCCTATATGTATTATGCTTTGGATTGATGATTCAAGTTTGAATGGGAATAATTGAATTAATTTACTATTTTTAGTTTCTCTCAAAAGTGTTGTTCAGGATGATACCCCCTCCTCGATCATAAGGAAATTAGTATATTTCCTCATTGAGTTTGACTCACCTAAGGGTTGTAAATCAATTCTTTGTGGGGATCTTATTTCCTAATGAAATAAAGGAAAATAGGTCCCTTCACCTACGAACTATTGGAACTATCAAATTTCCTAAATTTGAAGTGCCCATTTCAAAATTTTACCTCTGTAGTTTTAGAAGTGCACCTAAGAATCTACCTAAGTGACCTGCTTTGGAGGGTAATATTTCAAAGCCTGTTGATTTTCAAGCAAAATCCCTTTGCAGACACACTCATATGTCCTATTTGAGTAGGCATGTCAATTTTTAGCTTTGAATGATGAGATTTTTTAGTGTTTTGAAAAGCGAAGCTGGAGGGTTTTGTCATTGTTATGCAGTTTGCAAACTTTTAGTTTTGCAAAGTTGCCTCCCGTTTGAGCTTGCATTTTGTAACCAGATGATCATCATGCCAAAATGATTGTTGCTCTATATTATCCATACCAAAATGAGTTCACATATTAGTTTTTAGGGCTTCATGACTTGATTTTCTATTTTTAACAAATCAAAACCAAATGAAATTTCTTCAGTTTTGCATATGCTTTTCCAAAAACCTTTTTGGGAGGTCAACTTTGACCATCAATATCTATTGCTCAACTATGATTCAAGCTAATCCTTCTTGCACACATGTTCACTATGCCAAAATTTGCTTGTGTGTTTGGTGGCAGCCTCTTAGGAATTGATTTTTTATTTTTCCAAATTGGTGATTGCGCTAGCTTTAATTGGTTTAGAAAGGCTACAATTTCAGAAAAGTTCAACTCAACTACTTTGAGGTTGAATATCTTTCACTTCATGACTCCTTTCTCCAACCCATATTTTGCATTGTATTCTATGGACCATTGTCTACAAGCTTGCAAGTTTTCACACTTCCATGAGGTCATTTGCCTAGTTTTCAAAGGTGATTCTAGAGCTCGTTTGCCCAATTTTCACCAATTTCCAAAAGGGATAGAAAGAAATTTTTGATGCAAACCCATTTCATTATTTCACTCCTGAAGCATTTAGAAGTTGTCTCAAAGAAATTTGAGATTGAAAGTTGTATGAAAATGTTTTTTTTTTTTTAGTCGAGCCCACCTGGGGACCTGACATGCTTTGCACATATGAAAGTAAAACTGTTGTTGCATCTTGCATAGGGAAAGTAGCCACAAAAATGAGAGGTATTTTTCTCACGTTATAAAAGTATAAAGGTGTGACAAGAAAATAGAGATGAAGCCATGGCCCAAGTTTAGAAAAAGATCTAATTAACCCTCAAATTGATTAGAGTGCACACTATAGAAGGGGTTTTCCTCGTATCTTAATGCATTTTTACAAATATAGCATGTGTTAAAAAGTAGATTAGTGAAGACATTTCAAAAATTTTTAAGTGAATGAAAGGGGCATTTTCCATGAAGAAAAGAGACAATACTTTCTTGAGAAAATGGAGCCACCAATAAAGAGGGGTTATGAAATATTCTATATAAAGTGATGTAGGTTGTCGTGTTTCAATTCACAGAGATAATTACAAAGTGGAATTATTGAATGCTATAGGAACTTTAACAAATGTGGTATGAAATGAAGAAGGAATACAATATAAATGTATTTGATGAAGTATGGTGTGTGCTGGAAAGTGCAATTGATAGAATGTACACAAAATGGATATGTTGTAAAGATTTCAAAGCTTTTAACAAATGCTCAATGGAACACCATATTCCTAGTTGCAGCCATGGCACACTCTTTGGAAAGGCAGTTGAAATGGACAGAACTCCATCCTACAGTCCAATCTTGGCATTGAATTCTCATTTAAGATTGGATACAAAGCATGAGGAACGCAACACATACACAAAGTAGACTTAGTAAAAGTCTTTAAATACTTTTAAGAGTGCAACCTAGAGATGAATGGAGGGCACACCAAAGGAAGCATCATCATACTGGTTACAAAGTATAAATGTTAAAGAGTCCACAAAATTCCAAAAGGACTCAAACTAGCTTAGACAAGGTGTGTGAGCTCCAAAAGACTGTAGACAAATGTGATTCCATAAGATTCCATGACTGTAGGATGCACACAAAATGATTTCATTTAAAGGATTTTGAAACTTCCAAGCATATGCAGCTTGCAAAGCTAGCCCATTCCAAAGAGGGTATAGACATTCTTCAAAGCATAATATAACAAATGATATTATTGAATATACTTTACAAACCTCCAAGCAAATGCAACGGGTATTGGAGGAGTTCGATGGAGTTGTGAGAAAGAACAGGGCTATGTGTTTACCATTAAAGGGGTAGATTTGTTAATACTTTAAGGATTTTGTATCTTTCAAGAAAATTTCTAGGTGAGAGGATGGTGCCAAAAGAGGGATGCACTTGCAATGTGCAGACCAAGACAACCACCATTTGGAAAGAGGGAACTTCAAGGATGTTATGCATATGCAAAATATTGTATTTGTTGAAAAGGTGTTAGAGACTCTCAGGCAAGATGCTTTGAATAGGGGTACCTTAGAGAGTAGATTGATATTATTTGAATTACAAAATGCCATCATCCAAGCAAAGGAAAGGCTAAGACTGCAAGGTGCACATCCATCAAAGCTTGATGAGGTCCAAGCCCTACGTTGCAATGAACAAGTTAACACAGTTTGAAAGGAAAACCACATTACACAAATTGAATAGGCCACAAGAAACTTGTAAGTAGATGCAATTAGTGAGTAGTGAATACATCAATCTTGGGAGGTGCCCACATATGTGATGGCCTCAAAATTTTTTTAACAAATGCAGTTCATCCTCTATAAAATGTAGTTGCCATAGCTAGAGCAGATGCATGAAAGGCACGACAAAGAGGATTAGGGAAAACCAAAATGCCAAGAGGAAATCAATGATGGAGAAAAATGAAGACACAATGCAGCATAATCTCCACCATCGCCTGCTATATCATGGTTCAAATATGCTCACTCTTTATTTCTCATGAAATGGCAGGCTGGTGACACGTGGCACAGTTGGGCCTGGAGTGGTTTCTCTTTGAATGCACAGGTGAAGATATATTAAAGAGGCCCAATGGAATAAAATAAAGGGAAAAGCATTAAAATAATTTTCCTCGTTGGCTCGTGGGTAAAAAATGCAAGCTCATTAATTTGAACGATATCAGTGAAAATAGGGCACATAGTTGGTGGGCCCTAGAAAGCTTGAAGGCACGAGTAAATTGAAATTTTTTGATGGTGAATATTTCAAGGATTTTAAATAGAAAAAAAATTGAAAATTGAATATTGCTAGTGATGAGATATTTAAATGGTGGGTCCAATCGGTGAAAAGAATAGTTACCCCATAGAAATTTAAGAGCCTTCATTAAAAAATATATGAAGAAAAAGGTGTTTTAATGCTAGAGATAAATAAAATATAAAGTTCCTTATAGTAGGTCTCAAATAGGCATTAAAATATGGAAAGGGCATGAATAAATGGGCCCACATTTTAAATGTGGCAAGGAAAGAAATTTTTAATGAAAAGTGAATTTGATATTCACTTTGTTGGGCAAGTATTTTAAACGGTGCATAAAGGGGGAATGTTTTATAACGTAGATGAATATTCACTGTGTGAATATTATTTTGTTGGCTGGAAGTTGAATATTTCATTTTTTCAAACTTTCACTTCTATAATGTGAATACAATATCAAAAGCAAAGTGAAATATTTACTAAGGATAAAGTGAATTGGAAAATAGGATGTGCTGGGAGATAAAATTGAAGGTGCAACTCAACAAAGGAAAATTAAATAATTTCACAAGAGCAGAGACATATTTTCACATAGCTACTGGTAAATGGTGAATTCCATCACATGGACACATGGGCATATTTTCAGTTGAAGAACAACTTGGTACAAAGGAAGATTAAGAGGCAAATTCAGTTTGTTACAGAGAGATGAGAGAGGCTTTACAAATTGTTGATCAATGGTGAAGAGGTTTCCAAATGGCATCTCTGTATCAGCTTTAGGGCTTCTTCTGGATACTTCTATTCTTCTATTTCTTCTCTTCTCTTCTCATTATTGTGGGTTCTGGGATTTTGTATGGGGCTAGGTAGATAGAAAATGTCAAGTTCTGAGTCATTTCTTGAGTCTATAAACTGTTATTACTCATTTTATGAGCAAATACAACCAGTTTGTGCTAATATATCATGAATGTATTCTAAGTGTTTTTACATTCATGAATATCTTCAAATTGTCTCCATACTTGTACAGTTTAATCATATGAATTCAATAATATAAGTATCTTTGAGTTTGTCATCTCAAATTTCATGAGATTTTGTTATTTGGTTATGGGTCTATTTCAAATAAATGGTTAAATACTTTAAGTAGATAATAGTGATTTCAAGTGTCCATGTTGGATTTGGTAAGGAGAGTTTGATTGATAATAGGATTGGGATTGTTGGTGTAAGGCACTAATAGTTAATGCAAAGCATTAATAATTTAAATCCATTGGTTGAATTCCATTTTTTGATG
>VDFB02379711.1:50145002-50327996 GCA_007258455.2 Sequoia sempervirens
TAAGGTTTTTCACCGGATAAAGTGAAAATGGTTGGATGGTCATGTTTGTGGATGTAGCCCAATTGCGAACGTACGTAACTCGTATATGATTTCTATTCCTCGTGAATGTTTTAGTTTCTCTGTTTTTATTTATTAAAATCTGCATTTAATTGTTAGATCTGCCAACTCTAACCCTAACAGAGGGTGGTAGAAGTTGTCATTCCTTTGGCTTCGGCTAGTACCCACATCTTCACTTTTCTTTTCACATCATTTCGGATTCTTGAAGGTCTTCCATTGCCCCTTCCACTTTGACCTCCTCGTCCTTTTTGTTTGCCATTAAATATTTTATTCAGCTTCTCTTCTACCTTCAGAGCAAATTGACACACATCCTCAATGGTGGTCATTCTAACTAGTCTTAACTCCTCCTGAATGCTCGGTCATAACCCATTAAGATATCGGGCTACCTTCTCCTTATTGGCCTTTGTGTGGCCCATTCTGATGATTATCTTGTGAAAATATTCATTATATTCTTTCACAGATCCGCTTCCTCGCTTCAACCCTTGTAATTTCTTTAACAGATCTAACTCGTAGTCCACTGGTATGAACTACTTCTTCAGTTTCTCTACCATGCGATCCCATCTGGTGATATTTCATTTTCCTCTTTGATTTATTTCCAACTGGACCTCTTTCCACCAAATACTGGCATGGCCCTTCAACTTCATTTTCACAAACTTAACCCAATCTGGGTCCTCTATTTTCTCATACTCAAAATATTCTTCTAGCTCATTGATCCAGTTGATCAACTCTTATGGGTTTAGACTTTTGAAATAACTGGGGACTTCTACTCTGGGTCTCTTCCCGATCTTTGAAATGGCCCTTATTAGCCACATTTTGTCTTGATCAATTGTTTCTTCTTCTTCTACATCTAAACCTTCTTCCTCTCCTTCATCTTCACTTTCCTCCCTCAGGTTTAACCCTCTTCTCAACTGCTCTTGTAACGCATCAATCTGTCTTTGGAGGGATGCCAGTGCATCTCTTCCACCAGCATTTCTGCCACCTTGATCACCTCTAGCACCACCACACCTACCAGACATCACTCTTGGAGGAATCTTTCTTGA
Source organism: Sequoia sempervirens (assembly GCA_007258455.2). Taxonomy (NCBI): domain Eukaryota; kingdom Viridiplantae; phylum Streptophyta; class Pinopsida; order Cupressales; family Cupressaceae; genus Sequoia; species Sequoia sempervirens. Next base: position 50,146,100 of record VDFB02379711.1, read on the forward strand.
CCTCGACCCACAACCACGGTCATGGTGTGAACTGCCTCATGATTTGCGATCTTTCCACACACTCAAGAAAACCTCGCTCTGATACCACTTGATGAGGGCGCAACCCGAGACTTAGAAAATAACCCACAAACAAGAGAATAATTTTATTATTCAGAAAATGGAGCTTCTTACATGCAAAGGATCTCAAATTCCCAAGTTCTACAACACATGCAAGTTACAGAAAGCAATAGAATCACCCTTTCACAATATGCGAGCTTGTCCCCAAAAAGTTACCCAAAAATTAGAAACCCACCCATAAATAGAGATCCTTTTTAGTTTGGAGCCAAAATAACATTAAAATTTGAGTTTAGGTGGTTTGGTGCCAAAAAATTACAAATTTGAAGTTCAAATTTTAAAACAACATTTGTAATTGTATCTTCTAGAAAGTGCGCCAACTTCCTGGGGCCATAACTTTTGATCCAGGGCTCCGATTCGCGAACCATTTGAACCGTTGGAAAGGTCTCGAAGTCAAGAACGTGGTTTAATTTGGCTATGCTCATTTTGGCAAGTTTTGGGGCCGATCCAAGAAATCTAAGTGCCTCAAATCTAACCCAGAAGATTTTCATGTGCAAATCTAGGGAACTAAAACTGCAATATCTTTCCACCCAGGACTAGAAAATAAAAACCATAAATTGGGAATTTCATTATGATGAAAAAGGTATCCAAAAATATAAAAACATCTAAAAACTAAGAAACTTGAAATTTAACTATTTTTGGGTGATGCAAGATTGCCCTTACACCACTTGATGCTCCTGCATTAGTTTACAAGGCACTAGTATAGACTCTACATTTTTGGAACCCTTATCAAGGATGGTGCTACTTTCATAGACTTGATTTCTAAGCTTTCATAGTTTACAATTTTCTTTCAACATTAGGATTGTTAGACTTAATCTACTTACAAATCTTAGAGAAGTACACTAACATTATGCAAGACCATTGCCACACAAAGTCCAAACTACTGTATGTGGAGGTAGAAAGATACCTTAGGAATATTCCTCCCTTCAAATAATTAGGCTAGTGAAGATATTGAAGAGATCATTGATTAGCAAGAGGGTATTCATGAAGAAGAACATGCTCTTTCATCAACATCTTCCATATACATTAAAGGGACATTTTGAACAATGGAAAATGGAGTAGATGTTCCACCAAAGCATGTGGAATTTGAGTTTCCAATTACCAACTAGGAGAGAGCTACTGTGTTGAAGAATATTCCACCTTTGGCATTACCAGTCTTTTAAGGTTTGGTGACTGAAGACCCAAACACATTCCTCTTTTAGTTTGATGTCTTATGTTGAAGTTTTGACTATACCTCTAATGCTCATATGCTCAAGCTCTTCCATGATACTTTAAAATATTCTACCTTAAGATGGTTCATGGCATTAGGAAAGGATGTTATCCCAGATTGAGAAATAATGAAAAATAAAATCTTGGAGAAATACCAAGATTACTGTAGAGGACACAATAAGAGGAAAGATGAATTTTTAGAATGTCACAAAAGGAGGAGGAGCCACTAGAATATTATGTGGAAAGATTTTAGATTTCCTTGAAGAAAAACCCATAGAACAAGATATCTGAAGAATCCCTCATGTTGGTATTTTTGATGGGAGTCAATGAGGATTGTATGGATTCCCTAAATCTCATTTGGCTAGGTGATGTTTCTTAGCTAAAATTTGAATAAATCTATAGAGTCTACAAAAATTACTCAAGGAATTTCACCAAGAATCCAAGAGGTGAAAGGAAATCCACTATTAGCAAATCATCTATAGGGATTTCAAGATTTAAACTAAGTAACTTGTTGTCCAATGTGAAGGAGGACATTATCAGGCATATGGAAACTTAGTTGGAAACTCTCAACATTAAGAAGAAACAAGAGGAAGTTATTGTAATTCTCACTAAATATTTCCCAAGCTATAGAAAAAGGAAATTAAACTATAATTGCAAGAGGGTGGCTAGTATTAAAGAAGACAAGAAAAAGAAACTTGGTTTTCAGCCCTTTGAAGGAGAAGATGGACAATTATTTTATATTGTTAAAAGGAGGCCATGGCATCCTAGACAAGGTATGCCACTAGACCCTCTGAACTTTAATTAATCTTTCCCAATAGGAAATCATAAATTTTCAACCCAAAATTATCGACCCTAGACCAATAACCAAAACCAGTCATAGAACCCTCAATGGCCAAACCCTTAGCTAAGATGGAACTAGCAACAAATTAATACATGGTCACAATAGAACTTTTAAGGTTCCATCTATAATATTCAATGGATAGCTTAGAAAAATTAGTGACAACCACAATGGAAAAAAGGCCAAAAATGGCAATAGTTGAACATAAATTACCAACAACATATGCTCCCTCCTTAGCCAAAATAGTAAGATATCATTCTTTCCCAATCCAATCCAACATTCTAGCCATCAAAACCACCATAACTACCTACCTAACCTACACCTACCCCTAATAGCAGGCATGTCCAATAGGCTTATACTAATTAGGTTATACAATACCCCACCTATGGGGTAGAGGCGAGTGATGTTCACCTCAAGTTAGGAAAACAACATTATGGACCTTCAACCCCAAAAATAAAAGAGATGGAGGATGAGGAATCTACAACTGAAGCTTCACACAAGTTGCCTTTGGGGCCTGAGTCAAATCAGGTACAATAGACCACCTCAATTTTAGAGCCTCCTTTCCTTGAGTGCTTAGCCATTAAAAAACATCACACCCAAGCTAAGAAAGACTTGTTAGGTCAACTTAAGGATGTCAATATCAATATTCCTCTCATCCAAGCTATTAAGGACATTCCAATCTATACTAAGGAAGTTAGGGATCTATGTCTTAAGAAACTAGGGAGCAAGAGGAAGGACCCTCAAATGGTCTATGTTTTGGGAAAATTTTCTAATATAATGTTAGGCAACATCATTGTCCGTAAATATACAAAACCTAGGAGTCTAGTAGTGGATGTTAAGATTAATTGGATCTTTATCAAGAATAGCTTAATATACTTGGGGGTAGTAATAAATGCTATGACCAAAGATACAATCTAATTACTTCAATTATCCAACCTTAGACCTACCCCAACCAGTTTATAATTGGTTGATAGGTCAACAGTCAAGCCTAAGGGAATCATTGGAGATTTAGCTATTATATTAGATTCTTAGGGATATCCTACAAACTTCATAGTCTTTCAGCCAATGGTCAACCTTACAGAATATCCACTCATATTAGGCAAACCATGGTTAGCTACAACTGATGCATTCATAGGTTGTAGGTCTGAGATCATGATAATATCAAATGGGAAAATTACTAATAAATTGGTACTCTATTCTCCACCCCAACCTTATGTTTATCTTGAGCAAACCATATGGCCCACTTTAGATGAGGAAGACCACTATTCCCTACAGACTCTAATGAAAATATAACACAACCCTTTATTAGATGATCAAGATGAAGATGATCTGATTTCTTACAGAATACATAATGACTATAGTAGGAGTCCATAGCAACAAGACTATCTCTCATGCTTGCAATATCCTATACCTTTTGATTCCTCTGAAGAAATCTCTCAAAATTTCCATTCCTTACTAACACAACAATGTGTACCAATTTTTTGTAGACTTGACCTTGCATTTGTGCAAGAATCATCCAAAGAAATACAAATCATGCTAGGAAAAAATCTAAATATAAATAATAAATTAACTACAAAGTAGTTGACTTCCCTAAACACTATGTTATACACACATAATATCCTTTGCATGGGACTTCCATGAAATGAAGGGTATAGATAATGATTTATGTATGCATAGGATCTATATAAATGATGGATGCAAGCCCATTACACAGCCTCAAAGATGAATAAAACCTACCTTGAGAGAAACAGTTAAGGCTGAACTCCAAAAAATCCTTGATGCGGGATTCATCTATCCTATATCTAGCAGTGAATGGTTCTCACCTTTAGTCATTTTTCCTAAGAAAGTGGAAAATAGAGGGTATGTGTAGATTACAGGGAATTGAACATAGCAACTAGAAAGGACCACTTCCCATTTCCCTTCATAGATCAAGTGTTTGAATCTTTAGTAGAGAAGAAGTATTTTTCATTCTTGGATGGTTTCAATGGTTATAATTAGATAAAGATTGCACCTAAGGATCAAGACAAGACAACATTTACATAACCTTAGAGTATTTATGCCTAATTTGTCCTACCATTTAGCATATGCAATGCCCCAACTACCTTTCAAAAGGAAATCCTTAGTATATTTTTTTATTATGCCCATGACTCCATGGAGATATATATGGATGACTTCACCACATATGGAAAAACTTATGAAGAAGCTATAAACAATCTTGAAAAGGATTTAAAGAGATGTACAAAACATAATTTATCCCTGAGTAATGAAAAATTATTTATGATGATGACATAGGGAATTGTTCTAGGATATTTTATATCTAGTGCAGGGATACAAGTTGATCTAAAGAAGATAGAAATTATATCTAAATTACTTGTTCCATAGAGGTAAGAAGATGTAAGAAGATTCTTAGTTCATGTAGGCTATTATAGGAGGTTCATTCAAGATTTCAATAAAAAAATTGTACCTTTATTTTTTCTACTGACTAAGGACATAGAATTTGACTGGACATCAAAATTCAAACATTCCTTTGAGAAACTAAAGGAATCCATGACTCAAGCACTTGTTTTAAGAGGTCCAAATTGGACACTGCCATTCCACATTGACACTGATGTATTAGAATTTTCTATTGGAGTAGTTTTGGGAAGGAAAGATGGTACTAAGGAATATGAAATGTACTACATTATCAAAAACTCACATGGAGTTGAGTTGAATTATAGTGTGATAGAAAAGGAGATGTTAGAAGTTGCTTATGTTATTAATAAGTTCAGACACTATATCATTGGTTATCAATTATTCGTTCACACAGATCATACGACCATAAGATACTTGATGAATAAATTAATGGTAGGAAGAATACTTGTAAGATGGTTGCTACTATTACAAGAATTTGACATTACAATAGTAGATAAGCCAAGTAAAGCTAATGTAGTTGATTTTCTATCAATACTGCCAACACAATCTGAAGGAGTGGTTGATGACTCATTTCCATATGAGCACTTATTTTCCCTTAGTGTACACACACCATGGTATGCTGACATTACAAATTATCTAGTAATAGGGTAGATTACAACACACTTCTCTCCAAGAGAGAAGAGGCAGCTTGGCCACAAGTGTTTTCCATACTCTTGGGTATTTGGTTATCTATTTTATATAGGACTAGACAACATAATGAGATGTACCAAAAAATATGAAATATTTGGTATAATGAAGGCCTATCATGATGTGCCTTATGGAGGTCACTTTCGTAGCTAAAAGGATAGCTTTCAAAATCCTCACTACATGTTACTACTAGCCAACTTTGCACAAGGACTCTATCAAGTACACAAGGAGTTGTGATAGGTACCAAAAGATGGATAAACCAACAAGGAGTGATGAAATTTCATTATAACCTCAAATAACATTGGATCTCTTTGAGAAATGGGGTCTAGATTTTATTGGTCCAACTTCTCCTATTTCCAACAAGGAGTACATTCTAGTTTGCACTAAGTATTTGACTAAATGGGTGGAAGTGAAGGCATTATAGTTTCCAGAGATGGAATATATGGCTAAGTTCTTGTATGAGGGCATTTTTACTAGGTATAGAGTACCTAGGGAGATTGTCACTGATCAAGGTCCACAATTCACTTTAGAGATTATTACTAAATTGGTTAAAGAATATGAAATAAAAAATAAGAAGTCAACACCTTATCACCCTTAGGCCAATGGCTGGGTGGAGGTTACCAACAGAGAAATTGAGAATATTCTGACCAATACAGTGCAACTAGATAAAAGACATTGGGTTCCTAAACTACCAGAAGTAGTATGGAAATATAGAAATAGATGGAAGATAACAATTGGCTTCACACCCTATGAGCTAGTCTATGGAAAAACAATAGTCCTTGTAGAATTTGAGTACAAGATCTCAAGGATAATGGAGTTGGAAATAGATCTAAAAGAAACTCAAAAGGAGAGATTGGAGAATTTAAATGGTTTAGAGGAAATCATAATAGAGACAGTACACCATACAAAAATTATATAAAGACAGAGGATAAAATGGAATGAACAATATATCAAGACAAAGGAGTTTACTGCAAGAGACTAGGCCTTATTATATGATTCAAAATATAAATAATTTAAAGAGAAACTATAATCTAGGTGGTTGGGACCCTATGAGATCAGTAAAGTCTTTCCTAATGAAATAGTGGAGTTGCAAATGATAGGTGTAGTTAGGTTCTAACTCCTAGTTAATGGTCACATATTGAAGTTTTACAAAAATCTGATATAGAGAGATGATTTCCTCCTTTCTCTCAATCAGCAGTATGGTCCTTCCAATTATTTGAGTGATTCAAACACAAATAAAATACTCAACAATGGTAACTTAGAAGAAATAGATGTACACAATTCTTTAGGTGACTAGGCTAAGCTACACAACTCACCCTCTAAGATCACTCAAGTTTAAATTTCTTATTTTACTTCACAAGCACACATAGCATAGTCATAATAATATACACATTTTTTCTAGCAATCTCCATTTTTATGGTAGGGACCTGTAACTTGGCACATGTATACAACTATCATAGATTTCTAGGACCCTATTACAAAAGGAAGTTGTAGAAAAAGTTGTAACACTTTAGATGGGACCTGATGTCAAAGGTACCCATAGCACTTCTTGTCAAAAACTTCCAAAAAAAATATGTGCCACATTAATTGTAGTTCACATCACATGCCACCACTATACCTCTCATTTTGGCTCATGAAACATGATCATCCATGTTTCCAAAGTCTATTTCAAATTTGAATGATTCAAACTATCACATCACTTTCTCCCATCTATACATCTCACTTCATCCTAAACCATATGCTAGCTAGTCATTCATTTTTAATTACATCTTTCCATATATTGCAATTATTACATGTCCCATTATAATCACAAAGTGGATATAGTTCAAATCAATTCCACATGTGTAAAATTTAAATCTGCAATAATCAATAGGTACACAAAGTTCATTAGCATTATTAACATAGATTTTTAAAGCTTTCATCATATGTTCACACTAGATTAAAAATGTGATAAATTCATATTTATTTTCATTCTCTATAATAATAACCTTTACTATCATGCGTTGAAGTGAGGCCAGTTCAAACCATAAGTTGGGGGAGGGTACAATATCAGCTAGTTTTTTTTACCACCCCACTTAAAATTAATTGCAAATGAATAAATATGACTTGCAAACCCTTTTTGTCTTAAAAAATTATCTACCTTTTTACTAAAAATTTCATTGATCTTGAGCTAAGTCAAACTTGAAACCCATTTCAAAGCTCAATTAATTTTTTACAAAGAAGAAGGGAAGTTACAGTATAAGTAGTAGTAAAAAGTGCATGTGAAGTAGTAGAGTAAGAGAAGTGTTTGAGGTGGTGAAGTGAAATTTGAGCTAAATTTTCAAGATTATTTCCAAGGTTTGAAATAGTGAGTAGAGGTAAAGAGATTCATAATGGTAGGTGATGTTATTAGGAGAAATTCATTAGCACATAAGAAAATATTAGAAAATGCACTGTGTTTCCCATTTTCACAAGAGTTGACTAGCTTAATTATTTTCTAAAGCTGACAAAATTTAACAATGACATAGCAAGGAGATTTGTAGCCACATTGGAGCATGATGAAGCAATGGTAAAAGGGGTATCATTAGATGCATCTAAAGTCACCGTAGCATAAGTATCTAGATTACCTAGGGCTGGAGGATATTTTATAGTATGAGCATATGCAGTGGCTACAAGAGAGGAATTTTGTGAGCGAGGAGAAAATATGGACTCATCATCCCAAGGTACAAAGAGAATTGATCCTCCATAGCTTTGGGATAATTTTTCTTCCTATATTATTAAATGCATTACCTATGATGGTAGAAAAAATCTTCTCTATATTGTACATTTCAAGTTACTTAGTCATCTATGCCATAATAGACTAGTAAATATGCCAAATTTTCTTTACAATATGCTAAAAAGGATGGCATACGAGTATTAGAGAAGAAAAAATGACACTTCCTTATCACATCACTTTTTGATTTCTCTATTGGTAAAAAGGATTTTGAGAATTCAGTACCCATAGGTAGCCTGGGAAGATTTTGTAAAATGTGAAGATATCAATAATTTAATTGAGGCACCTATAGTACTTGAAACCCTAGAGCCACAAGTTGAACTTGTAAGAGAAAATTATCTTATCTTACCTACGAATTCACCTACCCATAGCCAAGGTGAGCTCGAGGAGCACAATGTACCAGAGTCTATGTCACTAGTAATGGAAAAAATCCCAAAAATTCCATCTTCCTCAAAACCACTTAAATCTAAGAACAAAAGAGGTAGTACATCCACAACATCCACACCTTCTAAAATAGAGAAGAAAGGGAAGAAGGTTAAGAAGAAAAAGAAGGATGTACAAAAAGAGGTTCAAAAGAAAAAGAAGGATGTTAAGAAGGAAAATCCCACACCTATGTGTTCACACTAGTTGAACAAGCAAAGTGTTATGAGGGGTAGTGTGGAAAAACTTGAAGAGGATACAAAGAGCAAGGAACAATAGGAAAAAAATATCATGTTGGTTGAGACAAACTCAAAAGAGAAGGTAAATGTCCTTGGAAATGTGCATACACCTATGAAAAGGAAGAGATATGTGTCTACCACTTCTAATTCAGATTTAGAAGATGTATTTATTTCTAAGAAAACATAAAAGAAAACCCTAGATATCCCCACTCATGAAGACTATGATTGTATAAGGGGTGGTAATGAGCATTTTTTGGAAGTAGAAGAATTTTTTTAGGAAAAAATAATTTTTATAAAGGAGCTTCAAGAAGCTCTAGATAGAATTATGCAATTGGAAGAACTAGTGTAGGGTTATGAAAAGAGAGACAAAGAAAGGGAGACAAAAATACAAGTGGAGGAGAAACTATAAACATATGACCATAGTGCAAAGTTGGATCTGTTGGCACAATTTTCTATTACCAAAACAAGGGATGGAGAACTTGTAGTAGTAGATCAGAAGCCACTTGTAATTAGAACTCCAACCTACCACACTACCATGTCTCTTGGTTATGAATTTTGCAAAGTTACTAATCAATTTGCATAGGAAAAGGAGAACTAGAGAAAGGAAAAACAAGCATTAAATTCATCTTTGGAAAAGAAGGATATGGAGTTGTGGAAGTTATCAATGAGATTAGAAGAAGTGGTAGACAAGGATGCCAAAAAATTTAAATGCATAACCCCAACCAGGACATATGCCTTGTTTTTGCAAGAAAAAATTCTTAGTTTTTAGTTTAGTAGATTGAAAAGTGACAAACCAATTGCCATGAATTACAAAAATGATTTTCTCCATGTTTTTGTTAATGCCAACCCTAAAGATAAAGATTAGTTATGTGATTTCTACTTGCATATATATGTGATGTTTGGAGACATAGAGTGGAATCCCTTAATCTTTGTTGGGGATTTGTAAGTAAGGGCCTTGGCATCTTACTTTAGAAATAAAAAATTTAGAGGAGAAATCATGGAAGAATATGAGAGTAAAAAAATAATTGCACTTTTGGTGAACAAAGAGTCCATAGATCTTGATGACATCATAAACCAATGGATGAGATTCCTTGGCCACAAGGGTCCAGGAGGAAAAATAGTAAAATTAAGAAATCAAGATTCTAAGAGAATACGAAATCTAGTAGTGGTAATTCTCCAAAATTGTCTCAAATATGTGTAGGGTAGATGGAACAATTTAACTCCAAAATTGTAGAGGAAAGAACCCCATTCATTGCACAATTTTATAGTTGTGTTTGAAAGGTTGCATAGGTACATCATAACTATTGAAAAAAAAGGGCTAAAATGGATGTCACTCACATTCCATCCACCTATACTTCTCTATTTGGTACCACATTGGATAAGGGAAAGGGATGAAGAATGTGAGGAAGCAAGATTAACTAGAGTGAGGAGGCTTGTTTGTTATAATGGGTTCTACCTTAAATAGGGAACAAGGTTCAATGCTATTATGGACCTGAGATAAATCACCCTGCTTTATAATCTCCATCCCTAGTTCATTTTCTTGAGGGAAAACAAAAGGGTGTTTGGGGGTAGTGATGAGTTAATTTATCATTCTATTTTCTATTTTTTTATGCATATTTAAATACATCATCATAAATTCCTCTTCAAATATATTCCTACACTATATTATATTTTCATGTTTATTAAACCACCTTGGACCTAATTAAGATTAATGGAATTATAGTTATGATATGGTAGCATTTTGTGATTTATAGGTGATTATGTGTGAAATGTGATTAGAATTCTATGTTTAATCATGGTAGTTATCTTCGTGTATATTATTTATGGATTAACCTCTTTTAGCCTAAGAACATGTAGAAAATGGGAGTTTTAACCCACAATCAAAGGAGGTTTGGAATAGAAAAACAAGGGAAGTGCAAGAACAAATTGAGCATAGTAATTACCATGTGGAGAAACCTAATGGATTTGATCATCCATCATTATGGAAACACTAAAGGAATTGAAGAAGAAGAAGAAACATGTTATTACTTGAACTTTGGCATAGCTTTTATTGCATGTTTTAGTTCTATTACTTCAAAATTAGGATAGTTGAATCTTAATTACACCCTTCCATTTATTAGAGTTGTGATTAATGATTTTTTTTTAAAGTTATATTTTTAATAAATTCCTTTGTACATGTATAAATTCAGTAGTTGAGTCTCTGAATAAGTGGTTAGATAATTAGTTGATGGATCTCATGAGGATTTAGTTATTATTTTTTTCTTGATTTCAAGTTGTTGATCATATACATGTTGAATATATAGATATGTTCTCATTGAATATGTGAATGCTTTATCTAGACCTACTCAAACATGGACAAACAAACCAATGTTAGTCAATAAACAAATCTAAACTAGCATTCCCCATGAGATTCATTCAAAACACAATAAACAAGAAACAAAGAAAAATTAACCAAATGAAAGTTAATGAATCCTATTCAAATTCTCAAACCTAGCATCCCATTGGGGAATTGGTGCTTATTTGATGTGGAAAGAAGTCCTTTCCCAATGCTTTGATAAGCTTGATGATGATTAATTGACCCTTGGTGAAAAATACCAATAACATGGATGAAATGTGGATGAAAATGAGCATAATTATCTTGCATGGATTGTTGATGTAGGAGCATCCAGTGGTGTAAGGGCAATCTTGCATCACCCAAAAATAGTTAAATTTCAAGTTTCTCAGTTTTTAGATGTTTTTACATTTTTGGATACCCTTTTCATCATAATGAAATTCCCAATTTATGGTTTTTATTTTCTATTTCTGGGTGGAAAGATATTGTAGTTTTAGTTTCCCAGATTTGCACCTAAAAATCTTCTAAGTTAGATTTGAGGCATGTAGATTTTTTGGATCGGCCCTAAAACTTGCCAAAATTGGCATAGCTAATTTTGAGTGCATTATTGACTTTGAAACCTTTCCAACAGTTCAAACGGTTCGTGAATCAGAGTCCCGGATCAAAAGTTATGGCCCCAGAAAGTTGGCGCACTTTCTAGAAGATACAATTGCAAATGTTCTTTTGAAATTTGAACTTCAATTTGTAATTTTTTAGCATCAAACTGCCTAAACTCAAATTTGAATGTTGTTTTGGCTCCAAACTAAAGAGGATCTCTATTTATGGGAGGGTTTCTAATTTTTGGGTAACTTTTTGGGGACAAGCTCGCATATTGCGAAAGAGTGATTATGTAGCTTTCTATAACTTGCATGTGTTGTAGAACTTGGGGATTTGAGATCCTCTGCATGTAAGAAGCTCCATTTTCTAAATAATAAAAATATTCTCTTGTTTGTGGGTTATTTTCTGAGTCTCGGGTTGCATCCTCATCAAGTGGTATCAAAGCGGGTTTTCTTGAGCATGTGGACATATCACCGATCATGAGGCAATTCACACCAGGACTGTGGTTGTGGGTCAAGGTCAAGAAAGATGCCTCCAAGAGTGATGCCTGATAGGCATAGTGGTGTCATATGTGGCTAAGGTGGTAGAAATGCTAGTGGAAGAGATGCACTGGCAGCCCCCGAAAGATAGATTGATGTGTTACAAGAGCAGTTGAGAAGAGGGTTAAACCTGAGGGAGGAAAGTGAGGATGAAGGAGAGGAAGAAGGTTCAAATGTAGAAGAGGAAGAAGAAGCGGTTGATCAAGACCAAATGTGGCTAATAAGGGCCATTTTGAAGATTAGGAAAAGACCTAGAGCAGAAGTCCCCAGTTATTCTAGAAGTCTGAACCCGAAAGAGTTGATCGACTAGATCAATGAGCTAGAAGAATATTTTGAGTATGAGGAAATATAATCTGCATCAAAGTGAGTTTAAAAATGAGTCAAGGTCATGCTAGTATTTGGTGGAGAGATTCTAGTTGGAAAGAAAATTAAGAGAAAAGAAAAGAATACTGTGATGGGACTTACATGTGTAGGAAACTGAAGAAGCAGCCTTATACAAAGGGATTCACGAGTTAGACTTACTGAAGAAATTGCAAGGGCTAAACTAAGAAAGACCCATGAAAGAAATATATCAAATAATTTCTACAAGATAATCATCAGAATGTGGGGCCACACAGAGGCTATTAAGGAGAAGGCAGCCCGAAGGGTATTAATGGGTTATGACCTATATTCAAGAGGAGTTGTTTCCAGAATGAAATTATACCATTGAGGATGTATCAATTTTCTAAAGGTGGAAGAGAAGCTGAATAAAAAGATTTGATGGCAAGAAAAAGGATGAGGAGATCGAAGTGGAAGGGCAGTAAAGACCTTCAGAACCCGAAATGATGATGAAAAGAACAGGCGATGTGGCACTAGCCGTCAGCAAATGACAACTTCACCGCCTCCCCATGATGAGAAGAAAGGTGACTGTATAGTAGAGAAGAGGGAGATATGGACAAGGACCCGAAGGGGTGGTTTCCAAAGGAACGTGTTTCCATGGTGGTGTGAAGAAGGGCATCGAGCCTATGAATGTCCATAACACCAAGGAAGGGCAGACAAAAGGCCAGAAGGTCGTGGAAGGGTTGCGCATGTAGATGAGGAGGCCCAATCTAAACATTTAGATGATGCTGAAAGGGAGATGCCAGTGATTAGGGAGAGCCTCGCAGACTAAGGAAAAGGAACTAATAATGGAAAAATCTGTTTTGCACAAGGTGCAAGTGTGAAGGAAAAAATGTTGTGATGTTTCATTATTGATGGTGGAGCAATTCTATAATATGGTGTCGTAAGAGACAACATGAAAGGAAGTTTTTCAAAGAGGAAAGTCACCCACATCCATAAGTTATCAGATTGCCTGGTTGCAAAAAGACCACAAAGTTTTGGTCAATGAGCAGTGCCTAGTAAAGTTCAAGATCGGGAGCTACCATGATGAGGTACTCTGTGATATCATCCCCATGGATGCATGTCACATGTTGTTGGGGAGGACGTGGCAGTTCGATAGGCGAGCTATACATGATGGCCATGCAAACACTTATTCCTTGACAAAGGATGGGGTTCGTCACAAGTTGAAACCCCTGAAGGAGACCGAAGAAAAGGTATGCAGTAGTGCTAGAATTTGTTATGTAGATGGAAGAAAATTTTTAGAAGATATGAAGCATGAGCGTGTGTGTTATGCATTGATTCCTAGAGTGAGTAAGGAGGATAGTGAGAAGGTTCCAGAAGAAGTTTCTAGGATGCTGGATGAGTTTCAGGATATTGTTTCTGATAATGTACCTAAGGGTTTACCACCAATAAGAACATTTCCGCCATCAATACCTGATTCCCAGGAGCCAATTTGCCAACAAGACAACCTATAGAATGACTCCAAAGAATGATGAGTCAACAAACAAAGTTCAAGAGTTGTTGAGAAATGGTTTGATACGGGAGAGTTTGAGTCCATGCGTGACCGTAGTACTAGCAACCAAAGAAGGATGGGGAGTGGAGGATGTGTATAGACTCTCGAGCCATCAACAAGATAACTATTAAGTACAGATTTCCCTTGCCAAGGATGGATGACCTGATCGATGTTTGAGTGGAGCACATTACTTCACAAAGATTGATCTAAAGATCAAATATCACCAAATCTGGATTCATGAGGGAGATGAATGAAGACTTCCTTCAAAACCAAAGAGGTTTGTAATGATCAAGTTATTCATGCCTTTGGGCTAACTAACGTAATCGGGAAAGTAATAATTCATGCAGCTCATGAAACGGTGGTACTAAAGAATTTATGGGAAGTCTTGTTATTGTGTATTTAGATGATATTTTGATTTTTAGTAAGACGTTGGATGAGCATCTGATGCATATTTAGAGAGCCTTTGAGAAGTTAAGAGAAGAGAAACTGTTGATTAATCTGAAGAAGTGCAGTTTTGTGAAGAGGGAGTTAGTGTATTTGGGGTTTGTTGTCTCAGAAAAAGGTCTCAAGATGGACCCAGAGAAGGTGAAGGCTATTCTAGAATGAATGGCCCCAAGAACTGCTATAAAGGCAGATATTTTCATGGTTTCAATAGTTTTATAGAAAAGTTCATTAGAAATCCCCAGTAGTATTTGTGGACCCCCGATCAAACAATGAGAGGGACAGGCCAATTCAAGGAGCAGTGAGTAGAAAAGTTTTGAACTGGAAGGTATATGACAGAGCAAACTGCTTCTAGCTCTCCTGTATATCTCCCAGAATAAGGTGTTTGTGGATTGTGATGTTGGTTAAAGTATTAGAGCAAAGAAGAAGTTTTAAGAAGATAAGCCTATTGCCTATTTCAAAGGAAAAGTTAATCTGTTGAAAAGTTAAAATGATGCAAGAGAAAGTATTTTTATAAGGATCAGGAATTCTATGCAATAGTTCAAGCATTAAAGAAATGGAGACATTATTTATTGCCGAAGGGAATTTTTTTTTTCTATATATCATCATCAGCTTGCAAGACTCTAAAATAGCTGGCCGTGGAAAAATTAAACTGCAGGCATATGAAATGGGTAGAGTTTTGTGCAAGAGTTGGTACCTTTGTTTGGAAACATAGAGTGGGATGTCAAATAGTTGTAGATGCCTAAGTAGGAGGTGTTACATTGACATGTAAGAGATGCAGATTAGTTGGTTGGCCCAATGTGAAATCAAGACAATCGTATGCGTAAGATCCGATTTTGCAGTAGGCTTGGGAAGCTGGTAAGAACCTCATATAGTGGATAGATAAGGTGGTTGATCATAAATCCAAGATGGCATGTTATTTAAGGAAGTCAATTGTGTATCTTGAGGAGTTCCAAGTAAGAGAGAACCTAATAAAGTAGAAGCATAGGATAAATGGTAGATATTTGGTTTGGATAAGACCATTTCCATTATCAGTGATCATTATTATTGGCCTCAGTTGTCACAAGATGTGAAGAAGTTTGTACAAAGCTGCAGGGTATGCCAAATGGCTAAAGGAGTGATACAAAATACAAGCTTATATCAGCCTCACTGTACCCGTAGAGGCCAAGGAGGATAAGGGTATGGACTTCTTCTCTGGTCACACACAATGAGGAATGATTCAGTCTTTGTGGTGGTTGATAGGTTTTCGAAGATGGCACATTTCATTCCATGTCAGAAGACCCATGATGCAATCCACATTGCTGACTTGTTCTTCAAAGAGGTGGTGAGGCTACATGGTCCGCCAAAGAGTATTGTTTCAGATCGTGACACCAAATTTGTGGGGTACTTTTGGAGGACCTTGTGGAAGAAGCTGAAGACAAAGTTGAAGTTCAGTTCTGCACACCATCCACAAACAAATGGGCAGACAGAGGTTGTTAACAGGAGTCCGGGTAACCTACTGAGATGTTTGCAGAGGAGATAAACCCAAGGGATGGGACTTGATTCACCCCAAGGTAATTTTCTTACAACAATTCTCACAATGAAGCACTAGTAGATTCATTCCATTGCAGGTATGGAGGTATTCTTAATAGCCTCATAATTGGAGTAAGATGACTAAGAGAAGAAAATAAGTGCTGAAGGAAGATTTTAAAACACATCAAGGATATACATGAGAAGGTAAGAGGGATCAACAAGATGAATATGTGATAAGGCTATGACTCAAGAGGAGGTATAAGGAGTTTCAGATTGATGATGAAGTGAGGGTCCACTTGAGGAAAGAAAGGTTTCCAGTGGGAACATATAACAAATTGAAGATGAAGAAGTTCGGTCCCTGTAAAATTTTGAAGAGGCATGATTCAGAGAATGTATATGAGGTAGATTTCTAGATGTGATCTAACATTTCTTTGTTCTCAATTATTACTCATTTGACAAAGTATCATGAAGGTGCACAGAGAAATTACCAACAATGGAATAGTGTGGGATTCCAACACCTACTTCAATAAAGGAGGAAATTGAAAAAATCCTAGATAGTCATGTGGGAAGGAGTACCAGGAACAGGGAGTATGAAGAATATCTAGTGAAATGGAAAGAAAGGCCTGTTGAAGATTCATCCGTTATCACAGAGGTTGACCATTTGGGTTTTCCTCCACCATCTGAGACATGACAGGGTCACTTCTCAAATTACCCTGGGTGTCTGATGCACGAGCATCCAGTGGTGTAAGGGCAATCTTGCATCACCCAAAAATAGTTAAATTTCAAGTTTTTCAATTTTTAGATGTTTTAACATTTTTGGATACCCTTTTCGTCATAATGAAATTCCCAATTTATGGTTCTTATTTTCTATTCCTAGGTGGAAAGATATTGCAGTTTTAGTTTCCCAGATTTGCACCTGAAAATCTTCTAAGTTAGATTTGAGGCACTTAGAGTTTCTGAATCATCCCCAAAACTTTCCAAAATTGGCATAGAAAATTTTGAGCATGTTCTTGACTTCTAGACCTTTCCAACAGTTCAAACGGTTCGCGAATCAGAGTCCCGGATCAAAAGTTATGGCCCCAGAAAGTTGGCGCACTTTCTAGAAGATACAATTGCAAATGTTCTTTTGAAATTTGAACTTCAAGTTGTAATTTTTCGGCGCCAGACCACCTAAACTCAAATTTGAATGTTGTTTTGGCTCCAAACTAAATAGGAGCTCTATTTATGGGGAGGTTTCTAATTTTTGGGTAACTTTTTGGGGACAAGCTCACATATTGCGAAAGGGTGATTCTGTAGCTTTCTGTAACTTGCATGTGTTGTAGAACTTGGGGATTTGAGATCCTCTACATGTAAGAAGCTCCATCTTCTGAATAATAAAATTATTCTCTTGTTTGTGGGTTATTTTATGAGTCTCGGATTTCGCCCTCATCAATTGTGGATGCTAAATCAAATAGAGGGGGCCTATCTTTATAATGGAGAAGGATTGAAGAATAAGCAATAGGAAGAATATGGGATGAAATTTGAAGCAATGGCACTGTGCCACTTGTCAACATGCTAATGAAGGGAGGTGGAGCACATTTTGAACAATGTGCATGTTGAATGTATGTAGGTGGATTTGAATTTGAAGAAGTGACTTGCACAAGAAGGGATGTAAGTGGAGTTAATGCCAAGTTGGATCAAGAAAAAGGACATGTAAGAGCATTAAATGCCATGTTGGAGAAAAAGTCCTTTTGGTTGAGAGATTTTAAATTGGAGGAATATTCCAATAATATGCCATATTTGAATGAAAATAGAGGAATTAATAAATCAAATAAATTGATTTACATGTGCAAGTTGCAAAAGCTAGAGGAATGGAGGATTAGTGTTAGGAGTTAATTGGGATTAATTAACTTAGATGAGATTAGTTGACATGAAATTTGATTTACATATTTAGATTTATTTAAATCAAGTGAGAGGATAGTTGGGAGATAGATTTAATTAAATAAAATGATTTATTCAATTAAATGAAGAACATTGGGATTAAATAAAGTTGATTTATTTAATCCAAGGAAGAACATTAGGACTTAATTAAATAAAGTTGATTTATTTAATTAAAGAGGGATTATGATGAAATAATCTAATAAAGTGTATTATCTGATTAAGAAGGAAATTAAATTAATTAAATAAAGATTATTCAATTAATTGGCTAGTGTGGATGTGATTAAAGAAGAATTGAAATTAATGAATCAGAATTGAGTGCATGATATCAATCAAGATATTTTGAGTTTCTACATTTTTCCCCTATTTGAAGCAATGTACCTGTTGCGTTGGTTCAAAGAATAAACCCGCCGAGATAAAAAATATAAAAAAAATTCTCATTTTTTTTAAATGCCCCAGTGAAAGAGAAGTATGCTTGTACACTGCCCTCTTGAGAGATTGGAAAAAAATTCCAACTTGTAGGGTTGATCTCACAACAAAGAGGTTCAAGATGGATTTATGGATGGTTATGATGATGATTCAAATGAGATGGATTAAGATGCTTAGAATAACAAATCTACATTATCCTAAACAACTTAAATGATAATGCAATGCATGTTAGATGATTATGAGATGCATGTGATATATTATGATTATGAAATGTATCTATGATAATGGTTTGTGGATGTAGGATGGATGTATTCGTGATGTTTGGTTGACTGTCATGATACCATGTTAGCACGCAGAGAAGAAAGAAGAAACGAGATAATGAAAAGAGGATCCAACAAGTCCATGATCTACGAGACTTTATTAGAGATGAGGATGAATGATTGATGATGATGGATTGCTTATCAAGAATTGGGATTTTAAAAGGGCTTACTTACCTTATGTTTGGTAACACACATAGATATGATGCATCAAGGTATAAAGAACCAAGATGATGTTGTACCTAGTGTGATGGACTTTGACTCAAAAAATAGATAGGTGTATTCTTGTTCACACCTGACATACATAAACCTTACTAGGATGTACTTCAGATACTTCAAACATCTTGGACCAAAACACGGAAAGGAAAAATCTAACAATGTAATAGTCAACAAGTTTTCCAAAACACCTTCCATCCATACCCAATAAAGCAAGTATTTTCCAAGGTTATATTACAAGAATATCCAACAAGCACAACAAATAAAAAGATAATGATCAGTGCCCCATTATTTTCTCTCTAAATTGTTTTGATAGACATCATCGAGAGGTCATTGGAATGAGCACAATAAGATAAATCAAAATAAAAGATCAAGTACACAAACAAGCCAATATTCTTCATACCTACAACCAAACTGATTTTTTTTGTTTAGGATAAGTATCCAAAGTGTTTTCCAAAGATAATTCCCATTGTAGGAAGGATGCATCCTAGAACATGTTAGTGGATGGTGGCAAGTTGATAAGTTGTTTGAAAGGCTATTGATATAAGGTTGATTCAAATGTTTGTGAATGATCAAGAGTTTGATTTTGCATTTAAAAGTTTGTTGTTTTGATTTTAATTTTATGTTTGAAGTTTTATTTTGTTGATTGTTGTGGTTGTTTTCTATTTGTGTTGCCAAAGGATGAAAGTGATGATTGATTTATTATGGATGATTGATTATTGTGGGTGAAGTGAAATGAGACAAATGTATTTTTTGGTTTTTTGAATATTTTTGGTATTTTTGAAATGTTTTTAAGGTTGTTTTTGGTATTTTCAAGATGTTTTACAAATGTTTTGATTTTTAATTTTTTTTTTTGTTTTATGATTTTTTATGATTTTTTTTTGGATTTTGTGTCTCGAGGACTGATCAAAGATTATCCTTGCCTATGTTTAAGCTCAGAGACAATGTAGTTTGGATGACCATGTTTTTGAAATTTTTGGTTTTCAACTTGTTTTTTGATTTTTTTTATTTTTGCATGATTTTGATGATTTGGATATGGATATGTGATAATATTAGTGCTTTATTTTAGGATTTTGTTAAAAACCAAGCTAGGGTTGATTGATCTGATTGATGGATTGATGATGATAACATTGTTGAGGATACACAACAATACAAGGATAGTGTTAAGAAACACAAGGATTAGGATGGATATCCCAATATTATGAGGTGTTGATTGGATTTGATGATGATAACATTGTTGAGGATACACAACACTACAAGGATAGTGTTAATAAACATGAGGAATGAGATGATGATGGATTGATTGGGTTTTATTGATCAAGATTGATGATCATAACATTTCCAAGGATACACAACAATGCAAGGATAGTGTTAAGCAACACAAGGGCTAAGATGATGATGGATTGATTGGGTTTGATTGATCAAGATTGATGATGATAACATTGTTGAGGATAGACAACCATGCAAGGATAGTGTTAAGCAACACAAGGACTAGGAAGGATATCCTGGGATGATGATGGATTGATTGGATTTGATTGATCAAGATTTTGAAGCTTGATTTGGAAAAAAATCTATTTGAATGATTTAGTGTGATGTTGAAGCACATGTTAGATGAAACTAATATTGATTGTTTGGATTGATGTTAGATTAAAGATAAAACTTGATAAGGAACATCTTCTCATCAAAATATGATATGGGCTAGTGATTTGGATTCTTTCTCACAAGTGGTTTGACCAATTTGATTTCACATTTTCCAATATCTAGATAACCACATAAGTTGAAAGATATAGATCAAGATTTATTCTTGAAGAAGTGGTTTGACAAATTTTATTTCACATTTTCTAATATCTAGATAACCACATAAGTTTAAAGATATAGATCAAGATTTATTCTTGAAGCAAGAAGTAAATATCTTCCCCCAATGTCTAGCAATGTATGGAATTCCATGGATGGATTCTTGGATGGGTGTGTGGATGGATGGATCTAGTAAGCACACAAAGGATGCAAATTGTTATCTTGTTAAAATATAAGGTGTTCAAACAAAGGATGCTCATTTGGATAATGCTTCATGGCTCAAATAATGTTCGGTAGGATAGGATAAATGAAAATAAATCATGTCAAGATGTTTACCATAAGCAAGTGTAAAGTGTGTGCCAAAATTTTACCAAGATCAAGATAATTTGGACTATGGATGTAGATGGATGAAAATTGATTGAATAAATGGTTCATGTATGAATGTCTTTATTATAGATGAGATGGATGGAATGTTGGATTTATTAGGGATGTGATAAGATGATTCCACCTAAAGTGGCACATGTAGATGCTTAATTCCACACATGACACAAGTCTATATCCTAGGTTTTCATCATGGTACCTGCCCAAAGTGCCACCGTAGTGGTTTTCACTAGAGGATGATTTTTTATCTTTACTATTTTCAATATTTTTTTATTTTTCAATTTTTGATTATTTTTTATATTTCTCTGTGAAAGATTTTTAAGCCAATGTTGAACCACCTGGTGGTGTTGATTTGGATGCTTATGTCATAATGTTCCATCATTATCCTTCCTGAAGAAGTTTCTTTGCTAAGATACGTGCACTTGAATGCAACTTTTGAGACTCTCAATCTTCTTTATTGATACTAGAGTTAAATTTTCCTTTGTGCACACATCGAGATAGATTACCTTCTAAATGCTTATGATGAAGGGTGGCTACTAATACATGGTCAATGTGAGAAGTGGATATCATGCATGGAGGAGTGGATGGAATGTGTTTAGGAATAATAGATGGATTGGTTGAGAGTTTGGAACCTTTGACTCTCCAAACTTTGGAAGATGAGCAATGATGGATGGATATGAATGTGTGTGTGGAATTAGGACCAACTGCTTCATATACTTTGTGCATTGCTTGAGAAGTCTACTTTTTCCTTTGTGGACATCTTTGATGGATACTTTTCCCTCTTTTATTTTTCCCCATAGTTTCTTTAACTAAGAGAGTTTGATAGGGATAATATTTCTTTGTATTCTTTGGTATCGATGTGTATTTAATTTGTCCATTATGCTTCTCATCTTCTTTTTCTTTGATAAAATTATTCTTTATTTGATTCTCATCCTTCTTTTGATGTTGGGCCTAATTTTTGGATGGGGTATGGGTGGATGAAGATTCATGATGTGGCTAGTTGTTGTATTGGCATTGGTTTCATCATAAGGATTCTTTGTGCTTCCTATGTTGATGTTTTCTTGAGATGAAGTTGCCCCTAGTATTGAATAACCAAGACCTTGATGCTTAGGATTTCCAATAATCTACACTAGTTCTAGGATACCCTATTCATGTAGGCCTAATCCTCTACCCTAATAATTCATCTGATGAAACATTTTTTTTGTAATAGGATATGATTTACCTTGGAAGCAAGGTGCTAATCCTCCTTTTCTCTCTTGTGGATCTTCAAAGGTGATAGCTTCTTCATTGATAAGATAGCTTTCCCTAGAAAATTTAAGTGATTCAAGTTTATAAGTGATAGGATCCTCCATAAGTGGGATAACTTCCTAATTCATATCTTTAGCTTGATCTTGTGAAATGTCATATTTTAATGCTTCTTCAAGAGGTGTGGATGATTCACTGTCCACGTAAAAGTATTCCTCATGATTCATTTTTGATATGCCTTCATAGGATGTTTCTAATTCACAACTTTTGTAGAAACCTTCTTCAAGAAACATTTATAATATGTCTCTAGATTTTTCTATATCTTGATCATGTGTAAAGATGTTAAGAGTAGGAGACTCTTGTTCCTTGGTAATGATATCAAGAGTATGAGACTCTTGTTTATAATGAAGATCATCTACATGTCCATTAGGAGTAAGCATCTCATCGGTAGATGGAGGAATATGTGCTATATGGATATGATCATCATTTGCAACATCTTGTATAGATAGGAGAGTTCCCATTAGATCATTGTAGTATTGTGGAGATACAAATTATTGATCTTGATTAATTTTGGAATTGCTTTTGACATGCTTTGGATCAAGTTCTTGACATGGGTCAATTTCAAATGATGGATTCTTATAAATGGTTCTTGGATATCTTCATTAGGAATGCGAAGTGGCTCAATATCCTCTTGAGATTTGAGTGGGTTTGGATCAAGTATGGAGTTGAACATTCCTTCAATACATCTACAACCATGAGGTTGAAGGATGGCAATATGTCTTGGAAAGGACCATTTCTAGACTTTAGTAAAAGATGTTGATCATGATTCAGAATAAATTTTTGAGATATGTCCTCTAACTCATTAGGTGAGGTAGAGACATTTTCAATATGATCATTGGTTGATGGATCATGGATTACGTCAATAGGATCAAATAATTCTAACACTCCTTGAAATAGATAATTGTTTGAGGGGTTTTGATTATGACTTAAATATGACTTTTGATTTATGATGATTTATCATTGGATGAGGTAGAAATATCTTCAAGGTGCTCATTAATGGATAGATCTTGATCATTTTTTTCAAAAATTGTGGTGGAAAGATTGTCACTACTATCACTAGTGGTTGAATCTTCATCATTGTCCTCAATAGTTTCTTTTTTTATCAATAAGGTCTTGGATGATATTTTTGAGTCAAATACAATTTGATGTTGTGTGTCCCTTTATTTTGTGAAAATCATAAAGGTACTTCTCATTATACCCTGGTGGTTTAACTTGAGGCTCTTGATAATTTTCATAAAAGGGGATTTTGATGAGATTTTCTTCTACCAACTGTTGCATGACTAATTCGATTGATCCCCCAAGTGGTGTGCATTTTAATTTGTTACCTTGTGAGATTTGTACTTTAAATTGACCTTGTGGTGATTGATTTTGGAGATGTAATGATTGATCTTTGAGATGTGGTGATTGGATTTATTGTTGATCTTGATCTTGATATCCAACCTCTTGACATTGGAGATGTTATTCTTGATGTGGTTGTGAACACAACTCAATGCTTTGATGACATGGTTTAACCAATGGAAGAGTGTATTAATTTGTGGTGGAGATGTCTCTTTGTGCAAAGAGTCAATTATTTTGGCAAGTGAAGCAATTTGATCTTGACACCATTGATATAGTTGATTTGGTTTTTGTTCAAGCAGATTCAGAATGTATACTTGTGTTGTTTGAATGGGATCATGGACAAATTTATTTTGGACAATACTCTAATTTGGGATGATGTTTAGATTTGGCATGATAGGTTGAAATTGAACATTATTGTGGTTGGGAACCACATTGCCTTGATTTAGGTAACTTTTATTTTTCATGGTGTTACCTTGACTTGGATCAATACATGGAGTCGTTAACATCTTGTTTGGACTTTGAACAAAATTTCTATGATTCAAAAACATATCTATCCCAAATTTTACCAAGTGTGCATTTGAAATGTTCATGTTTGGTAAAATTGTACTTGGTATATTGACATTTGGCATGTATGGATTTGGTGGGATAATGTTGTTTTGTTGAAGACTCATGCATTGATTGTTTGGTTGATAGATGTTTAGGTTTGAACTTTGATTTAAATCTACCATAGGGAAAGGTGTTCAAAAATTTAGATTGGGCATACTCACATTTTTTGTACCATTGAGGTTTGTAGGAGATAATGATCCCATGTAAGTATTGTATAAATTTGATTTTTGATAGTTTGGTTGACTTGGATCACTCATGATGTATGAAGCAAGTTTATATTACATGTTCTTCTTGTGTTTTGACCTTTTTGATCTTTAAGGGATTTAGAACCAATGATGAGATGAAGGATGAAAGGGGTGAATGATATGGGTGTTGAACTTTTAGGAACTTTGGATCAATGCTAGACTTTAGGATTTGATTTTGATTGTTTGATTTGATTTGGATAATGGAATTGTAAACCCCAAGATGTTGGATTTTATCTTGTAATAAACTTGTCCACAAAGGGTGATAATTTAACTAAGTGTGTGAGGAAGGATTCATCCATACACACCTAACTAAATAGATTATTTTTATTTGGTTTAAGGATGTACCCAAGTCTAGATAATGATGTTCCCAGAGCTCTAAAGTTGTTTGTGGGATGAAGATGATAAATTTTTGGGATGAATGAAGTGTTTGATTTGATCCTAAATGAACCTAAGGAGAACCTTGTTTATAAGATGAAGATAGTGAAGAATTTTTTTTTCCCTAAGAGTGGTTCAAACCAAAAGACCAATATTTGCATGAAAAACTATATGACCAAAAGATACCAAGCACATGTGTGGGGTTAAGTTTGAGTTAATCTTGATTAATGACTTACTTTTACCACATCCACACTTCTTGCTTAGCTTTTCAAACTAGATTTCTATATCTCAATTTCCTTTTCATCCCACAAGGTCCATTATGTGGAATTCAAGAAAAATTAAGGCAATAGTTCCCTATTGTTGACTTTAGAGAGAGAAAATGGAGGTATGAGTCCAAATACTTAGAAACCTCTAAGGATGGAATCCCTAGGGTCAAACAGTAATACTTAGAATTTTCAAAGGTATTTTCTCTTTCAAAAGGTTTGAAATTTGATGTCCTTGTTGAATGTTCATTTTCAATATTTTGGATCCAAACAATGTGTTTAATTGACTCAAAGATTTCACAACCCTAGGATAGAAGAGAAAATATTTGTTGAGTTCACACTTGGATAAATCCAGTTGTGCTTATTCAAAGTAGATGACTAGAAGCTTGACCACACTCACTCCCCTCCACCGTACTCACTTCTATGGGTCAGCCAAGATTCATTTATCATGAATCTCCCATGATGAACTTTTCATCTCTAAAATAATCACAAATATGTGGGTGGCTTTGAAGGTCTGAACTCTTGACGCCAACAAATATTGGGATTTTGGATTATAAACAAAGGTTCATAGTAAAGGAATCTAGTTTAGGGGGTACAATGATAAAATCCTTGTGAGAGATCTCCCAACCCTTAGAGCAAGTGCTTTACACATCAGAAAGATATTGGGGGAGAGTTATCATGCACCACTTCCCATTGTTTATGATTTTCATTGCAACCACAAATTTATATAGCGGTTAGGAAGAGCTTGGCTTATGCTCATTATCACTTGGGTCATTCCCTTAGGGTGATCACTTTTTCCCACCAATTTTGGCCCTCTAAACATGAAAAAAAACAAGTAAGTACATATGCAGTTCAATCAATCTTTGTTTGCATGAACAAAGAGAGAACACACGCAATGCCATTTCTCACACTAGCAAGATTTGTTCAATTTTAAAACCCAAAATTGAAGTGTGGAGGAAATATTTTAGACAACCTAATGTGGAAAAATAGAGGCCACATATGCGTCTCTATTTTCTCCAATGTCGTTGTTTGACCTAGAAAGACAAAAAATAGAAAAAAACTATGGAAATGGCCAAAAAATGTGTTAATTTTGAGATTTATGCCCTCCTTCTAGTGCCAAAATGTGAATTATTCATCTAGACCTACTCAAACATATACAAACAAACCAATGTTAGTCAATAAACAAATATAAACTAGCACTCCCCATGAGATTCATTCAAAACACAATGAACAAGAAACAAAGCAATATTAACCAAATGAAAGCTAATGAATCCTATTCAAATGCTCAAACCCAACATCCCATGGGGGAATTGTTAATTCTTTGATGTTGAAAGAATCCCTTTCCCAATCCCTTGATAAGCTTGATGATGACTAATTGATCCTTGGTGCAAAATTCCAATAACCTTGCTATGAATGATGAACTCTCATGCTAACATGGATGAAATGTGGATGAAAATGAGAATAATGATCTTGCATGGATTGTGGATGCTAAATCAAATAGAGGAGGCCTCTATTTATAATGGAGAAGGATTGAAGAATAAGGAATAGGAAGAATGTGGGATTAAAATTGAACAAATGGAATTGTGCCACTTTTCAACATGCTATTGAAGGGAGGTGGAGAAAATTTTGACCAATGTGCATGTTGAATGCATGTAGCTAGATTTGAATTTCAAGAAGTGACTTGCACAAGAGGGGCTGTAAGTGGAGTTAATTCCAAGTTTGCTCAAGAAAAAGGACATGTAAGAGCCTTAAATTCCATGTTGGAAGACAAGTCCTTTTGAGAGGGAGATTTCAAATTGGAGGAATATTCCAAGAATATGCCATATTTGAATGAAAATAGAGGAATTAATAAATCAAATAAATTGATTTACATGTGCAAGTTGCAAAAGCTAGAGGAATGGAGGATTAGTATTAGGAGTTAATTAGGATTAATTAACTTAGATGATATTAGTTGATATGACATTTGATTTAGATATTTAGATTATTTAAATCAAATGAGAGGATAGTTGGGAGATAAATTTAATTAAATAAAATGATTTATTCAATTAAATGAAGAACATTGGATTAAATAAAGTTGATTTATTTAGTTAAAGAGGAATTATGATGAAATAGTCTAATAAAGTGTATTATCTGATTAAGGAGGAAATTAAATTAATTAAAGAAAGATTATTCAATTAATTGGATAGTGTGGACGTGATTAAGGAAGAATCAATATTAGTGAATCAAAATCAAGTGCATGATATCAATCAGAATATTTTGAGTGTCTACATAATAAAAAAGATTTTATGTGATATATTCAAATGCATTATGGATGCCATTAATTGGTGTGATTTTGTATGATCTAAATATCTATATTTGGTTTTAGTTAAGTGGAGAAAGCTACTTTGGTTGGCCACTCAAGGTATTTTTCTTCACTATATCTATTGTTGTTTCATTTTATTTGTTAGTTAATTATGTTATTCATGATTGCATGTAAGTTAAACTAGGTTCTAATATCATGGTTATCAATAGTGGTTATTATTTTTTATGGATGCATCCCATTACTTAATATCACTTTGGAGAATAGGTTATGTTCATTTCTCAGTTTTAAGCCAATTTTAGTAATTACTTGTTAATATTACTTTAGTTATAAATTAAGTTGTAGGTACTCATAGAAACTAGTGATAGCTTAATTCTTTTTGTTTTTATGCATTCTTATTATTTCCCAGTAATTAGAATACCTCAAGTAGAATAATTTAGGTAGTCTCAAGTCTCTAAAATCATAGATAGTGTAGGAATCATCACAAGTTTACAATCCTTGGTTGATAATTCAATTTAGTCTTTGTAATGTTGAGTGAACTGTTCATTTAGGTTATCCCTTTGAATTGTGTGGTTTTCACCAAGTTTACAAGGTACTAGTATAGAATCTACATGTACATTCATGAAGTCATCATCTTGGGGTGTGATCGAGATTTCAAGACCTTTATGGCTAGTTGTTGCTCCATTTTGGGGGGAAATTCAAATTTTTAAAAATGTAATCAATGTTCTATTTCCTGTAAACCCTAATTGGGTTTGTTGTAAAATAAAGTGAAGAAATCTTGCAATATAAACTTCAATCAGTATTAATAGCAAATATGAATGCAAAGATTAATCTTTAATATGAATGTGATTGTAGAATCAAAACAAGTTAAGAAAACCATAACACATGAGACCAAATTTATGTGGAGAAACCCCTAAGGGAAAAAACTTCACCATAGAAATAGAGAGGAAAGTATACTACTAATCCAAGAGAGATTACAATAGCAATACACTTCTTTGAATAAATGTGTAGAATATGGAAACACCTTGTTAGCTACAAAATTGAATGAATAACTCTAGCTCAAAGCCCCAATTTATATAAACTTGTGAGGATGAATACCACCATGGTACTAGCAAACAACATGCAATAGAAACACATAGAAAAAATCATACCTATCTCCTTTCCAACCAAAAATTCCATCCAAAATAGAAACTTACAGATGCTCTTACATTTGTCATAAGGCATCTCTAATGCATGGGTGCCTAGGGAAGGAATCTATTATATATAAAATCATAAATGGTGTCATAGTCATCATAGAATATTATGAAAATTTTCATATTGTCATAGATACTCTTACAACTTATAAAAAATGTCATAACCCTCCAAAAATAGGATATTCCTAATGGGATTCCTAGATAGTTTTTCCTTTTCCCAAAAGATAAATAGTAACAATAATTTTTTCTTTCCATGAGTTCTTTCACCATCATTGATTAAACGGTTTGACCTCTTATGGGAAATTTACAAAAGACATTAGGAAAACAATTAATTAAAGGATTTACAAGGTTGATGTCAACCAAATCCTAGTGTTCTCCCACTTGATGTCATACATTGTAAATTACACCTATAGAGATACATCAACATGAAATTAAGTACGATGATCAAGGCCCATGGCATTTCTATACCTGTAGACACGTAAAATATACCAATTGACATTGTGCATCTGATCTTGACTTACTAACATCATTTCATCCTGAATCATTCCTCAGACTAACCATTTAATCAAATTCCCTTATATGATTAAATTCATAAATTTCCCTCCCTTAATTAAATAAGTCATGTTATCTAATTAAGTCACTCTCTTTTGTTAATTAAATCAATCCATATGATCTAATTATCCCTATTTAATTAAATAATCAATTTATTTGATTAAAGCTCTAAAGTCTATCCATTAAATTAAATAAATTAAAACCTTGTTTAATTTAATCTAACAACCATCTCTTTTTAATTAAATAAATCAAAATATTTATTTAATTAAGCTTTTATCATATTCTTCTCTTATTTGATTTAAATAAATCCAAAAATTTGAGTCAAATAAGTCACATCATCTAATATCCTTTTAAATTAATTAATCCTTGATTAATTTAATCTCATCCCATGTCCCATCCTCTAGATTATACAAGTTTCACATGAAAATAGATTTAATTCATTTATTAAATCTCTATTTTCCTGACAAGGCATCCTTTTGGAATATTCTCTCAATTTGAATTAAAAAAAAAATCCAAGTCAACATGTACATCCAACAAGGAAATAAATTCATCTAACATGTCCTTTTCCTTGAGCCAAGTGGAATTTATTGCAATTTTCCCTTCCCTCTCACAAGTCATTTCAACAAATTTGAAATTCAAAAATAAACATTTATTGGCACAATCCCCAAATCTTGCACATCCTCTATCCACTCATAGATTGAAAAGTGGCTTCATGCCATTGGATGAATGTTAGTCCCACATTGCTCAAATTTGGACATTCATCCATCTTGGTATTCTAGAAATAAAGAGCCCATATCCTCATTTGATCATCCACCAATTATGCAAAGTTATTATGCTAAAATATTTAGTCATTTTCATCCATCACCATTGAGTTCTTAGCTAGGTTTTTGTAGATTTTTGGCTTGGAGTTCTCACCCTTCATCAACAAAGCGGATCAATCATCATCAACACATCGAATTTACATCTTAGGAATTGGGAAAGGGCCAATTTTCACATCAAATGGAACCAATTCCCCTAAGGGATCTTATGTTTTCTATTCTAATTAGGACTGAGTTTCTATTTTCTTGTTTCATTGTGTTCTTTGTTATTTTCTTTCCTAAATTCGAGGTTCGTAAATGGATTTCATAGGGAATCCTTGTTTTGGCTTGCAATCTCTAACTTAATGTGTTTATTGGTTGTGTTTTGCATGTACCAAGATTGGGGTTCACTTATTTCATTATGTGGATGCCAAATCTACATAATGTTAGTCTTTGACAAGCATTATTATTAAAGTCAAATAAAACATAACAGATCTAGTATCCCTATGAAATATTGTATCATGTTCGATATGCTAAATAAGATATTAAAACAACAAGAAAAATTAAATGAGCATATAAACAACATGAATCAAACTTTATTTCATAGTGGATTGGTGCTTCTATGGAAAGAATCCCTTTCCCAATCCTTTTCTAAGCTCCATGATATTGATGATATGAAACTACTTTGAAGATGATATTAGGTGGGTAAAATCAGTTATCAATTGAAGAGAGTGACTTTGCATGAGATTGTGGAGATGAAATTCCATGATTGTGGAGGATTTGTTGAAGAATAAGCCCTCTATTTGTAGATTCTCAGATGATAAGAGTGATCAAGAGGGAGCAATGTGGGA
Source organism: Sequoia sempervirens (assembly GCA_007258455.2). Taxonomy (NCBI): domain Eukaryota; kingdom Viridiplantae; phylum Streptophyta; class Pinopsida; order Cupressales; family Cupressaceae; genus Sequoia; species Sequoia sempervirens. The sequence continues at coordinate 50,176,940 of VDFB02379711.1, forward strand.
TAAAGATTGGACCAATGAGATGAGGCCACTTGTCACATAATGATAGGTTGAGGAATGTGCAAGTTTTGGCCAATGTGCCAAAGAGGGGGAGATTCAAATTTGAATTTGTGAATTAAATGCTAACTTTGACCTTTGCAAGGGACATGTAAGAGACATGTAAGACCTATTAAATGCCTTGTTGGATGTACATTTCAACTTGATTTTGAATTCAAATTTGAGGGAATATTCCTCAAAGATGCCATGTTGATGGAAAATGTTGATTTTATAAATGAATTAAAATGCTTTATTGGTGCAAGTGGGAAAAGCTAGAGGATGTGATGGATGGTTAGATTAGGTTAATCAGGATTAGCTTAACTTAGATGATGATTAGGGGATTTTGACCCACTTGACTTAAATATTTTGATTTATTTAAATCAAGAGGGAGAAATATGACTTTTGAGATTTAATTAAATAAAGGTTTGATTTATTTAATTAAAAGGATGATGATAGGATCAAGTTGATTTATTTAATTTAAATTGATGACTTTAGGAGATTGACCAAATAAACTTGATTTATTTGCTGAATGGATGAATATGACCTAATCAAATGCATGATGTCAATTTCACATGTCTACATTTTGCCCCTCTTTGAAGCAATGTACTTGCTGTGTTGGTTCAAAGAATAAACTTACTGTGACCAATTTTTTTTTTTAAATTCTAATTTTTCAGATGCCCCATCAAAAAGAAGTATACTGGTACATTTCCCCCTTGAGAGATCGAGTGAAAAGATTCAATTTAAGGGTTGATCTCGTGATAAAGAGGTTCAAAATGGATGGTTATGATGCTGATGCAAATGATAATGCAATGCATGTGAGATGGATGAGATAGATGATGTGATATGCTATGATTATGAAAATGTATGATTTGTGAGATGCTCAGACTAATAGATCTATATTATGATGATGAACATGCATGTGGGATGATCGTTGTTTCCTATTATGATATGAATGATATGTGGCATGATGATGGTTTGTGGATGCAAGATGGATGCATGATGGATGCATTGGTGATGTTATGTTATTGCGGGAATAAGAAATGAGATGATGACAAGAGGATCCAACAATTCCATGATCTGACGAGACTTTATTAGAGATGATGATGATAGATGATGATGATGATTTTCTTATCAAGGATTAGGATTTTAAAAGGGCTACTTACCTTATGTTTGATAACATGCATAAGCCCGATGCATCAAGGTATAAAGGACCAGGATGGCATTGTACTTAGTGTGATGGACTTTGACTCGAAAAGTAGATAGGAGTATTCTTGTTCACACTTGACATATGGAAACCTTGCTAGGACGTACCTAACAAAGCAAGTATTCACCAAGTTATATTACAAGAACATCTAACAAGCACAACAAACAAAAGGATAATGATCATTGCCCCATTCCTTTCTCTCTAAATCCTTTGTTTGGATATCATTGAGAGGTCCTTGGAATGAACGCAATAAGATAAATAAAAAGAAAAGATCAAGTACACAAACAAGTCAATGTTCTTCATATCTCTAGCCAAAGGGATGTGTTTTGATAGGATAAGAATCCAAAGTGATATCCAAAATGATGCCCATTGTCGGAACGATATATCCTAGGACATGCATTGTATAGGATGATGATGTTTTGATAAGTTGATTGATAGGTTGTTGATATAAGGTTGATTGACATGTTTGAAAATGATCAAGAGATTGATTTTGTGTTTTAATAGTTTGTTGTTTCAATTTTGATTTTGCGTTTGGAGTTTGCTTTTACTGATTGTTGTGATTGTTTCTATTTGTTTTGCCAAAGGATGAAGGTGATGATCAGTTTATCATGGATGATTGATTATTGCAGGAACAAGCGAGATGAGACAGATGGATTTTTTCAAGTATTTGGATTTTTTGACGTTTTGAAATGTTTTGAGGCTATTTTTGGTGTTTTTGAGATTTTTACAAATGTTTTGATTTTTTATTTTGTGAATGTTTTGGGGTTTTCTGAGATTTTATGGATTTTATGGATTTTGTGTTTTTTGAATGTTTTTGGATTTTGATGTCTTGGGGGCTAATCAAAGATTAGCCTTGCCTACATTTAAGCTCAGAGATGACGTAGTTTGGATTCCATGTTTTTAATGTTTTTCTAACTTTTTGGATGTTTTTGGATTTTTTGATGTTTTGGATGTTTTTGGATTTTCACATGATTTTGACGATTTGGATAAGGATGTGTGTGATGATATTAGTGCTTTGTTTGGGATTTTGTTAAAAACCAATCTAAGGTTGATTGACTAGATCAATGGATTGATGATGATAACATTGTTGAGGATACACAACAATGCAAGGATTTGATTGATCAAGATCGATGGTGATAACATTGTTGAGGATGCACAACAATGCAAGGATAGTGTTAAGCAGCACAAGGATTAGGATGGATATCCCAAGATGATGGATTGATTGGATTTAATCTATCAAGATTGATGAAGCTCAGTTTGGAAAAAAGTTGTTTGAATGATTTGGTGTGATGTTTGATGTGCAAATTAGATGCAACTGATAGCAATTATTTGGATTGATGTTCGACTGAAGATAACACTTGATAAGGAAAAAATTTTCATCAAAAATATTCCGTGGGCTAGTGTTTTGAATTTTTTTCCCATAAATGGTTTGACCAATTTGGTTTCATGTTTTCCAATGTTCAGATCGCCACATAAGTTGGAGGATATAGATCAAGATTTATTCCCAAAGCAAGATGTAAATATCTACCCTCAGTGTCTAGCAATGTATGGAATGCCATGGGTGGATATTCAGATAAGTGTATGGATGGATGGATATGGAAAGCATGGAAAGGACACCAAGGATTATCTTGTGATAAGATAAGGTGTTCAGATAAAGAATACTGATTTGGATAATGCTTCATGGATCAAATAATGTTGAATAGGATAGGACCAATGAAAATGAACCATGTCAAGATGTTTACTGTAAGCGTAAAGTCTGCACCAAAGTTTCATCAGGATCAAGATAATTTGGACCATGGATGTAGACATATGCATATGGATTGGATAAATGGCTCATGAATGAATGGATTTATTATGGATAATATGGATGAAATGCTAGATTTATTATCGATGGGATGAGATGCCTTCTCCTGAAATAGTGCATTCAGATGCTTGATTCTACACATGGCCTATTTGCCAATTTTTCATCATGGTACCTGCCCAAAGCACCACCAAAGTGGTTTTCACTAGAGGATGATTTTTTTATCTTTACTATTTTCAATCCTTTTTCTTATTTTTTTGGATTTTCATATTTTTTTGATTTTTTTGGTTTTTCTAAAAGATTCATGTTGACCCACCTAGTGGTGTCAATGTAGATGCTTCTATCATAATGTGACATTGATATCCTGCCTAAAGAAGTTGCTTTGCTAAGATATGTGCACTTGAATGCAGCTTTTGCGATTCCTAATTTGCTTTGTCGATACTGGAGTTAACTTTGTCTCTATGTGCACATCGCGATAGAGTGCCTTCAAAATCCTTATGATGAAGGGTCATTGCCAATACATGGTCAATGTGAGAATTGGATATCATGTGTGGAGGCATGAATGGAGTGTGTTTAGGGATAGGAGATGGATTAGTTGACAGTTTGGAACCTTTGACTCTCCAAACTTGGGAAGATGAGCAATGATGGATGGATATGAAAGTGTGTGTGGAATTAGGAAAAACTACTTGATACACTTTATATGTCACTTGGAAAGCCTACTTTTAATTTTGTAGACATCTTTGATGGATACTTTTCCCTTTTTTATTTTCCCCATAGCTTCTTTGACTGATGGAGTTTGATAGGGATAATCTTTCTTTGTGTTCTTTAGAATCCATTTATATTTGATTTGTCCATTATGCTTATCAGCTTCTTTTTCTTTGATAATGTTCCTTATGTGTTGATTCAATTCTTTCTTTCGAAGTTGGTCCTAATTCATGGATGGGGTGATGGGTGGATGAAGATTCATGATGTGGCTGGTTGTAGTATTGACACTAGTTTCATCATAAGGACTCTTCATGCTCTCTATGTTGACATTTGCATGAGATGAAGTTGCCCCCAGTATGGTGTTAGTATTACCTTCATGCTTTGATTCTGCTTGTTCTGAGAGCTCCTGTTTAGAATGCATTCTCTAATAAATGAGCACCATAGGTGATGTTTCAATTTGCTACTTCGCTAACTCTAAATTATATTGTTTTGTCTGACTTGTTTCCTTGAGCAAATAATGTTGGATATCTACATACCTAATATCCTCAGTCTGTATTTGGGATATATTTGATCCTAATGTTGACAACTCAGTTTGACTGTAGGAATTGATAATCTGCTCTTTTTGTGTAGTAGAATCTTGTTTAACATGAAGATCTTCTACGTGTCCATCCACAAAAAGCATCTCATGGGTAGATGGAGGAGTATGTGCTACATGGATATGATCATCTTGCATAGATAAGAGAGTGTCCATTAGATTATTGTAGTATCTTGAAGATACAAATTCTTGATCTTGAATGATTTCAGAGTTGCTTTCAACATGCTTTGGATCATGTTCTTGACATGGGTCAATTTCAAAGGATGGATTGCTTATAAAGGGTTCTCGGATGTCATCATTAGACATGGTAAGTGGTTCAATATCTTCTTGATCTTTGAGTGGACTTAGATCAAGTGTCAAGTTGGGGATTCTTTCAGCATCTATAACCAAGAGGTCAAAGGGTGTTAACATGTCTTGGAAAGGACCATTACTAGACCTTGGTGAAATATTTTGATCATGCTTTGGAATAAACTTTTGAGATATGTCTTCTAACTCATAAGGCAATGTAGAGACATTTTCAATATGATCATTGGTCGATGGATCATGCATTATTTCAATAGAATCAAATAATTCTAACACTCCTTGAAATAGATCACTAAAAAGTGGCTCTTGATGTATGGTGAGTTGATCATTGAATGAGGTGGAAACATCTTCAAGGTGTTCATCGATGGAGAGATCTTCATCATTGTTTTCAACAATTGTGGTGGAGGGATTTCCAATGTCCTCAACCATAGGGTCAAATGATGTTGACATTTCTTGAATTAGATCATTGTCGAGTATTGTTGGTGGATTTTGATCATGATTGAAAAGTGACTGTTGACCTATGTTGATTTGATCTTCGAATGAGATAGAAACATCTTCAATGTGCTCTTTGATGGATAGATCTTGATCATTGCTTTCATCAATTATGGTGGGGAGATTGTCAATGCTATCACCAATGGTTGAATGTTCATCATTATCCCCAATAGTTATCATTTTATGTGTTTGTGCTTGTGTTTTTTGGGTAGCTTGAGAGGCTTGGGAAACTTGAGAGGCTTGTTTCAATTGTTGAACTTGTGTTGCTTGTTGCATGGCTAGATATTGTTGGATGGCCTTTTGGTAGGCTTGGTGAGCTTTTAGTGCAATGCTATATTATCTTGTTGTGTTTAGTTTAGGTGGTAGTGGTGGCAGATTTGGAATCATGTTGGATGTAGTGACAAGTGTTTGAGATACGCTCAAAGCAATCATGGTAGTGAGGGGTTGAGATGTGATGGGTGTGAGAGTGGTGGTTGGAATGATTAAAGGGATAGTGATGGTTGGAATGACTACGGTGATAGTTCCTTGGGAGACCGTATTTTGATTTGTTAGGATTGATGTTTTCATTTGATTAGATACCATTTGTTGGTGCGATGTCGATGGTATATTCAAAGGATTTGATGTGATAGCTTGATTGGTGTTAGGTGGATTGATTTGGATGGAGTGATTGGTGCTAGGTAAAGGGGGAAGCCCTAAACCAAGGAATGATGTTGATATGGGTAATGGTGGTGGAGATGTCTCTTGGTGCAATGACTCAACTATTTTGGTAAGTGTAGCAATTTGATCTTTATTTTGATCTTGAGTCCCTTGATATAGTTGATTTGGTTTTTGTTCAAGCAAATTTGGGATGCATACTTGTAGTTTTTGAATGGGATCATGGACAAATTGATTTTGGACAATGTTCTAATTTGGGATGATATTCATATTTGGCATGATAGGTTGAAATTGAACATTGTTAGTGTTGGGAATCACATTGCCTTGATTTAGGTAACTTTGGTTTTGCATGGTGTTACCTTGACTTGGAGTCATTAACATCTTGTTTGGATTTTGAACAATATTCATATGATTTCAAAACATATTTATCCCAAAGTTTTCCAAATTCATGTTTGGAAAACTTGTACTTGGTACATTCTCATTTGCAATGTAGGGATTTAGTGGGATGACATTGTTCGTTTGAAGGCTCATGCATTGATTGTTTGGTTGGTGGATTTATTGGTTTGGACTTGGATTTAAATCTACCATTGGGAAAGGTGTCCCAAAATTTGATTTGGGCATACTCACATTTGTTGTACTATTGACATTTGTCAAAGGTAATGATCCCATGTACGGTTTGTATAGATGTGAGTGTTGATAATCAATCGGCGTTGTAAGGCTTTGATAACTTAGTTGACTTGGATTACTCATGATGTATGGATCAGGTTTATATTCCATGTTCCTCTTGTATTTTGACATTTTTGTAAAAGTGACCTCTAAGGTTCTTAGGACCAATGATGAGATGATATGAGTGTTGAACATTTAGGGACTTTGTATCAATGCTAGACTTAGGGCTTGATTTTGATTGTTTTTTATTTGGATAATGAACTTGTAAACCCTAAGATGTTGGATGTTATCTTAGGATGAACTTGTTCAAAGGGGCGCTAATTTAACTAGAGGTATGAGAAAGGATGCATTCCCATACACCTAACTAAACAAGTTGATTTTGATTTTGATGATTTACCCAAGTCTAGAATGATGTTTCCAAAGCTCTAAATTTGTTTGTGGGATGAAGATGATAAATGTTTGGATGAGTGACATGTTTGATTTTGATCCTAAATGAATCTAGGAAGGACTTTTTTTACAAGACCAAGATATTGAAGAACATGCTTTTCTCTAAGAGTAATTCAAAATCAAAAGACCAATGTTTGCATGAAAACCATATGACCAAAAGATGTCAAGCACATATGTGGGGTCCAATTGATTTAATCTTTGATTAATGGATTCTTTTTACCACAAACACACTCTTGATCATATTTTGAATCTATATGTCTAATGTCTTAACTTTCCCCTTATCTTGCAAAGTGTATTATGCAGAAACAAAGGAAATTTGAGGCAAGAGTTACCTATTGTTGACCTTAGTAGGAGAAAATTGAGATGAAATCCAAATGTTTAGAAGCTTCTAAGGATACGAGTCCCAAGGGAAAGAAATAAAATGTGAATTTTTTCAAGGATATTTGCTTCTCCTAAAGGGTTTGAGATTTTATGCTCATGTTGAATGTTGGTTTTCCAATGTTTTTGATCAAAGCACTATGTTTTCAAACTGACTCACAAGCAATATAACATCCTAGCTCAATTGGTACATTTTTCTTGGTGAGCTTTCCTCATGCCCTTCATAGAAGAAGAGATGATTTTACATGCAACCAAGGAAAGAGTATAAAGGTATGTTAAGAATGAAGTCTTAACCTCTATACTTTAACCAAGATCGAACATGGCAAGTAACTTCTTGGAATCTAAGTTCCAATGCACCACTTTGATCAAATCGGTGAATGAGTTAATAGGCCACTAAAAAAAAGGGTTTTATTTTGGACTTTTTTTTTGTGGAGATTGACCCATATGACAAGAGTCCCCTTTCAAATCCATCTTGTCGAAATCAACCGTGTGATATTAGTGTTTACTCCAATACCCACATTTATATCCCAACTAGAAATACTCTCGAGTTAAGAGTGTTACTGGTTAAGTCATTCCCTTGGGTGAGTAATTTTTCCCCAAGGTAGGCCCTCTAAGATAGAAAAAAGTGAGAAAACATATTCATAGTTCTATCAACCTTCGTTTAGAAATAAAGGGAGAACACATGCAGTAGGTTTACTCACACTCGTACAATGTTTTGTTCAATTTTTAAACCCAAACTGAAGTGTGGATGTGATCTTTTATGCAACTTAATGTCATCAAAAATACTTTTGATTTTCAAGATTATCATGAAGCGCGAGAGAAGCGCATATGCCTTTTCAGATGAGATTATTTTGCAAAATAGATTACAACACATAAAAGACACATGTTCGTTTCAAATCCCAAAGCAATGATGAGCTCATTTTAAACACCAATATCAAGTGTGAAGTTGCTTGTTCAATTTGTTAACCTTAAATGAAATCTATTCAATTTTCCTAAAGTTCATTTTAACCCCTTTGCAATGAAAATTGAATGCCTTTGAAATGTTCATTTTAAAGCCCAAAACCAAAGATGAGTTAGCCTAAAATATAAAATTAAGACATAAGATGGAATCTTGAAGCATTAAAAAATGCTTTTGAATTTTAATTTTGATGTTCAATTTATCGCCAAGTTCCTTCGAAGATCTCTTGCAAGCTTCTTGTGTGACAAAACACTCCTCACTTTTCCTATTCCATCAAACAAAAAGACAATTATGTGAGAACTCAATTTATTTTGATTTAACTTCAAAGAATAACATGATCCTAAGTGATGATAATAAAAGGAAGATTTATAAGTAAATCATTAATGATCCTATTTTAGAAGGCATCACACTTGTTAAACTTTCTCTCTCCCTTATCATAATCTTCATCACTAGAGGTATTGAGTCAAGAATAAATCTTTCAAAAAACATATCACAAGCTCAAATTTTAGCTATCTCAAAATGACCATATTGATAAAACAACTTGTAACTTAAATTTTGAAAGAAAATAAATTGCATCAACAAGTCAACCCAAAAAAAATAAATCCTTCAAAAGCATCATTCGTGTGGCAAGGAAATCATTAAAAAAAAGTCCATATTCCTTTCCCCATCCTTGTATTTGAGAGATATTGTTCCCTTCAACTTTTAAATCATCAATATTTTAAACTTTAAGCATTAAATCCACAACAACAAAACATATTTGGAGCAACCTAACACCTTTTTGAGATCTGCAAGCAATAAAGAAAATTATGCCCTGTATGCTCATAAAAGAATGTAATCCATTGTCGTGTAAGTTTCCTCCCTGAACATCGTATGGGCCTACTTTATGAATTAATGATCTTAGCAATTCAAACAAATGCATTTGGTAGGTGTAAAGTTGAGTTCCCAACCTTTGCACAACATCCTACAAGTGAAGCTTAGCAAAAGAAAAAGGATATTCATTAAAACATAAAGAATTTTGTCATATGCTAATAGTTGGAAATATGCGAGCAGTAGACATGTATGCGAGATGGGGAGGTACAGGTAAGGCACGTGGACTCTTTGATAGAATGTTTCAAAGAACTACGGTTTCAACAAATTCCATGAAGCATAAACAAGTCACATGAACAGTTTGACAAAATTCTTTAAGTGTAAGGCCAAGCTTCATAATCATTCTAGCATCCACCCTGCCTGCGCGCATCCAATGAAATCTCCCTAGTGACCCATAGTAGATGTAATGAAAGTTGTATTTGAATTTTTTCAATATTTATAGAAGATGTGTGCACACTGCATGTGATTTCATGCCTTTGACATCTTGAGTAGGTTTTGACACGGAGAAATAGTGGAGAAGATAGGTTCATCTGCACCGAAGTCCAAAGTCAAGCGCAAAAAAAAAAAAAACAAATGAATCTATTTAATAGACAAAACAACATTTCAGTAGGAAAATTTTAAAGAAACGTTATCCCACAATATTTATGCTGGCTTTTATTGTGCAGAGAAAGCATTGATGTGACCCAAAAATGAATACCCTATGCAATACATTTCCTCTTGCACATTGACATGACTCTTAAAAAAAAATAGATTGAATGTCCCATCAAATCCAAGGCATGTGTGTTCAACAAGACTCTTGAAAGATAGAAAATGATACTTGGTGAAAGTGTGCCCAGGTTGGGGAGATCAATTTATAACCTCTCAAATCTATAACTAAGCATAAGAGAGACATATTTGAGATCTAAAAACCCAAGTAAACGATTGAAAAGAGGTGTTCAAATGTTGCACTCGTGAATCCAAAATTCCTCAATTTGCAAATCCCAAATGATTCTTTTCCTTACGGATGAGATGGGTTTCCAAGGCAATGCAAATTTAAGCCCATTCAAACTGTGATCTGCGCAAATATGTGGGAAAATCCATCCGCAAGATAGAGTATTTGAAGAAAAAGTTCAAATGAAGAAATTCATGATCTTACAAATTATTTCACATGTCAATTTAAAATTATGACATTTATCAAGGGTTTTTCCAGAAATCAAGTTCAATTGGCATCATTTTGAGCAGATCCTTGGTACCTACATTCTGTTGATCTTGGTTCTGTAATGCTACAACGCTAATAATTTTCATCATTCATCATGCTTGACAACAATAAATGGAGACACCTACTCTATTTGGAAAATGATTTAGTGACTGGCTCTCAATAAAAAAAAATTGGGGTAACCAATTTTGATCTCAAATGTCAATCTATGCCAAAATAATGTATATGATATTCAAAATTCTAGTGCACAATAAAAAAGTACAAGATTCTTAAAACCAGAGTCTTCTCAAATAATGCACCATGATGATGGTTAGAAAAAGCACCAAATTGCTTACATGTTAAGAAGTTTAGAAATATACCTCAAAAAAGCTTGATAATATCAAAATATTTGAAAGACCTCAAGAAAGATAGCTCGCAAATATACTCAAAGATAGCTAGAGTAATCAATGTTGAGGTTCCTTGGCTTGGAGGATGAAAGGTCACAACCCCAAGCTGAGGAGAGCTTGTCATGTAGTCTAAACCAAGCCCTAAACCTACAAAAACAATTATCAGTAGTTTGGATATCCTTCTTCAATGATAAATGAGAATTGCAACAAGAGTTAGCATCATAAATTACCAAAAAGACTAATACTAAAACTTGACAAGAGCTAAATGCATAGGAACAGGTCTTATATGCATAAAATATATGATTAGATGCACAGGATTAGCATATGCACAATCAGAAATGATCAAGTATGCAACAATAATTTAAATCATACCAATAAGTGTTAAATGCACTGCACAAAGTATATGAGCCACAAGAATTATCAAATGCGTAGCAAGAATTGTTGTATGTGGTGGCCTGCAATTATTTTTTACTTTTATTTTTAATGTAGTCTCTGATTTTGTCACAGATGCAGAAAACTGGAACTCAAATATATAGAAATTACTTACTACAACTATAAGCACACCAAAAAAACCAAACTTGGACATTAAAAATGGAGGTTGGCCCTCCTTCTAGAGCCATTATGTGGATGCCAAATCTACATAATGTTAGTCTTTGACAAGCATTATTATTGAAGTCAAATAAAACATAACAGATCTAGTATCCCTATGAAATATTGTATCATGTTAGATATGCTAAATAAGATAATTAAAACAACAAGAAAAACTAAATGAGCAGATAAACAACATGAATCAAACTTTATTTCATAGCGGATTGGTGCTTCTATGGAAAGAAGCCCTTTCCTAATCCTTTACTAAGCTCCATGATATTGATGATATGAAACTACTTTGAAGATTATATGAGGTGGGAAAAATTAGTTCTCAATTGAAGAGAGTGACTTTGCATGAGATTGTGGAGATGAAATTCCAAGATTGTGGAGGATTTTTTGAAGAATAAGCCCTCTATTTGTAGATTCTCAAATGATAAGAGTGATCAAGAGGGAGAAATGTGGGATAAATATTGGACCAATGAGATGAGGCCACTTGTCACATTATGATAGGTTGAGGAATGTGCAAGTTTTGGCCAATGTACCAAAGAGGGGGAGATTCAAATTTGAATTTGTGAATTAAATGCTAACTTTGACCTTTGCAAGGGACATGTAAGAGACATGTAAGACCTATTAAATGCCTTGTTGGATGTACATTTCAACTTGATTTTGAATTCAAATTTGAGGGAATATTCCTCAAAGATGCCATGTTGATGGAAAATGTTGATTTTATAAATGAATTAAAATGCTTTATTGGTGCAAGTGGGAAAAGCTAGAGGATGTGATGGGTGGTTAGATTAGGTTAATCAGGATTAGCTTAACTTAGATGATGATTAGGGGATTTTGACCCACTTAAGTTAAATATTTTGATTTATTTAAATCAAGAGGAAGAAATATGACTTTTGAGATTTAATTAAATAAAAGTTTGATTTATTTAATTTAAATTGATGACTTTAGGAGATTAACCAAATAAACTTGATTTATTTGTTGAATGGATGAATATGACCTAATCAAATGCATTATGTCAATTTCACGTGTCTACAGTACCAAGAAAACTTATTTGTGGTTATTGGCTTCATGAGAGAATCTAAAACATTATCTAAAGTTTCAACTATTTCAATCAAGACCTATCCATTCTCAACCATTTCTTGCACAAAGTGATACTAAAAATCAACATGCTTAGTACAAGAATGATACATAGGATTCTTAACCAAACATATGGCATTCTAACTATCACATTTGATCTTTGCTATTCTGCAATCAAAACCAATACCAATACCAAGTCTATGTACCCAAACAACTTCCTTAGAAGCATGAGTAGTAGCCATATATTATGCTTCAGTGGTGGATAATGAAACTATAGGTTTCCTTTTACTCATCTAACTCCTATACCTCCAAAAAAGTAGACACAGCCACTAGTGGACCTTCTACTATCCAAGTCACCTTCCCAATCTACATCAACAAAACCATGTATATCCAATAACTTATCCACATTATCAGTACAATGATAAACCAAATAGTAATCAGAAGTACCATGTGAATATCTAAAAACCCTCTTAAAAAAATTCCAATGCTCTCTACCAAGGTTAGACATAAACCTAAAACATAGAAAAATAGGTGGAATTCAAATATGGGATGTGTTGGTTCTTTTTACTATAACCAAGTTAGTCTTCTAATCTACCTATGGAATTGTCAATTTCAATCAAGAGAAGCTCAAAGGACTTGGACCAACTAATGAGGATTTTAAAGACCTCCTACACTTTTGGCTTTGCAAGACCCAAGAGGGTGATCCCTTAATGCATTTACAACCTTTGTACCATTATCATAAACAACATTAGAAACAACAGATAATCTCATTTAATAGCTCAACATAATAGGATAATACTAAATAGAATTGGTTATTCATCAGTAATATCAACTATTTGAAGCATGAGATAACCACAAAAAATAGGGATTTAAAATGATTTTGAATTTATAAAATGTTTCTAAGATGCACTAAGATGCAAGATAAATTAGTGCCTAATTCTAGGCCATGGAGTCAAACACATAAAAAAGAATTCATCAAAAAATGGAATTCAACCAATGGATTTAAATTATTAATGCTTTGCATTAACTATTAGTGCCTTACACCAACAATCCCAATCCTATTATCAATCAAACTCTCCTTACCAAATCCAACATGGACACTTGAAATCACTATTATCTACTTAAAGTATTTAACCATTTATTTGAAATAGACCCATAACCAAATAACAAAATCTCATGAAATTTGAGATGACAAACTCAAAGATACTTATATTATTGAATTCATATGATTAAACTGTACAAGTATGGAGACAATTTGAAGATATTCATGAATGTAAAAACACTTAGAATACATTCATGATATATTAGCACAAACTGGTTGTATTTGCTCATAAAATGAGTAATAACAGTTTATAGACTCAAGAAATGACTCAGAACTTGACATTTTCTATCTACCTAGCCCCATACAAAATCCCAGAACCCACAATAATGAGAAGAGAAGAGAAGAAATAGAAGAATAGAAGTATCCAGAAGAAGCCCTAAAGCTGATACAGAGATGCCATTTGGAAACCTCTTCACCATTGATCAACAATTTGTAAAGCCTCTCTCATCTCTCTGTAACAAACTGAATTTGCCTCTTAATCTTCCTTTGTACCAAGTTGTTCTTCAACTGAAAATATGCCCATGTGTCCATGTGATGGAATTCACCATTTACCAGTAGCTATGTGAAAATATGTCTCTGCTCTTGTGAAATTATTTAATTTTCCTTTGTTGAGTTGCACCTTCAATTTTATCTCCCAGCACATCCTATTTTCCAATTCACTTTATCCTTAGTAAATATTTCACTTTGCTTTTGATATTGTATTCACATTATAGAAGTGAAAGTTTGAAAAAATGAAATATTCAACTTCCAGCCAACAAAATAATATTCACACAGTGAATATTCATCTACGTTATAAAACATTCCCCCTTTATGCACCGTTTAAAATACTTGCCCAACAAAGTGAATATCAAATTCACTTTTCATTAAAAATTTCTTTCCTTGCCACATTTAAAATGTGGGCCCATTTATTCATGCCCTTTCCATATTTTAATGCCTATTTGAGACCTACTATAAGGAACTTTATATTTTATTTATCTCTAGCATTAAAACACCTTTTTCTTCATATATTTTTTAATGAAGGCTCTTAAATTTCTATGGGGTAACTATTCTTTTCACCGATTGGACCCACCATTTAAATATCTCATCACTAGCAATATTCAATTTTCAATTTTTTTTCTATTTAAAATCCTTGAAATATTCACCATCAAAAAATTTCAATTTACTCGTGCCTTCAAGCTTTCTAGGGCCCACCAACTATGTGCCCTATTTTCACTGATATCGTTCAAATTAATGAGCTTGCATTTTTTACCCACGAGCCAACGAGGAAAATTATTTTAATGCTTTTCCCTTTATTTTATTCCATTGGGCCTCTTTAATATATCTTCACCTGTGCATTCAAAGAGAAACCACTCCAGGCCCAACTGTGCCACGTGTCACCAGCCTGCCATTTCATGAGAAATAAAGAGTGAGCATATTTGAACCATGATATAGCAGGCGATGGTGGAGATTATGCTGCATTGTGTCTTCATTTTTCTCCATCATTGATTTCCTCTTGGCATTTTGGTTTTCCCTAATCCTCTTTGTCGTGCCTTTCATGCATCTGCTCTAGCTATGGCAACTACATTTTATAGAGGATGAACTGCATTTGTTAAAAAAATTTTGAGGCCATCACATATGTGGGCACCTCCCAAGATTGATGTATTCACTACTCACTAATTGCATCTACTTACAAGTTTCTTGTGGCCTATTCAATTTGTGTAATGTGGTTTTCCTTTCAAACTGTGTTAACTTGTTCATTGCAACGTAGGGCTTGGACCTCATCAAGCTTTGATGGATGTGCACCTTGCAGTCTTAGCCTTTCCTTTGCTTGGATGATGGCATTTTGTAATTCAAATAATATCAATCTACTCTCTAAGGTACCCCTATTCAAAGCATCTTGCCTGAGAGTCTCTAACACCTTTTCAACAAATACAATATTTTGCATATGCATAACATCCTTGAAGTTCCCTCTTTCCAAATGGTGGTTGTCTTGGTCTGCACATTGCAAGTGCATCCCTCTTTTGGCACCATCCTCTCACCTAGAAATTTTCTTGAAAGATACAAAATCCTTAAAGTATTAACAAATCTACCCCTTTAATGGTAAACACATAGCCCTGTTCTTTCTCACAACTCCATCGAACTCCTCCAATACCCGTTGCATTTGCTTGGAGGTTTGTAAAGTATATTCAATAATATCATTTGTTATATTATGCTTTGAAGAATGTCTATACCCTCTTTGGAATGGGCTAGCTTTGCAAGCTGCATATGCTTGGAAGTTTCAAAATCCTTTAAATGAAATCATTTTGTGTGCATCCTACAGTCATGGAATCTTATGGAATCACATTTGTCTACAGTCTTTTGGAGCTCACACACCTTGTCTAAGCTAGTTTGAGTCCTTTTGGAATTTTGTGGACTCTTTAACATTTATACTTTGTAACCAGTATGATGATGCTTCCTTTGGTGTGCCCTCCATTCATCTCTAGGTTGCACTCTTAAAAGTATTTAAAGACTTTTACTAAGTCTACTTTGTGTATGTGTTGCGTTCCTCATGCTTTGTATCCAATCTTAAATGAGAATTCAATGCCAAGATTGGACTGTAGGATGGAGTTCTGTCCATTTCAACTGCCTTTCCAAAGAGTGTGCCATGGCTGCAACTAGGAATATGGTGTTCCATTGAGCATTTGTTAAAAGCTTTGAAATCTTTACAACATATCCATTTTGTGTACATTCTATCAATTGCACTTTCCAGCACACACCATACTTCATCAAATACATTTATATTGTATTCCTTCTTCATTTCATACCACATTTGTTAAAGTTCCTATAGCATTCAATAATTCCACTTTGTAATTATCTCTGTGAATTGAAACACGACAACCTACATCACTTTATATAGAATATTTCATAACCCCTCTTTATTGGTGGCTCCATTTTCTCAAGAAAGTATTGTCTCTTTTCTTCATGGAAAATGCCCCTTTCATTCACTTAAAAATTTTTGAAATGTCTTCACTAATCTACTTTTTAACACATGCTATATTTGTAAAAATGCATTAAGATACGAGGAAAACCCCTTCTATAGTGTGCACTCTAATCAATTTGAGGGTTAATTAGATCTTTTTCTAAACTTGGGCCATGGCTTCATCTCTATTTTCTTGTCACACCTTTATACTTTTATAACGTGAGAAAAATACCTCTCATTTTTGTGGCTACTTTCCCTATGCAAGATGCAACAACAGTTTTACTTTCATATGTGCAAAGCATGTCAGGTCCCCAGGTGGGCTCGACTAAAAAAAAAAAAACATTTTCATACAACTTTCAATCTCAAATTTCTTTGAGACAACTTCTAAATGCTTCAGGAGTGAAATAATGAAATGGGTTTGCATCAAAAATTTCTTTCTATCCCTTTTGGAAATTGGTGAAAATTGGGCAAACGAGCTCTAGAATCACCTTTGAAAACTAGGCAAATGACCTCATGGAAGTGTGAAAACTTGCAAGCTTGTAGACAATGGTCCATAGAATACAATGCAAAATATGGGTTGGAGAAAGGAGTCATGAAGTGAAAGATATTCAACCTCAAAGTAGTTGAGTTGAACTTTTCTGAAATTGTAGCCTTTCTAAACCAATTAAAGCTAGCGCAATCACCAATTTGGAAAAATAAAAAATCAATTCCTAAGAGGCTGCCACCAAACACACAAGCAAATTTTGGCATAGTGAACATGTGTGCAAGAAGGATTAGCTTGAATCATAGTTGAGCAATAGATATTGATGGTCAAAGTTGACCTCCCAAAAAGGTTTTTGGAAAAGCATATGCAAAACTGAAGAAATTTCATTTGGTTTTGATTTGTTAAAAATAGAAAATCAAGTCATGAAGCCCTAAAAACTAATATGTGAACTCATTTTGGTATGGATAATATAGAGCAACAATCATTTTGGCATGATGATCATCTGGTTACAAAATGCAAGCTCAAACGGGAGGCAACTTTGCAAAACTAAAAGTTTGCAAACTGCATAACAATGACAAAACCCTCCAGCTTCGCTTTTCAAAACACTAAAAAATCTCATCATTCAAAGCTAAAAATTGACATGCCTACTCAAATAGGACATATGAGTGTGTCTGCAAAGGGATTTTGCTTGAAAATCAACAGGCTTTGAAATATTACCCTCCAAAGCAGGTCACTTAGGTAGATTCTTAGGTGCACTTCTAAAACTACAGAGGTAAAATTTTGAAATGGGCACTTCAAATTTAGGAAATTTGATAGTTCCAATAGTTCGTAGGTGAAGGGACCTATTTTCCTTTATTTCATTAGGAAATAAGATCCCCACAAAGAATTGATTTACAACCCTTAGGTGAGTCAAACTCAATGAGGAAATATACTAATTTCCTTATGATCGAGGAGGGGGTATCATCCTGAACAACACTTTTGAGAGAAACTAAAAATAGTAAATTAATTCAATTATTCCCATTCAAACTTGAATCATCAATCCAAAGCATAATACATATAGGAAAAAGTAACGTTCTAGCAGATCTAGAAATTGTAGAGTTACGTGTACCTGACACTAAGATGTAGTTTCTAAGGGTTTTCTTGGACTCATTTTCCCATGGGTGAATGGGTCTCTGTGCAGAGGTTTTTCTCATCTTTTGGGATCCTCTAGTGTTATTCTATAGCTTTAGTTTCATCTAGATTTCATTGTTGGACAATCAGAAATAAAGTTTGTAGTGAGTTTCCATGAAATGATAACAAATATGCAACTTCTTGCAATTTTGCAAAATTTCTCTTTCAAGATCTTCAACTTTTCTTCAACTTGTAAACTTTCACATTCACAAAGAGGAGAAATTTTTTTTTTTTGGTAAATAAGGGTTTTCCTTGGTCAAACCTTGTTTTGGTAATTAAACCTTGAATTGAAATAATGAAAAATGAAAGGAATAATGAATGAATAATGCTATGTTGTAACTCAGAAAACCCTTGAATAAACCTTTGGAATATTGAAATATTGGTCTTGATCTTTCATGAAATGGCTTCAATGGATGTGGTTCTTGATACTTGAATTGATGATTGAATTCTTTGGCTTGAATCTTTGAAACCTACATCACAATGTTAGCTCCAAAAATACACATGATGAAAATTAAGACTTTGAAATGATGCTTGAGATGTTGATTGTTGTAATAAATCACTAATAAATCTACCCTTGAATTCTATTGATCATAATCTTTTCTCTTGTAAAGGTTTCCTGAAATTTCTAGCTTGCTTCTTCAAAACTTCTAGCAATTTAATTGACAAGAAGGCCTTTTATTTATGGATATCTATCCTTAATTTCCCAAACATTAAAGATTACAAGTCAAATTTTAAATTTAAATTTGAGAACATTAAAATATAAACAAAAAAATATTTTAAATTTAGGTTCCAAGGCCTAGGGAGGACCCATTCACCCATGGTCCCTATTCTTGGAACACACATTGCTTAAGGTAATGTATTATGTGTTGGCATTAATTGTTGTCAGGATTCTCCTTCAGAAAATATAATTTATTAGGATTTTAGATGTAAAATAGGGCTTATTAAGGCATAATTAAGTCCAATTTAATTAAAGGACCAAATATTGTGTGAAAATGTAAAGGAGTACATTTTTCTACACTAAAAAATCTGCTCAAAACTCCCACTACTTGGGCTATATTTGGTCTAGTGCAAACCATTGCATACATTAAACTACCAATGACACTAGCATAAGAAATGGCATGTAGTGTCCCTCCATTTCAGTTGTTCTTGACATTCAAGTAAGTAGTTCTTTTTGGCCGGTCATGTCATTTTTCGTTGTTAAAAGTGTTTTTTTTTTTAAATGTGGTTGGTCGAATTGCTAAGGTCTTGATGATTTTGTGATTTTATTATTTAATTTGGTTTGAGGTGATGTTATAACACTAGTACTATGATTAGATTTGATTAATCAAAATTAATTTAATTATAAGGTCATTTGATTTATTTAGAATTAAATAAAGAGTTAGACTTATAAGAAATGTTAATTATATTAACATTGGAAGTAAATGACTCTCATTAGGAAAGATGATTGTTATTTAATGATTGAATTTAATTATAAAGTGGATAAAATATTAAAAGTTGAACTAAAGTTTGAATTATTATAAAAGCAAGAAAGGCTATTAAAAAGATAAAAATAAAAAAATGGAAAGTAGATAGCTTGTTACTAAATAAAGATAAATTAGATTTTTATTGAAAATGGAAATAAAAATAAATAAAATATTAAAAAAAATCAATAAGGATAAACGATGAAGGGAAAGAAAAGCAAACAAGAATAGAAAATTTCACATGGAAGATCATTCCTAACTGTGAAGAGATGATGGAGAAAAAAACTCGAAGATTATTGGAGTTTTTGTTTTGTTTTGTGAGAGATTCTGGTATTTTTATTTTTCTTTAAAAAGAAAAAAAAACGAAAAAAGGGAAGAAGAATCTTTTTGGGGAGAGAATCATCGGATTTCTTGATGTAGACACCTAAAAATGGTCTGGAGAATCTAATTAATTAAATACGACTTATTTGATTAATTAATCTTAAATTCATCTACTTAATAAATAAATAGAAATATTTATTTATATTAATTTCATTATTAATTCTTCTATGTTCTCTCCTAATTAAATAAACAAAATTAAAAACTTTGTTTTATTTAATTATTATCATTTTCATCATATTATTTCTCTCTTAATTAAATAAACAAAATTAAAAACTTTGTTTTATTTAATTATTATCATTATTACCTCCTTTATAATTCTATCATAAATTAAATACACAAACTTAAATAATTTGTGTTATTTAAATACCTCATCACATTTCTTCTTAATTAAATAAAGATATCTAAAATCTTTTATTTAATTATCATTTTCCTTTTGTTTTAATTTAATAAACAAACCCTATAGTTTGATTTATTAAATTATTCAATCTTCTTTTTGCTAAATTTAAATAAATTAAAATTATTTAAATTTATGCATAAATTTTATACCACTATTCACTCACCAATAAAATTAAAATTTCAAAAATTTAAATTAATGGCACTGTCATTCACGGGAAGAGCTTCCGGGACAAACCTGTAGGAAATTCTCTCAACAACCTTCCACCCACCTTCCCTCTTATCTTTCCTGGTGTTTTCATGGGGAGAAACAATCCTCCATGATCAGCTCCATCTTCTCATCCCATGCCCTTCAATTCTCCAGATTGAATTACAGCCCCTCATCCCGTATCCCTGTGCAATTGTGCTGCCGTGAAAGCTATAAATACAGCTCTTGGGCTACAGGAAATGGATCCCAACTTATGCAATCTTACTCTGCAGGTTTTCCAGATTCATCCAACATCTCCAGCATTCAACATTCAATCAACATTCATCCAGCATTTTAAATTATGGCAATTTACAGTAGTTTCCTTCTTAGAAGCTTTTACTGTAGAATCATTCTAGTTGCATAGTTAATCATATTAGAATAGAATAGCTTAATTCTCATTCTCTAAGTGTCATTTCAATAGTTTAATTAGCTTCTAAATCTGAGAGCTAAGTAGATTAGAGAAATCTTTAGAGTTAGAGAGCAATAGGATAGATTTCTGTAGATTTGTAGTTTAAATTAGTTTAAATTTCTTAATCTTAGATGCAATGTCCTATTTAGAAGCGTAGATGCATGTTTAACTTGTTTTCCCCATTCTACCGCTTACAAATTGGTGCCCACCGTGGGACATAACCCCATATTTTGCTTAATTTTTGAAAATTGTGTCCTACAGGTATCAACATGAAAGTTTTCGCGGAACCATGACTTTTTGCAGCGCGCCGGTGGTCTGTTTTAGTGCGCTGGGTTTCTATTTCAGCGTGCCACTTCACTATTTCAGCGCCGCTTCACTGTTTCAGCGTGATGCTTCCCTGTCCTTAAAAGCATTTTTTTAATCTGGATCCGACGCGTCCGCAGCCAGACTTTATTTTTGTCTAATTTTGGAAAAAAAATTACCAATCCTAGGATAGAAATGGATAAAATTTACCAATCCTAGGATAGAAATAGATAAAAATTGTTCAATCCTATGATAGAAACTTCATATTTATTTTGTGGGATTAAAAATGAACATTACGCTATTATGGAGCAATATCTCCATATAGATTAGCTAACTTGTCTTTTGGGTTTTAAAAAGAATAATTTCTCTGCTATGATTGGGTGATAGGTTTATGCTCTCCCCTTAACTAGGTGTATTAGAATACCAGACTCACTATTACTTTACACATTTTCAAGCTTTTTAAAACCTTTAGATAGGCCTTCCGTAGTGAGAAAAAGTACTCACCCTACGAGAACGACCTGAGTGGGGATAGCCAAAAGCCATGGTATTCCAACCCACTTAAAAATTTATGTGAATTTGGGGAAACCCTCTTTCAACGGAAGTGTGCAGGATAACCATCCCCAAAATCTTTGTTCTAAAGATTGGGAGGTCTCTCAAGGGAGTTTATCCATTTTCTGCTCCGAACGGAAACCCTATCCAAGAACCTAGAACTAGAAGCACACTTGTCAGTTTCTAAACATTGTAATACTCGGCGGTGTAGGGGCGGGGAAGAATCTACCCTCCAGCACTCACCATATAATTGCCAAGGACTATTTGCTCAGGGGATCTAGTATCCACTTCCATCACTCTGAGTATGCACCTGGAAAAGACAAAAACATGGGCGCCCTCTAGGGGTGACATGGCTGTGTGAGTCGACACAATTCCAAGCTGTGCGTCGTTCGAGTATATAACGATGACCTTTTGTCTCTAGGAGTGGGTCTATCTGAAGTGTCTTATCTGTTATAAACCAGTGAAAATAAAAAAGAATCATGCTTGATTCTTAAGAACATACACTATCTGTTTAGATTCTAGGATTTTTAAAGACAACCATTCTATTATTGCTTGTTGTGTTTTCTCTCATTAAACTCAGATAAGATCATCACAAGAAAATCCTCAAAATCAAAACACTTGTGGATTTCTCATGATTTGAGATTGGGTATCCACCAAGTTTGTCAAGAAATCTCTTGTCAAACGAATCAGAAAACCAAAGAAAAAACTTGCATACAAACAACTTCTAAGAAAGCAGCGATTTCTATACCAAAGCAGGAAAGTTCTACTCCAACATAGGACTTTTATTCATAGGTATCACAATTTTTCTAGAGGTTATATGGATGACTATGCTGTAGCTCCCTTAGATTCACAAGCATTTTATCAAAGAAGAGCTCTTAGGCAACACCACAATCACAGTCAAAGAATTCGTCCAGAATACATCCCACAACCAGCAATACAATATGATACCAGACCAAGTGAGTTTCATAGAATAAGATAGTTTCTGTCTTAGCACCTCATGGTTCTATTTTAGCACGTCAGGTCTCTGATTCAGTGTGTCTGGTCTCTGTTTTAGCACTTCCAGTCTCTGTTTCAGTGCATACGGTCTCTGTTCCAGCACTTTAGGTTTATGTTCTAGTGCGTCCCAGCTCTGTTTTAGCACTCCAGAAGGTCAGAAAAATAGAGAGTTGACAAGATATTTTATCAATTTTCCCATATCGATAACAAGGTTTTCATCAATCCAGAACAATTTTTTTCACAGTCCAAAACACTGGGGTCATTCAAAAGGAAAACTTTACCCTTACACCTAGATCTTGAAACATCTTGCAAAGTGTCATTATCACCAAATCTGAGATTTTCTGTCAAAGTTTCCCTATCAAGGATTTTATCATCCTTTCATCACGAAACTAGATAAGACTAAATCAGATTTTAAATCAAAAACCTTGACACTTCAATCAAAAATCCAAGATCAAAGTATAGAGTAAAACTCTAACGTTTGTATGCCTATTTTCACATGATCAGCATATCAAAAACAACAACAAGAGGAAAATGAAAGAATAGCAACCATGGCTGAAGAAAACCCTTGGGGACGATATAGCAACACTGATCCTCTCACTAACTCACATGAGAAAGAAATAACTACAGAAGAAATCAAGAAATTTCAACAAGACCCTCATTTCCATAAATTTATGGAAAATATGCTAGAGCAAGATATGGAAAAGTATCTTTTATTATTAGCTGACAAAGGTGCTAAGCTTCCTAAAGACTTTGATGTCAATCAACTCAAGGAAATGACCACACCCCAGAGAACTAGTATGGAAAACCCAAATCAAATAGAAACTTTGACAAAACAAATCCAACAGTTACAATTACAGTTCCAAAATATCCAACAAGGGCCAACAAAGAGATATTCCTTACAAGACATTTTCCCTTATCCATTCGATTCAAGCATTAACATGATACCATTTCCATGGTATTGTGAATACCCAACGTACAATAAATACAATGGAAGAACCGATCCATTTGATCACGTACGGGAATTTCGAGCCATGAGCATAGAGTTCACACACGAGGACTCTTACTATGATTATTTCCAAGAAGCTTAGGAAACACTTGCATGGAGTGGTTTTCTAAATTAGAACCTGGGATTCAATCCTTTGAAGAACTAATCAATAGGTTCATAACACACTTCTCATTCAACATCCAACATGGGGTAACCTTAAAAGAACTCTACAACACCAAACAAGCAAAGGGTGAAAAGTTTCTTTCCTTTCTCCAACGATGGAGAAGGCTATTTGCTAAATATCCTAGATCTATTCCTGAAGAGGAGAAGATAGAGATGTTCATTGATAACTTAGTGGATGACATGAATTATAGATTGGATTTACAATGTCCATCTACATTTGAACAAGTTATTGAAAAGGGGCTCAAAATCGAAGAGGCTCTCATCAAAAGAGGAATGATCAAACACTTCATTGAAGGTTCAAACAATAACAATTCCTCTAACAACAACAACAAAAAGCCAAGATTTTGGAAAAAGAACAAGAATACTGATACCATGATCAATACACACACATCTAAACCAGTATTCACCTTGACGCCAACCACTACAAACAAACAAAACAATGGTTTTAATGTCAAACAAAGTAGTGATCAAGGAAATAATCAAAACAGTGGAGAAACAAAAACCCAATCATTCCAACGACCATCCAATAAAAAAAAATTCACACCATTAGGACAATCATTGGAATTGGTCCTCAAAGAACTTTTAGATGAAAAACTCATTCAAGTACAAGAGGCTAGAAATTGGGACCCTCAAGTCAAACCATCATGGTGGAATGACTTACATTACTATCACTACCATCAAAATAAAGGTCACATGACTAAAAATTGTTGGCAGTTAAAACATGCAGTACAAGACCTCATAGATCAAAAGAAAGTATTTGTAGAGGGACACCAAACAAACAAAGATCATACAACATTCAAAAATCCTCTACCCAATTATCAGAAGGGAGAATCCTCTTCCGCAAACACCAAAGGAAAGAACGTCGGTTATGTTTATGACACAACGATTCTTTGTTTTTTTGCTGCCAAAGAGGATGAAGATTTATGCAATCAAATCAATCAGAACAATGACATTACATCTACCAATTTGGTACAACATATGGACAAATCTGAAAACCAAATTAATGTAATCACACTCAAAGGGAAACAAGAGTACCAACCGGTTAATGCCACAACAAGGGCACAATCCAAAGTTATATTGAAAGGAGCATCGATATCGTCCCCATCTGTGGATCCTCCCTCTAATCAATATAATCTCATCGATCAATTGTAGAAAATACTGGCACAAATATCCATCTTGGAACTTTTAAAAATTTCCCCATCACACAAAGAGGTTCTTGAACAAGCTTTTGTATCAACCACGGTACCTAACAATCTGGATGTGTGTCAGTTCCAAGCTATGGTGGGACATCTATCCACACCTCATTTCCTTTCATTCTATGAACATGATGATGTATCACTCACCCATCCACATAATTCCGCTCTTCACATTGAAGTCCTCATCCATAAACACCGTGTAAAGCGTGTCCTGATAGATGGAGGGGCTGGTTTAAATATTTGTACCTTAAAGTTGATTCATGCACTAGGATACTCAGATGAAGCCATTGATACAAGAAGAAAAATCACAATCAAAGCATATGATGAAGAAGAAAGGTCCTCTAAAGGGTTGATCATATTACCCATTCAAGTGGGGCCTATTGTCCAAAAAGTGGTTTGCCAAGTCTTAGATAGGGAACTGACATACAACATACTGTTGGGATGCCCTTGGATCCATGATATGCAAGCAGTACCTTCTACCTATCATCAATGCCTAAAATTTCCCGTCAATGGATAGGAGGTAACAATCACAGCAGACTACAATGACACCCAAGCTTGTCATACATTGAAGACATCTCAGGATACATTCATACCTCACAATAGAGAAGTTAGCACATCAGATGGTGTGCAATAGCAGAACTTCATATCAAAGTGGCTTCCAAAACAACAAAAATCACAAGAGATAAGGGTGGTACAATCTAACCCTTCAAATGTTGAAGAACAATTGGCTCCACTCTCACATCAATTCACCAAGGAAGTACAAATAAGTGACAAAGGAATAAGTGATTATGGTGTTGGACACTCATTTCATCTATCACAAATGTTACCCTCCTTACAAACGTATGGACATCCATCTACAATCACCCAAAATTTAGAACAATCTACAACAGCATTAGATGGCAGATTTGTAAAAGCTGGAAACTTAGATGAAGAATCAGAAGATAAGGCCATACTAAATTGGCTTTATAAGGATGAGGAAGCCTCTACTTCTACAAGTAATATCATAGAGACAAATCAATATGGAAAGGGAAAAACTATTCTAGAGAAGATGGGATATTCAGGACAGGGACCTCTTGGATTAAGGAAACAAGGCATAACAGAACCAATCCAGCCTCTTATGCTCCAACATAAGGATAAAACGGGGCTAGGATATGCAGCAAAACAAGGATCTCTTGATCGAGGGAAACAAAGTGTAATAGAACCAATCCAAGTCCTCACAATTCAGCAGAATGGTGGAATTGGACTAGGATACACCGAAGAAGCAAGAGCAGAAATCACCAATAAAACTGAGGAGTGTATTCTTCAAATACGGGATAACTCTGAAACAGATTCAAATGAATATGAGTGGGACAACTTATCAGATATTTCCTATGAAGATATTCAGATCGACATTATCAAAATGTATACACCCAAACGCGAAGAGGGTCAAAGCTCGAGTTTTAATCCTATTGTCTTTGAATCACAAAATTTTGATGACTCAAGTGAAGATGAACAGACATCGATTGAGATAAATAATGTGGAAGAAAGTACCTTTGTAGGCCTTGACATTTCCATTAACAACCTAGACGACATTTCCGTCTGAGCTTTCACAATTGCTAACCTCAACCCATCTAATGATTCGTTTCCTTTACTGTATCCTGAGCTTATTGAATGGGAACCCCAACACCTTATTGATCTCCCTATTTTTTACAATGATTCTGCCATTATTAATTACCTTTGCTGTGAGGAATCCGATACTTGTTCTATCAATACTTCTTTTAATGATGCTTTTAGGCAGGGGGATGCCAAGCCTTCCAATTGCAAAAATATGAAAAAAAAAATGGATCTAATGGTGAAAACCATTCTATGGCAGTATTTGATCCTAAAATAGTAAAAACAAAGAACACATCCAATGGTGAAAACCTCATTGAGGCACCAAAGGATGGAAGGTTTGACATCCTCCCACAACATTATCATGAAAGATCATTAGTGTTGATAGAACCCACACAGTCTATTAATATTGGCACAACAGAGAAAGTACAAATTCTATGCCTGGCAGCATCCATGACAGATACAGAAAAGCCAGATTTTATCAAATTCTTTGAAGAACGATGCATCAATTTTGCTTGGTCATACTCTGACATGCTAGGCTTAGACACAGATCTCATTATGCATCACTTATCCTTACCAGCTGGCACAAAACCAGTAAAACAGAAGCTGAGAAAAATGCATCCACATGTTGCATTATTAGTAAAAAATGATTTGAAGAAACTACTAGATGCCAGATTTATCAGATCTATTGATTATGCAGAATGGATATCCAACATTGTACCTATTTCAAAGCCAGATAACACCATTAGAATATGTACTTATTTCTGAGATTTAAATAAAGCATGTCCAAAGGATGATTTTACTTTGCCAAACATAGACATGATTGTAGATCTAAGAGTTGGCCATCAAATGCTATCACTCATGGATGGATTTTTTAGGATATAATCAAATCAAGATAGCATTTACATGTCCATGGGGAACCTTTTGCTAGAACGTCATGCCTTTTGGGTTAAAGAATGCAGGAGCTACATACCAGTGAGCTATGACAACAATCTTCCATGACATGATGCACACCTTCATGGAGGACTATGTGGATGACATCTTAGCCAATTCTCACACCAGGGAAGGACATCTAGAGATATTGGCCAAAATATTTGACAGGTTGGAAAAATTCAAAGTCAGATTGAATCCTAAGAAATGTGCCTTTGGAGTAACATCAGCAAAACTCCTTGGATACATAGTTTCTACAAAAGGAATTGAAGTAGATCCAGAAAAAGTCAAAGCCATCATGGAAATGCCACCTCCTAAGAATATCAGTACTTTAAGATCTCTACAAGGCTGACTACAGTCCATCAGAAGATTCATCTCTCAACTAGCATGTCGGTGTCATCCATTCAATCATCTTTTGCATAAAAATGTGTCTTTTAAATGGGATGAACAGTGTGAGAATACTTTCAACCACATCAAGCATTATTTAATGACACCACCAATATTGGTACCACCCAGTGAAGATAGGCCATTGTTGCTATATGTTGCAACAATAGATATTTCCTTAGGAGCCTTGCTAGCACAAGAGGATAAAGAAGGAAAGGAACAGGCTATATACTATATCAGCAGGACACTCAATGGACATGAAGTAAACTACACCTTCATTGAAAAATCATGCTTAGCAATAGTATCAAGCTCGTTGCAAAAATTGACCCCCTCAAATATTTACTGAGCAAAGCAGCTTTAACAGGAAGGTTGGCAAAGTGGGTCATGCTCCTCAGTGAGTTTGACATTTAGTACGTTGAAAGGCGAGCTATCAAAGGACAAGTCATCGCCGACCAATTAGCAGAAGCTCCATTATTAGACAGTCATCCTATGACCATGGAATTTCCTGATGCAGATATCCTCAATGTTACAACACAACCATGGCAACTCTACTTCGATGGATCCTACACAAAACATGGATCAGGGGCAGGAATTTTATTTGTCACACCTCTTGGGCACACAATTCCACGATCTTACAGGCTTACCTTCCATTGCACTAACAATGTGGCAGAATATGAAGCTTTGATCCTTGGAATTAAAGTGGCTATTAACTGGAAAATCACAGAACTACAGCTGTATGGAGACTCCCAGTTAATCATCTATCAAGTCAACAATGATTACCAGACTAGGGATGACACACTGATTTTATACAAGAGGCTGGTAGATGATATAAGAAAATACTTCATAGAAATCAAATTTGAGCAGATACCAAGATCAGAGAACAAAGCAGCAGATGCCATGGCCACAATAGCATCTCTTCTACAAATGCCTGAAATGCAAGATCATTATCAATTTATTGTAGAACAAGTATCAAATCCTGTATACGCAAATCCCAAATCCCAAACCATAAGCCTTTTGGATAGTACCCAATCTTCCATTTATGGAGACATTTATACTTATCTAAAAGATAATATCATACCGCCAAATCTTTCTTGCAACAGAAAGCGCAACTTCATATGCCAATCCGCCAAACATACCATTATTGTTGACGCCCTTTATCGTTGAGGCCTAGATGGTACTCTTTTGCATTGTTTAGAACATAATGAATCCGCTTCTGCTTTACATGAGGTCCATGAAGGAGTTTGTGGTACACATTCAATTAGATTATCTTTAGCCAAGAAACTCCTTCGTTTGGGGTATTACTGGCCACACATGGAGCAAGAATCTTATAATTTTGTCAAGAGATGTCCAAAATGCTAGATTCATGGCAATCTTATACATGCATCGGCACAAGAGCTACATCCATTCACAACTACATGGCCTTTTTGTCAGTGGGGATTAGACCTGGTAGGGAAAATTAACCCATCTTCATCTAATGGACACAAGTTCATTATCACAGTAACAAAATATTTTACAAAATGGGTGGAGGAGTTTCCCTTAACCACAATCACTGGGAAGAAAATATCATCTTTTATACTTAATTATCTCATTTGTAGATATGGGATACCCCAGTCGATCATTACAGATAATGGCAGGCCTTTCAAGAACCAAGACATCCAAGAGTTGTGTGAAAAGTTCCACATCAAACATCGCTTTTCAACCCCATATTACCTTCAAGGTAATGGACAGGCAGAAGCTTCCAACAAAAGAATCCTAAAGATTCTCAAGAAGACTGTAAATGAGGTTGGGCGTGATTGGCATGTTCAGCTTAACCCTGCTCTGTGGGCTTACAGGACTAGCATCAGAACACCAATAGGAGCTACACCATATGCTCTTGTTTATGGATCAGAAGCAATATTACCTATCGAGGTAGAAATTCCATCCCTTCGAGTTTCACTAAAGGGACTCATTTTAGATGAGGATTATAGGATCTCTAGACTTCAAGAACTAGAACTACTTGATGAACGTTGACAACAAGCTGTCAATCATTTGACAGCCTATCAACAAAGAATGTCTAGGAACTATAATCATAGGGTTAAGCCTAGAGTCTTCCAGATCAGAGACTTGGTCCTACAGGAAAACCCTAGAAATCAAGGAGATAGAGAAAAGAAGGTAAAATTTGAACCTAACTAGATAGGACCCTATGTCATCATATCAGTCTATGGATCAGGAGCATACCGTCTATCTACACCAGAAGGGGATATGTTGGAGGAACCCATGAACAGCATTCATCTCAGGCAATTCTACACTTGAGGATATCTAGTACACGGTCAATAAAGTTGTCTTGATGAAAACCTGGCAAACAGGCGTCATGATGACAGAGAAAGAGAGAAAAACAAAAAAAATAAAAATACAAAGAAAAAGAAAGAGGACACAATAAAAACAAGTGATGAAAACCTAGCAAACAGGTGTTACTTGTGATTTTCACCAAACTCCTCTATCTATTAGGTACAATTTTGTTACAATTATATCATTTCCATCTATCATTTGAGATAATCATTATCACTATCCATGTCATGGAAAAGATATCATGTTTTACCATAGCTTGGGGGAAACATCCTAGTGTTATTTGGTACAATGGACTTTTAGCTTAAATGGAAAGGCAGTCAAACATGACAACATCAAGTGACGATAAAATCAAAATCCAAAAACATCAGAAAATCAAAATCCAAAAACATCAAAAAATCAAAATCCAAAAACATCAGAAAATCAAAATCCAAAAACATCAAAAAATCAAAATCCAAAAACATTCATAAAATTGAAAACACAAAAATAGAATCTGCATCAATTAAAAGTGGAGTCTGTGTCACTCGAACTACGTGGTCTTTGTGTGTATAACGTAGGTAAGACTAATCTTTGATCAGTCCCTGAGACCCCTAGGATAGGTCTTAAGGTTACATCATTTGGTCAAACATTTGGGAATATCATGCAAACATCAGTACACACATTTCAACACTGATGATCTAATCTGATTAATGATTTGAAAATACATTAAGTAGAATTTGAATTGTTGTGCTTTTCATTTTATCATTTGATTATCATTTCTTTGGATCTACTCGATGATGTATTGAACTAGAGAAGTAAGGAAGAAGAAGGATACCTTTTCTTTGTTTGCTGTTTGTGAGTTAGTCATTATTATTTTGTGAATTGTCACGGGAAGTGCTCTACCAAGTATCATGGATGACATTCTGATTCACTTAAGAAAATGATTAATTCTTGTTTGTTTACACAAGCAATGCTCAGGTCATCATTGGTCTATCTCATACCTTGATGCTTGTGTTCGCTTGCAATATCAAATATCATGAAAGAAATACTTAGGTCATCATTGGTCTATCTCATATCATTGATGCTTGTATTCCCTTTCAAAATTTTAAAATAAAGCTCAGTGATGATACAAAGTAGAATAAAATGATTATTGAAATGACACTTAGGTTTGCATTGATAAAATAGGATTGCATGATTAACATAGATTGCATTCATACTAATACATTTGCAGAGTACTGGTTGCACAAGTCACAAAGATTCATTCACATATAATGTTATCTTTTCTTATTAAAGATTGAGTATAATTGACACATACAATTTTCATAATGACGTGCATATAAATTCATTTCTTCATCTCATCATAAATTTCACAATAAACATCTCATTTCGTGTCATCATATACATGTTATGTTACAACATGCATTTACATCTCATCACATTGTCATTATTATATAATTACAAAATCATCATTCATTGCATACATATAGAAGGAATTTTACATCATCATACATCATTACATTTCATTCATACATCATCACATTTCATTTGTACATCATTACATTTCATTCACATTTCATTACATTTCATCATACATCATTACATTTCATTCATACATCATCACATTTCATTCGTACATCATCACATTTCATTCCTACATCATTACATTTCATTCGTACATCATACATCATTTACATTTCATTCATACATCATTACATTTCATCACATTTCATTCGTACGTCATTAGATTTCATTCATACATCATCACATTTCATTCATACATCATCACATTTCATTCGTACATCATTACATTTCATCACATTTCATTTGTACATCATACATCATTACATTTCATTCATACATCATTACATTTCATCACATTTCATCCGTACATCATACATCATTACATTTCATTCGTACATCATACATCATTTACATTTCATTCATACATCGTTACATTTCATTCGTACATCATTCATTTACATATATCATTACATTTCATTCATATATCATTCATTTACATTTCATCATCTCATTAAGAAAAGAAATACATCATCAATATCATATCACATCATCATTAATGCATCCATACAAGCTAGTAAAATAAATCATCATAAAACATAGAAACTAAAATGCATCCATCACATCAATCATGTAGAACAACATCATAAGATCAATGCATCCATCACATAAATCATATAAAACATATCATAGATCAATCGAACCGCTGCACATATATATCTCATCAAGTATACAATGAAGTCTGCAAAGAATGAAAATAACATCATATCAAAAATGGCTATACATATCTCTCAAAAGGGTACACACATGATCTCAAGTGGTGCTCCCACTAGAAAGAGCAGGTCTCACACCAGTATCAGTACCACCACCAGATGTCCCAGGATCTCTCGAATCTCTTGGATCTCTAAGAAGAGGCTATGTCACACCTCTGCTCACTGTCCTCGAACGAGTCCTCTCTGAGCGGGACTGGGCATAACTGACTCTCTGCTCTAGGGGGAAAAGCTCATGATAATGGCTCCTATAGAACTCAATCTCAGCACCTACCCGCATGGCCTCTCGCATGTAATCTGCCACAGAGGTCCCATCTGCCACTCTCTGCAATCTCTCTGCAATAGCCTGTGTTGTCTCTGTCATCTGTCTAACAGTATCCTACTCTGTAGTCAAGGCTATGATCTGTGCCTGGGCAGTGGTCAACTGTGCTCGTACACCTACTAGCTGAGCCTGTGTGGTCGCTACTGCTTGTAGAGCCCCATCTCTCTCACCAATCAGAGAGGTAATCTATGTATGTGCAGTAGCTAGCTGTGCTTGCATCTGAGCCTATGTCTGTGCTAGTAAGCCCTCCACCTGTGCTAGCTGTCCCTGTAAGGTCTGAACCTACACCTGTAGACCTGCAACCACTAATGGATCTGCTGACGAGGAAGCAACAACCTATCTCTTACGAGGCACACTAGAAGATGGCTCTGAAGTACCTTCCACGCTCGGTCTCCCCCCGTCTCCGCCATCATCATCACTACTCTTCTCGCTGCTCTCACTGTCATCATCACTGCTACTCTCACTGTCATCATCTCTCCCCCATCTCTGACCAACCTGAACACCCCTGCTGGTGCTGGTGCTGGTGCTGGTGCTGGTGCTGGTGCTATCGCTGGTACTGGTACTGGCTCATCTGGGATAGTGATACATGGAGGAGGGTGCATAGCCAAAAACTGTCCGTACTCAGGAGTAATAGGTGCCTGAACAATGTCCCGTCGCATATCCCATGCTAATGGCTGTAGAGCACAGTAACCCTCAACAAGTGCCCCATAAGGCAAACTGGGACCCCAATCACTGACATCTATCCGTCGATGCCCGTAATGTGCTACTCCCTGTGGCATACACTACACAATACCATACTGCCGATAGACGCGACGAAACAAGAATCGCTCCAAGATCCTGGGGCTCTTCCTGATCAAATACATCGAATCAAACAAGAACCCCAACTCAATATCATCATCATCCCAGTCATCATAGTCTAAATAGGGACGCCAGGTCACTGCCTCCACATCATCAATAATCTGCCTCCAATAATCGAGCTTACCCATCATATGCTGGGTAGGCCTGCCTCTATACCAAAACACATAGGGTCTCATCGCTGGTCTCACTAACACCGGCACAGGATGTGTAACGGCAATATGCTCCCATGCCCATATCTGGAGAAGGGTAGCTCCCGCCGATAAACTACTGCCGCCGAGGTACACGATCCAATGCAAATCATGATAGAGCTGAGCAAGCATGCACATGCCCCAAGCATATCTCGTCCTATGCACCACCAGACCCTCTAATACTCGACCCCATCCAAGAGATAGACCCTTTGACCTCTTATCAAGACAAAGGAATCCACCAATAAAGCCGGCCAAAACTTAAGGAAGTGGAGCATATGAATCATGCATCTCTACCCATGGAATCCACTCTCCTACAATATGGGGATCCTGAAAGACTCTCCGCATAGCCTCTACCCCACCAACCTCCTATGAATCATGCACAACAATCTCCCCAACAAAAGGAATACACAGAATACACCATACATCCTCTGGCGTCACAGTCATCTCGCTAGTAGGTAAGTGGAAGGTGTTGTGGTCACTATGCCACCGCTACGCTAAGGCTGTCAATAGACCCCTATTAAGTCTAATATGGGTCATATCAAGTAACGTCGCTAAACCGCAATCGATAATATGTTGTCTCTCATCTGGCGAAAGTCACGGTATCATATCAAATGGCCAAGGGAACTGCTCTCGCACCTGGATAACATCTAACTGCTCCTATTATCATATAAAGAGAACATTCTAATCAGAATATCAAACATCAGGAGGTCATCAAATACTAAAAATTGTGCTTTACCTATCAAACTATCAATTTATCAAGGAACCCTCATCTATCAATCGGGTTCAATCCTTCGGAAAGTTTAATTATTCTTGGCCTATCATGAGGGTAATTATGAACAATCAATAGATCTCGCCCATCATGAGATCGTTTACCATATATTTTAGTCAAGATCAAACTAAAATAGATGGAATCAACAACAAATCGACGAAAATCAAAATGCACAATTTACATCAATCTATACCTCCGTGCGCTATAAAATCTTATTGACGCGCTACAAAAACAACCCAACGCGCTAAAAAATCCAACGAGCTATAAAATCCCACTGACGCGCTGCAAATTTGACCCTGCGTGCTAAAACTTCTAATGCGCTATCCTAATCCACAGACGCGCTACAAAACTTGATTGGCGCGCTAAAACTATGGCGCATTACAACAGATCAGTGACGCGCTAAACCACGTCTTCCGTGCGCTAAAAAAATAAAAACATGCAAAATGACATCAAAAGTACGGGTGCAAATTATGAGGAGGATTTGGGGTACATATCGGAGATCCATAGTCGGTCGGACGCTGGTGACATCGCACACGCTCGAGTCGGTGGGTGTGGTAAGGGATCGGCATCCTGAAGCTCTAGCACTCTGAGGGTCTCTATCACAAGATTATCAAAGTCAAATGCACAAATGACTTTTGAAAATGACCTTTGGAGCATTTATAGGTTATTTTTGGGGGATTTTTATGGGATTTATTTATTTTTTCTTCTAAGGAATTAATTCTTATCTATCACAGGGGAATTTCTGGACAATTTTGTCAAGAGATAAATTGTTTCTTCACCAATTCGTCATCAAATCATCATAAAAATTCAAAAAAATTGAAAAATCATAAAAATCCAAAATTCATCAATTTATCTCTCGTGGGGGCATATATCGCTATCATTCCAAAGTCCAACATCTGGGGAAAATCAGGGGCATATTTTAAACTTTTCGTCAATACTAGCAACTGAGGCAAAAAAAAAAAATCATTCTTTAAAGCAATGTGTAAACCCATCACTTCAAAGAGGGGCAAAATGTAGACACCTAAATATGGTCTGGAGAATCTAATTAATTAAATACGACTTATTTGATTAATTAATATTAAATTCATCTACTTAATAAATAAATAGAAATATTTATTTATATTAAGTTCATTATTAATTCTTCTATGTTCTCTCCTAATTAAATAAACAAAATTAAAAACTTTGTTTTATTTAACTATTATCATTTTCATCATATTATTTCTCTCTTAATTAAATAAACAAAATTAAAAACTTTGTTTTATTTAATTATTATCATTATTACCTCCTTTATAATTCTATCATAAATTAAATACACAAACTTAAATAATTTGTGTTATTTAAATACCTAATCACATTTCTTCTTAATTAAATAAAGATATCTAAAATATTTTATTTAATTATCATTTTCCTTTTGTTTTAATTTAATAAACAAACCCTATAGTTTGATTTATTAAATTATTCAATCTTCTTTTTGCTAAATTTAAATAAATTAAAATTATTTAAATTTATGCATAAATTTTATACCACTATTCACTCACCAATAAAATTAAATTTTCAAAAATTTAAATTAATGGCACTGACATTCACGGGAAGAGCTTCTGGGACAAACCTGTAGGAAATTCTCTCAACAACCTTCCACCCACCTTCCCTCTTATCTTGCCTGGTGTTTTCATGGGGAGAAACAATCCTCCGTGATTAGCTCCATCTTCTCATCCCATGCCTTTCAATTCTCCAAATTGAATTACAACCCCTCATCCCGTATCCCTGTGCAATTGTGTTGTCGTGAAAGCTATAAATACAGCTCTTGGGCTATAGGAAATGGATCCCAACTTATGCAATCTTACTCTGCAGGTTTTCCAGAGCATCCATCATTCATCCAGCATCTCTAGCATTCAACATTCAATCAACATTCATCCAGCATTTTAAATTATGGCAATTTACAGTAGTTTCCTTCTTAGAAGCTTTTACTGTAGAATCATTCTAGTTGCATAGTTAATCATATTAGAATAGAATAGCTTAATTCTCATTCTCTAAGTGTCATTTCAATAGTTTAATTAGCTTCTAAATCTGAGAGCTAAGTAGATTAGAGAAATCTTTAGAGTTATAGAGCAATAGGGTAGATTTCTGTAGATTTGTAGTTTAAATTAGTTTAAATTTCTTAATCTTAGATGCAATGTCCTATTTAGAAGTGTAGATGCATGTTTAACTTGTTTTCCCCATTCTACCGCTTACACTTCAGACAAGAAGCGTTCCATTTTTGGGGGGCGTACAATAGATTGGAGGTGGACAATTTGTGGAACATTGGAAGAATAATTGCGGGGTTTTTTGCAGGACACAATGGGTGCAACAGATGAGTGATCTCATCACCAGATCTCTAACTTGCCAAGTTTCGGGAACCAGGTTCCATCGTTTCTAAATTTGATTTGTATATGAATGTGCCGAATGTATACGCTATTTGGAAACCAAAAGTCACTTGCTCATTTATTATGATTTGAATGAGTAGAGCCTACTATCGATGCTTTAAGCTTGAGGTTGGATTTGAAATGCATGACTTGTGGTCTGCCTGTAGTCCAATTCTATCATGTCGTTTGATGAATCTGGATTTGATTCCATTCCAATCGTTTGTGTTCTTTTATACTTGGCTGGATATCATTTCCTTGTGTTTGAAATTCAAATTTCTTTCATTCTACTATTTGAGATTTGTTTACCTCCTCTCTAAGCTTGGTGCGAGCCTCCCATCTTCTTTAGATCACTACCTTACTAGCAATGGATCCTTGGGGAATAATATTCACTCTAAGCATTTAATATAAATCTCCAAGCATTCGATTTACATTTCCCCTAGCATGTTGTTACTAGATCGACGTCTCTCCATTAGTGCTGGTCATTTGATACATAACCCATGCCCATCTTTCAGACTGTTATATTTAGCATCACCAATACTTTCCCTGAAGTTAGCGATACCTTTGTAAGATATTCTCCATGGGATTATTCAAGTTGTGGCTAGTCACAATCAACCGTAGATCTATTTCTTTGTTTCTGTGAGCTACATTGTTATCTTCTTGAAAACTTCTGGTAATTTTCCCTTGGCAGTTGATACCTTGTTTAACTCCTCTTTTCCTTGCATCGCTGCTTTGGTAGAAGGTTTAAATATTCTTTCTGATTCATTGTCAATCTGTCTTAGCCGCACTTGAACATAATAGAAAGTTTAAACAGTTAAATATCCTCTCTGACATCCTGTCTCAGTTGCGGTGCTTGAACATAATAGGAAATTTCAAAGGTTTAAATAACCTGCTTGATTCTACTGACAATCTGTCGCAGTTCCAGCACTTGAAAATAAAATATTGCCAATTACTAACATAATAGAGAGCTTTTCGTTGATTGTGGTGAAGATTATTTTCCAAACTTCAAACTTGAGCGCATCTCTGGAAACTTGCCACCAAATATAAATGCGTCTAGTTCAAAAAAATAAAAGTTGTACATTATTTCTCCTACTCTTAAGTCACGTATTTGCACCTCTCTCCTTTTTTTTTTTAATGTTGTTGTTGTATAGCTTGTTCCATTGGTGCCAAGTTTGCGGAAGTCAATTTATTTTCTTGTAGAAATTATATTGTTCATTCCAGACTTGTAGCTTTTGATCTAATTTATACACTGGTATAAGCATACTCTCTTTGCTTGAAAAATTATGATTCCTTTTTTTTAATGAGTCGTTCTTCATGCTGTGTGCACAACGAATTCTCTTGATAAACTACGAGTTGGGCCTCCTTGCATACGCTTTAAGCTTGATTACTGACCCATAGATAAATGAGTTTTATGTTGGTCTTCGATACTATGTTCAACACATGGTTTATGCCTAGTAATAGCTTTTATAGTAGCTATCTAATACACTTTGTTTTCGATTTATAGTGGTGATACGAAATATATAATCATTTACGTAGGTTTATATTCATGCAAATGAATTTTATTTATAACCACACTCCTTCGAATCTTCTGCTTAAGTAAATAAACCACGATACTTCCTTTAAATTAATTTTTCTTTAAAAAAAATTATTTCCTCCTTCTGCTGGGTGAGCCTTTATAGATTAATTCTTTTACATGAAGGATAGTCTCCTTTATTAAAAAGAAAAGATATATCTTCTTCTCTTATAGTATTTGGTGTTTAGGCAATTATTTTAAATAAAAAGAATTAAGTATGTGGGAAATTATATTTCAAAATAACTAAACAAATAAATAATTAAATATTAGATTTAATAAATCATTTTTTTTAAGAGAATATTTTAATATGTTTAAAACTGTAATATGTATATTCTAGATGTATTTTGGTGATAAAGATTATTTATCTTTATGTGGGATAACTGAGTTAGAAGATAAATGAATTGAGTGTTTATAAAATGTGGAAGTATTTTAAGTGTTCAGGACGGTTAGTTAAATGAATAGTGAAAATTGATTTACGTATTTAGATAATTGAAAAGATTTTTTTTCTAGATTGGCTTTGGGATAGTTGATTTTTAGATTAAAATTAAATAAAAGAGTTTCATTTTTCTTGTAGGAAATTTGAAGAGATGTACTTTATAACTTAATCAATTCCAATAAAGGAATTGAGTACGTAATTAAGTGAATTGAACAAATAGATGAAGGAATTGCAGGTTTGATAAGTGGTTTTGGTCAATAAGATTTTGAATGCTTATTTCCTTGTAAACTATTTAATAGCTGATTTTGTGGATAAATAAAATAAGTGATCAGATAGGAAAATAATTTTAAATGTTGGTAAGCTTATTTGTGCGAAGCAAGTAAACTCTTG
Organism: Sequoia sempervirens; assembly: GCA_007258455.2. Classification (NCBI taxonomy): domain Eukaryota; kingdom Viridiplantae; phylum Streptophyta; class Pinopsida; order Cupressales; family Cupressaceae; genus Sequoia; species Sequoia sempervirens. The sequence continues at coordinate 50,216,522 of VDFB02379711.1, forward strand.
TAAATGTTGATTTCCTTTAAATCATTTAATGGATGAATGATAGTGCACTATGCTTCTAGATTAATTATTTGATTATCTTTACGGAATTGTGACAAATTAGTTTTATGTGTTGGATTTTTACTTATTAGTTGTCATGTAGTTTCTCTTTATGACCTTTGAATTGCAAGTGTTTCCATGGTTTTTTTTTTTGTAGTTGCATTGCTAATAATAATTGTGGCATACTTTGGTTATTGAAAATTGAGGTCTTCCATGGAATGCCTAGTTTGTGGCTTTTGGATTTTTGAGTGATTATTATTGAATTAAAGGTTGGTTTTTCTTTTGTGAATCTCTTTTGAGGTGACACCATTGTTGATATGTAGATTGTAATTGTGTTTTAGGGTTGATTTATTTGTGGATGGGGTTTGATGAAACTTTCTTTGTGTGGCTTTTCTGAGTTAATCTCATATTTGAGGGAAATTTTATCCTTGCATTGGAATTATTGAGGAAAAACTCTTGCTGCTTTATTTTACCCTCATCGTGGGTTGTCATTCTTTTGGCTTCCAGAGGCTTGAGATGATTGTCAGTTAATGTTCTCTCTTTATGTGCCCTTGATGTGGCAAGTATTTTGGTATCATGATTTTGAAAGGGTTGTACGAGAATTGTTGAGAATTTGATTATGTGTTTATAGTGAGATGGGTAATGCCTCGCATGTTTCTCTGTTGTGATCTAATGTTCTTGTTATGTTGTACAACCCTTGGATTTTGGTTGATGTTTGTTGGGTCTCTAGGGAGAGTGGCTCTTCGTGGGGGCTGGCGCCTCGGGTAAGAGGAAGTGCACAGGAGAACCCGCGTAAGAGTAGTTAAACAAGTGATAACCTAATAATAGAACTTAGGGGGATGGGTAGTTAAACACACAAGATAATAAATATTGGATACCTCATCTATGCATTAGGGCTATCATAGACTAATGATAGGCTGAGAAGGCCATGGTCGGAAAAGTCGTAATCTCATCTTCATGAGAGGTTATCGGCTCCGCATGAGCTACCCTATGGTGTTGCACCTCAAGTAGGAGGAAGAGCTAGGAGATCCATAGATGGGTGTTGGCGCCTCAAGTTGGAGGAAGGGCCAAGAGATCCCATGAGATCTATGTGATGACACTCTCCACTTGACACTTGTTTGCCTTGTTTCTTGTTGCCTGTGCAATTGTGAACTAAATTGTTGTTTCATATTTATATGGAATCATGTTCTATTTATTGTTTCAGATTTATTTGGAATTGTATTTTGGATGTTGTATCAATTCTTCTGGTTTTGTGCTCTTATTGTTGATTCAGATTCTTGTGAAAATGATTTATGAATGTTCCTTGGTGATTTGTTTAATTGTTATTGCTTGGGTTAATTGTGATGAGTTTCATAACTTTATTATGTCTCATGAATGTTGTTGATTATGTCATTGTAATCCTTGAGTTTTATGATACTTTTGTATGGCGTTGAGTCTTGTGGTTCCCTATTTGGATGTTCTTGGTTGAGGTCTCTTTCTTGTTAGCTCCCTAGCACGGGGGGTGGGTCTTCGGACCCACATGGTCAGGTGGAATATGCTAAGCACCCCATTGGGTCCCCAGTCAAGGATCGAGAGGTGCGGATTGGTGTTGTTGTGGCAACTCTAGAGTTGTATCCGTCTTGGAGCCAGTTATGATACTATGTATTCCTCTATTCATTTGTATCATGTTATCTTGTTGTATGGTTTCCATTCATGTTTGGAAACACTTTTGTATCATTGTACCTCTTGAACATTGTATTGTAATGTAACGTTAAACCTTGTGTGGATATTGGCCATGGCAGTTGTTATTCAATGTGTCGAGTTAATCATGTATATGTTGTATTTACATACATAGATGGTTTCTTGTCAATGATTTATCATGTAGGTGTTACATTTGTTAATGTTTACTTTGTTATGGATTATATCTTTGGCTTCTATTCTTTATTGTTGTTGTATGGAATTAATTTTGTAATGACTCCTCGTGTACCCCAAGGGATGTATGTGTTAGTGAATGTACTTAAATGAAATTCATGTCATGGCTTAATGTGTATTACATGTATGTTATGTTAACTTAAAAAAAACATAAAAAAAAATTGTGTTGTAATTATTGTTTAATTGTCCTTTGGGGTTCGCACGACGGGGCGTTACATGGCATCTCTTCAAAATCATCATCATAATTAGGACACATGTCTAAACTCAACTTAGTACCAACTAGAAATGGAATATTTACTAGTTTACAGTCATGCATATTAAACCTTTGCAAAATAGTAGCAACACACTTACTTTGACTTAACCAAAGCTTTATTTGATATCGATCCATACTAATCTCCATCCCAAGAATATATTTTGCAACCCCCAAATCCTTCATATCAAATGTGCTAGAAATATAATTCTTAAGCTACTTTATCATCACCTTGATGTTACCTATAAACATGTCATCAACATACAAGATAATGATTAGAATCTTATCAATAATAACCTTAATGTAAACACAATGATCCTCGTCACTTCTATCAAAACCAAAATTCAATGCAAATGCATCAAAATTATGGTACCACATCCTAGGTGACTATATCAACCCATATAAATATCTCTTTAACCTCCAAACCAAGTGTTCTTTTCTTTTCACAACAAAACCATTAGGCTATCACATATAAATTTCTTCCTCAAGATCCCCATGCAAAAAAATAGTTTAGCATCCATAGCTTGTTTGGAAGAACCTATTTTAGGCTTTTAGCCATAGCAGCAAGGAGGTGAATTGTTTGATAAAATGCTTTGGTAAACATGTATGGAAAATGTGGTAGCATAGACAGGCAAGTAAACTGTTTGAAAAAATGCCTCAAGGAAATGTGGTCTCATGGTGATGGAATGCCATGACAATCCATAGCAATTTGCTTGTCATGGCATTCCATCACCGTGAGACCACATTTCTTTGAGGCATTTTTTTTCAAATAGTTCATTGCCTTGTCTATGCTATTGCTTACTATTATACTATGATATATTTTTTCCAAGCATCCATAGCTTGTTTGAAAGCACTTTTAGGATTTTAGCCATAGTAGCAAGGAAATGAACTATTTGATAAAATGCTTTGATAGACATGTATGAAAAATGTGTTGGCATAGACAAGGCAATGAACTCTTTGAAAAAATGCCTCAAAGAAATGAGGTCTCATGGTGATGGAATTCCATGACAATCAAATGACCTCATCATGATGGAATGCCATGACAATCAAAATCATTTGATTGTCATGGAATTCCATCACCATGAGACCTCATTTCTTTGAGAAATTTTTTCAAAGAGTTAATTTCCTTGTCTATGATATTTCTTACTATTATGCTTTTGATAGATTTTTTCCAAGCATCCATAGCTTTTTCAAAAGAACTTGTATTAGGCTTTTAGCCATAGCAATAAGGCAGTGAACTATTTGACAAAATGCTTTGGTAGATATGTATCAAAAATGCGGTAGTATAGACAAGGCAGTGAACTATTTGAAAAAATGCCTCAAAGAAATGTGGTCTCATAGAATGACATGACAAGCAAATGCAATTGGTAGCTGCTCCTAGCTATTACTTATGCAATGTGAAGTAATTGCATAATTTCTTAGGTTGACTTTGTAAAAACTATATTGTAATTGAAATTTTGTCATCTACCAGCATCTAGTTATTAGTTATGCAATGTGAAGCAATGCTTTGAGTTTGAAAGATGTGCAATGCAATGTAATAAACGATATGAATATAAACTACATAAATCTATTTTTTACAATTTATTAGTTAAACTCTTTATTTTATTTTCTCTCTATATCTCTATGCTATGGAAATACCTTTAAATTTTTATTTTTTAAAAAATATCTCTTGTTCTACTTTTTTTACCTTTTTTTTTAAATCTGATTTTTTTCCGATTTTTTCTAGACTTTTTCCTGATTTTTTCAAAAAATCTTATACTTTTGGTTTGCTAATTTTTTCCCCAAAAGATTTTTGCTACTATGGTATAAACACATATATTTTTGTAATATCAAGGATACTTTTTGAAACTTCCATGCATTGCTAATCTAAAAGGAAAAGTCTTTTTCCTAATCTATATGTAGCCATGCTTTTGACATTGTCAAAAAGAGAAAAACTTCCTGAATGATGCAAAGGCATGGCCAAGCAGTTCTAACTCTTCGCATGAGAGAAGAGAGATGTTGAGAGCACATCAAGTCAGTGAGAATAAAAGTATAATGTGTTTTAGTTTGTAGTATTCCTCTGTTTCTCTACAAATGTGTGATAAATTCTCAGTTCAAATATGGACACCAAATATCGATAAAAAAGATTTGTATTAACCAAATAGCCATGTACACATACATCAATATATGTCAATATAAGTATAAAATATAGTTACAAAATAGCCATATAGGCTTACGAGAATTCCATATAGGCATATAATGTCAAATATATCCAATACAAAATATGTACAAAATTTCCATGTCTAGGCATACAAAGGACTCTGGAATCAAAATTCATTTCTCTCCATGTTCTGGAAATAAATTCTTTCCCTTTGTTTGGTGATCTGATGGTGATAAGTCCATCACTCATTTCTGTTGTACTCGAGGAGTGCTCCTACTACTCCTCCTAGGTTTTAGCTCCTAGTGAAGTTTTAACTGTTACAATAAGTAAAGACATTAAAATATATAAATTACATTATAAAAAATGATATATTTAACAAAATAATCACTTATGGCCATCTCACAATCACTCTCCATGATGGAAATATTTGCATTCCAATGTTGAGGCATGCTCAAGCCCTGCATAAACCACCTAAATAGGAATTAAACTACAAATCAATAATGGTTTGATTTTTCACTAGAACTAACATCTATAACAACGAATGTAAATTGAAATTTAGTAATTTGCCTCATACCTCCCCTATCAAAGCCATCAAGGATTGTATAGTGGATGAAACACCGATATCCACTTCCCTCGTAACATTTGGAGGTGTTTCCACAACCAACATTTGAAAATAAAACAACAAATTATTCATTCACAAAAAAGTTACAATAGCAATCCATGTCACACAACTTATAATGTATGAGATCTAATGAACAAAATTTTGAGTACAAGTATTAAACTATATATTTCTTATTATCACATGTGCTTACTATTTTTCCTATCCATATCTTGTTTGAAAGGACATGTTTTTAGGATTTTACCCATAGCAGCAATCCACTTAACCATTTGATTAAATGTTTTCATAGACATGTATGATAACTATAGTGGCATAGAGAAGGCAGTGAACTATTTGAAAAAAATGCCTCAAAAGAAATGGGGTCTCATGGTGACGGCATGCCATTACAAACAAATGCACGTCATGCCATTCCATCACCATAAGACTACATTTTTGCTAGGCATTTTTTCAAAAAGTTCATTGCCTTCTCTATGGTATTATTGCTTACTATTATGCTTTGATAGATATTTTTCCAAGCATCCATATAGTTTGTTGGAAAGCACCTATTTTACGCTTTTACCCATAGCAACAACTGCAAGGAAGTGAGTATTTTGATAAAATGCTTTGGTGAACATGTATGAAAAATGTGGCATCATAGGAAAGGTGGTGAGAAGTTTGAAGAAATGCCTCAAAGAAATGTGGTCTCATGTGGTGATGGAATGGAATTCCATCACCATGAGACTACATTTCTTTGAGGCATTTTTTCAAAATACCAACTGGTGCAAGAGCATCTAGGTTACGAGTTGCCTCTCATGGGAAAATTTTTGTCTAGATTGAATGCCCATTTGTAAATTCATGTAAAGGTCATATGAAGACCTACTTCATTTTATTTAAGGTCCTTAGGTGGTCACAAAAAAAAAAAAAGATTTCCAAATGTTGCTAAAGATGGGAAAAATTGTAAAAAGGCAAAGACTCATGGAATACTAAAAGCCACAAGGAAGTTTAGGTAGTTTCACTCAATGAGGGAGATTCAAAAGGTAGTTATCTAATTTGGAATATATATATATAAGCATGTAAAAGGTAGGAAGAAGAATAGATTTTGTATTCTTGAATCATTTTCAATAAATAAAGTTCCTTGTTCTTGTTTTCACTGTGTTTCATTCTTGAATTCAATTCTTGCATGGGCTATATATTTGTTTGTTCACTTTATGCAGGGTGTTAACAATCATCTAGTGATGTTTTGAAGAGTTACCATAAAATTTAAAATCCAAGGTTTTTGTGGTCTATCAAATTAACTAGTCAAGGGTTTTGAGGGTCAGTTAAGGCTTGAATTCACCAACCCACCAATGTAGATTTAGGAGATTAGTGGGATGGAATGTATAGAAGGTTTTTAGAATGTTTTAAGAAATTTTTAAGTGTACAAGAATAGGGAAATAAATAAATATCTAATTGGTTGTTGATTCATACACAAAATACAAAGTTTCCTTCATGGAAAGCATGGTTTCAGGGTGGTGTTCAATGCAAAAGCATGCATGAAGGTGGGTGGTGAGTTTCTAAAGCTTATGTAGGCTATTTCCATGGTGTTTTTGGTGGTGGTAGGAGCATTTAAGGTTTGTAAGTACCTTATGCAGTAAACCTTCCTTTGTAGGGCTTGATTTGTGCATAGAATAGGGGTTTTTTGGAATAGTGATTTATGGAGCCTTTTTGTCACTAAAAATGTTTGATTATTCATTTTTTTGACACAATGAATTACTTTTTTCAATCCTTTGGTATTTTGGTGATAAACTATGAGCACTTTATTTGTAATTTAGGCCTAAATAGTAGCCCTTTCTAATGAAAAATTCAAGAATCTGGTAATTTCTTTATGGAAAGCTACTGAGAACTTTTGATATGTTATGATGTATTAAAAAAGGCTTTTGAATGTACATTGGGAATGTGGATATACAAAGTGAATGGAAAGGAATCACTCAATTAAGGGATATGTGTGTAATTCTATAAATACAGAGATTTCAATGTTTATTTTGGAATAAAACCATCAATGTGAAGATATCAAAGGTTTGTGAATGGTTTGGTGAAGTCCTTGAAGCCAAACATGATGATTTGATATGTTGTAGCAATATGTCCCTAGGTGGAAATGGTAATTTGACTACATAAGAACTTATGAATTTGATAAATCAGTATTATGTGGATATGAACCAGGTTTGTTTCAGTCAAAAATATGATGTGAGTAATGTCTTGGAAGTTAGATGAAATGATTGAGGTGTAAATTGTTGATTGTAGTATCTTGGTATTGAGGAACTAGGTGGTAAAAGTGAAAATTTGGTGAGTTGTGTAAGGAATTTAAAGATTCAAAGCTCTTTATCAAGTTTTTTCTTTGAATTCAGATAAATTGATGATGACAAAGGTGTGTTAGGATCTGATGGATATAGGTTGTAACATGAAAGATTGGTTTTTGGTTATTTTTCCTAAGTAAAGCAAATTGAGTGGAAGGGTTCCTTGGTGAATGATGAAAGAGTGGATTGTTTAGTGACTCTAATTAGGTTTCTTGTGCATGGATCAATCATTTTTGTTGATAAATAAGATGTTTGAAGCTTAAGGATGATAAGAAAAATTATTAAAATGAGTTGGCTTGTTGTTGCCTCATGGTTTTCAAATTAAACAATGTGATTTTTGATGAAAAGAGAAAGAAATTTTAGTTGTTTATTCAATTTGATCTTCTCCTAATTCAATAGGGTCAGATTTACCCTGATGATTAAGTGTTTTGATATGATGCTTTGCATCACCAACTGCCTTGTCTATGCTATTGCTTACTATTATGGTTTCATATATTTTTTCCAAGCATCCATAATTTTTCATACTGGTGCACCTTTGCAAGCACATGCCTCCATGTGAAGTAATTGCATCGTGTTTCTTATGTTGACTTTCTAAACAACCATATTATATAGAACTTGAAATTTTTTCATCTATCAACATCTAGTTATTAGTTATGGAATTTGAAGTAATGCTTTGAGTTTCAATCATGTGTAATGCAATTTAACCAACAATATGGATATAAACTACACAAATCTATTAAGTAGAATTCATTAGTTAAGTTCTCTTTATTCTATTACCTCCATGTACATTTGAGTAAATTCATTGGCACTAGGATGTTTTTTCTTGACACCTCCAATATTAGCTTGTTAAACATCCAAAATCACGTATTAAAATACCATTCATAAAACAATGCTATTCACATGTAATAAAATTTATAATTGTTTACTAGTTACATACCCCACTAATAGGTGTACTGTAGAAATAAGTAGGTGGAGGACAGGTGTATCTATTCTCAACATTGTGACCCTACAATTTTATTAAAATAATAAAACTAAATTAGTTAATCTTGCATTTCAGAATCAAAATTTAATAAATTAAATTCAATGAACATGTTGAATTTTACCTGATTATCAATGCCATAAGCATGATGCAAAATTTTAATTGTCCTCTCAATCTCCATATATGCATACAGATCATATGTAGTAGCATATGGATCATGCGTAGTAGCCTCCTGAGTGTCAGTGGGGTCATATGAACAAGTCGCCCCACAAGATTGACACACATGGGTTCGAAGGCCACCACCTGAAGACTCCCCTGGATGGCACTGTACAATAGGGTTAGTATTATGGATAACACTCTAGGTCAAAGTATTGATCACCTGCAATGTCTCTACATCGACACTCTCCTTTGCAATGACAGGCATAACAATGTGCTCACAAGGCAGCCTAGCGAGACGTCGTCTCCCTTGTCATGCAGGATCCAGCTGTGCACCTGGCCTATCCTGAGTTGACCCTCACCTCTCCCCTGGAACTCCCTCATATCAAAATAATTTTGGATTTGGTTCAATACGAACTCACTGTATAGTTTCCTAAGAAAATATTGGGGGACTTCACAATTGTTGCACGGTGGGTAATCGAAGACCAAGTACCACCTATCATAAAAATGGTTCCTAATATCTTGGTGGTGGCACCAATGAATAGGAAACCTCTTTGCATTTAGGATAAGATTTTGACGTGTTCTAGGATCAGTGAATAAAGAGCACAAATCACCTCTAGTAATTTTTAAATCTTTTACTTGTTTATATGATAGTTTAGTTGCATAATATGCCCTAGCTGCCTACCTCCTATCTTGCCATCCAATTATTTGTTGGGTAATTGAATCTAAATTTTTTAACATCTCTTTCAATGAATTTTCTAGGGTTATTCTTTCTATGGTTGAATCATTTGGATCACTCAACCTACTAATAAAATCCTCAATTTTTTTTTGTTTTTCTCAATTTCACTCAAATTTTGTTGAGTATCAGGAGGGTGTTGAGTGATTGGTGGGGGAGGTTGATTTTGTTGAAAATTTTATTTCTCTTCTTGTTGAGGATTTTGAGGATTTGTAGGATCATTTTCATCTCCTAAATTTTTTTTAAAAAAATCAAATCTAACCTAAAACAAACAAAATCAACTTGAAACCATGAAATTCAAAACAAATAGCAAACAATACTTACCTCTCGCACCTCTTCATCATCGTTGTGCCATCTTTGCAAAGAAAAAGCAACTATTGTTGATGAATTTTGTAGAATTCCTCCTAGAACACGAGCGTGAAATTGAGGGTTTTTGGCCGTGGGTAGAGTAGAAAAACAAACAACAAAAAATGAATCACTTTCACTTTTTCTTTTCTTTTAAAATAACATAATGCACTCGCATTATAATGCACTTGCATTATGTCATTTTCAAACTTTTTAGAATTGGCCACAAAAGTGTAACCCAACTTCATGCACCCACCTCAAGGAAACCCTAGAAGCCTTTTTATAAAAGAAAGAAGTAGTGGTATTGAAGGGTAGACCCTTATGAGGAATAAGGAAATCAAGAAAAAGGAGGCTAAGAATCATGAAAATTATATTTTGCATCCCCCTGTTAAGGTCAAGTATCAAAAAGAAAATAGTGATCAAGAAAACAAGGAAGTTAAGCTTGCTTAGAAGAATAAACCTGAAAATAAGAAAGAAAAAATGAATGATAAATTGCTTCAGGTCATGAAATTTTAAATTATAGTGTTGTGAATATGACTTAGATCTTGTCACATATCAAGGTATCAGTTCCTTTATTGGAAATTATGAGAATAGAAGAGCACAAGGAAAAATCACTTGTCGTAATTGCTAGTGCATATGTTGGTAATGAAGAGAAAGAAACTACCCATACTAAGAAACACAAAGAAAAAGTGAAGGAAATTGAATCTGAAGGAAATCACATTCATCTATTGGAAGTGTTTTTAGGCACTACCTTAACTACTATCACTAATTAAATAAATCCCTTTTATGTAAAACTTCAAGTGAGTGATAAATTGATTAGAAATTCCATGATATATTTCACTACTTTCACTAATATCATGCCTTTAGAAATCATGAGGGAGTTAGGGTTACAAGAAAGTCAAAAATATGGAATAAAAATCTATGTATTCAAGATAAGTTCCTATGTTTGTTGTATTAAATAAAGCTCCTTTCAAGTTATCAGCTTTCCCTAAAAGGGACTATGTCATGAGTGTAACTATTGTTGACATTCCAACTCAATATGGCATTCTCTTGTCAAGAGGATGGGAAATAGAAGTAGGTAGAAGCATGAATTTATATCTCTCTTATGCTACCATACATGTGAATGGTAGATAGGTTAAGCTAATCTAAGAGAAGAGATCTCAAATATCATTGAGTATATTTACCCATATCAGAGTGTACATTTCATTGACATAGACATGGAAAACTTCAAAGTTGTAGATACAAAACCAATGAAGGACAAATATGCACAAATAGTGGAAGAAATAGAGAAATAAATTCAATAATATAGCATATGGGTTATGTACTTTGATAGAGCTTGCTCAAAAGAAGGGTCCAAAGCAGGGGTGATTCTTATATCACTAGGAGGTAACTCTTATAGAAACTCATTGTCACTTAAATTTGAATGCACAAATAATGTTGTGGAGTATTAGGCTTTACTTCTAGGACTTAAATTTTTTGTCAAACATGGAGTTAAAATGATTAGGGTCTTAGGAGATTCTAAGCTAGTTGTATCCCAAATAAGAGAAAAATATGTGTCCAAGAATAAGAGGCTAAATAAATAACTAAATAAATGTGCTCATTATTAAAATCTTGGCCATAATTTTCATTTTCATAAACATACTATAAAACTTTCGTCAAGACCTTATTTTCAATCGTAGCCCACCAATTGAGACCTTTGTTACATAAACAACATCATTTGCTAAATGACCTACCAATTGACCTCATGTACTACACATATGTATGAAAAATAACACCAAATTTTTCTCTAATTGGCCTTTCATACCTATTTGGCATACCTATTGCACACCAAGGTGCAATTGCTAGTAATAATTTTATATATATTTAACATGTCAAAATGTTAATGAGATCAAGTTTCCACAATCCATATCAATTAATCTTGCATACATTTTTGGATTAGATTGAGTTAGAGTTTTTGCATCAACTTTTTGGATCACACTCTGTGATCCATCATCAAGATGAAAGAGCTCAAGGAGAAAAGTATTTTGTTGCAGACCAAGAACAACCTAAATAGGAAAACCAAAGGGGAAGGAGAAAGGAGGGAGAAGGGAAGGCTACACAAATTAAGATCAAAGAAGACAAGACAAATAATATTTAAAAATTAAGATAAATAAAGAACAACAGGGAGACAAAGAAGTAACAAGTTAATGAAACCAATTAAAAGGAAGAAAAACAAGGACATAGAAAATATAACAAAACATAAGAAAAAAGGGGGAAATAAAAGGGGGAAGAAAAGAGATACAAAAAAGAGAATAAAAACCAAGTTGAATAAATTTAAGCCAATTGCAAAATATTAAAACAAAGGATAAAAATTTGAAAATTTGAAAATTTAAATTTAAAAATACTATACAATAAAAATAATTAAAGAATTGAAAAATTGTACTAGCATTTATGTTATAATTTAATTATAAAAAATTACACTATAAAATAAATGTTAAGGAGAAGGAAAAAATCAAAATCAAAATTTTCTCATTATTAAAATCTTGTCATAATTTTCATTTTAATAAACATACTCTAAAACCTTTGTCCTGCTAAAATGGAGAGGTGAAAGTCAAAGTAGCCCACCAAAATGGATAAATAATCTATGAACACTTGCATTCTGTATATGTGATAATAGATCATCTATGAACATTATATTGGAGGTATTTGATGTCTCAGGTTGCAGTGACTTGATGTGTGAGTTCTGAATGCATGAATGCTTGATGTCTAAGGTTGTAGTGATTTGAATGTGTGAGTCAGATCAAACCTTATTTAAATATTCTCTTAACTACCTAAAGACTCTTGATTCCCTTGTTTTTAGAGGAGATGATCGGGTGATTCAACTTGAAAGGGAATCTAGCAATCTTCCAAGAGAGGTAAATCTTGTTATGTATGTTTACATGGTACAGTAAGCAATATTTTCTTCTCATAGCCTATGTTGAGTTATGTATTTAATGTTGTATATTGGGATCATGGATTTTATGATGGCTTTAGTTGCTTAATTGGAGCTCTCTATTTATCATTCATGATATTGGGAAGTTTCCTCACATTGCAAATTACAAGGCTCTTAAATTGCCAACTAGTGTTGATGTGAAAGAGATTTTCAAATCTCAATTAGCAATTGCTTGCATTGATGGTAAAGATAAGCATCTCTCAGGATTTTTTCTTTGCATTTTTTCACACTTTGAGTATTGAGAAGCCAAAGTATGAATTCCAATAAGAAAAGAAGAAAAATACATCAGGGTTTATAGACAATAAGTTAGGGCAACTAGACTACTGATTGTATCAATTTATAATATAATTTTAGAGAGGAGTGATTAGCACATCAAGGTTAAAAAAATTAATAGATCATGATAAGTGTACATTGATACAACCTCATCTATGTAATAATATTTCATCTATACATTGAGTGGATATGGAATGAGAGATGGGATATAATGACACCTTGCTATTCTTACTTGGCAAGTGTTTCACTTTTGAGTGGAGTGGAAGGCTGGGAAAAGTAGAATGGAACCAAAGCTATTGGAATTAGACTAATATATTTGGGATGAAAGAAGCTATCCAATAGGAGAAAATGAAAGATAATTATGAAAGAAACAATATTTAATTCATTTTTAATTTGTTGGCTAACTAGGAATGGTGAAGTAGATTACATACCTTAAGATCTCAAGAGTTAATGTTGGTTGTATATAGGATTTCCCTAAGAATATCCCTTTGCTTGACCTCTAGAGTGTAATGATTCTTTCTTAGATACATTTTTCTCTAGTAAACTGATAGAGATTGTAAAAATAGAGATATAGGCAATAGAAAATTTGAGGCAAAAAGACAAGAGTCAAGAGTGAAGAGAAAAAAATTTGGTAACTTCTAATAGAAAAGAGATATTGTATTGAATTTCATTACTTATCCTCTGGATGAAAACTAAGTGATTAAAAAAAGAAAGTAAAAATGAGAGGAGATTTGATCACTGATAGAGAGATTGAACTAGGAACTTGATCAAATACACATGATCCAAAGTTTTGATCAAGAAATCCTTGATACAAATAATTTGAATTAAAGAATTTGACTTGGATTGCATTCCTATTGTCCATATGTATAGTTTAAGAAGAAATCTAAGACTATTGTGGTTTTTCATGGCATATGAAGTTTGGGATGAATGGTTATGGAATACTAGTATTAAAAATGAAGGAAATCCTTGAAAATGTCACAACCACCCTTATGATCAACCCTATGTGATATTAAGACATTTTTATCACTTTGAGGTAACTTGGTTTGAAGAAGAAACAATATTTAACACCACATAATTCATCATTTCTTAAGCTTGCATAGATGAGTAACAAATTCTTGAGTGCAACTTATGATGCATTGTACTCAAAGTGATGCAGGAGCATCTAGTGGTGTAAGGGCAATCTTGCATCACCCAAAAAATAGTTAAATTTCAAGTTTCTCAGTTTTTAGATATTTTTACATTTTTGGATACCCTTTTCATCATAATGAAATTCCCAATTTATGGTTTTCATTTTCTATTCCTGGGTTGAAAGATATTGCAGTTTTAGTTTCCCAAATTTGCACCTAAAAATCTTTTGAGTTAGATTTGAGGCACTTAGAGTTCCCGGATCGGCCCCAAAACTTTCTAAAATTGGCATAGCTAATTTGAGTGTGTTATTGAATTCGAGACCTTTCCAACGGTTCAAACGGTTCACGAATCAGAGTTCCAAATCAAAAGTTATGGCCCCGAGAAGTTGGCGCACTTTCTAAAAGATACAATTGCAAATGTTCTTTTGAAATTTGAACTTCAAGTTGTAATTTTTTGGCACCAAACCGCCTAAACTCAAATTTGAATATTGTTTTGGCTCCAAACCAAAGAGGAGCTCGATTTATGGGTAGGTTTCTAATTTTTGGGTAACTTTTGGGGACAAGCTCGCATATTGTGAAAGGGTGATTCTGTAGCTTTCTGTAACTTGCATGTGTTGTATAACTTGGGGATTTGAGATCCTCTACATGTAAGAAGCTCATTTTCTAAATAATAAAATTATTCTCTTTTTTGTGGGTTATTTTCTAAGTCTTAGGTTGTGCCCTCATCAAGTGGTATCAGAGCGATGTTTTCTTGAGTGTGTGGATAGATCGCCGATCGTGAGGCAGTTTGCACCAGGACTGTGGTTGTGGGTCGAGGTCAAGAAAGATGCATCCAAGAGTGATGCCTGGTAGGCATGGTGGTGCCAGAGGTGGTTGAGGTGGTAGAAATGCTGGTGGAAGAGATGCACTGGCAGCCCTCCAAAGATAGATTGATGTGTTACAAGAGCAGTTGAGAAGAGGGTTAAACCCAAGGGAGGAAAGTGAGGATGAAGGAGAGGAAGAAGGTTTAGATGTAGAAGAGGAAGAAGAAGCAATTGATCAAGACCAAATGCAGCTAATAAGGGCCATTTCAAAGATCAGGAAAAGACCCAGAGCAGAAGTCCCCAGTTATTCTGGAAGTCTAAACTCGAAAGAGTTGATCGACTGGATCAACAAGCTAGAAGAATATTTTGAGTATGAGGAAATAGAGGATCCAAATCAAGTTAAGTTTGTGAAAATGAAGTTGAAGGGCCATGCTAGTATTTGGTGGAAAGAGGTCTAGTTGGAAAGAAATTGAAGAGGAAAAGGAAATATCACCAAATGGGATCGCATGGTAGAGAAACTGAAGAAGCAGTTCATACCAGTGGACTACGAGTTAGATCTATTGAAGAAATTACAAGGGTTGAAGCAAGGAAGTAGATCTGTGAAAGAATATACTGAATAATTTTATAAGATAATCATCAGAACGGGTCACACAGAGGCCAATAAGGAGAAGGTAGCCCGATATCTTAATGGGTTATGACCGAGCATTCAAGAGGAGTTAAGCCTAGTCAAAATGACCACCATTGAGGATGTGTATCAGTTTTCTAAAGGTGGAAGAGAAGTCAACAAAAGATTTGATGGCAAGAAAAAGGACAAGGAGGTCAAAGCCGAAGGGCGTGGAAGACCTTCGGAAGCCAAATGATGATGAAAAGAAAAGTGAAGATGTGGGTACCAGCCGAAGCCAAAGGAATGACAACTTCTACCACCCTCGTGATCAAAACAGTGGTGATCAAAGAGGTAGAGGATGAGGGAGAAATGGACAAGGATCTGGAAGAGGTGGTTTCAAAGGAACGTGTTTCCAGTGTGGTGAAGAAAGGGATCAAGCCTATGAATGTCCACAACACCAAGGAAGGGTATACAAAAGGCTAGAAGGTCATGGAAGGGTTGTGCATGCAGATGAGGAGGCCCAATCTGAACATTTAGATGATGCTGAAAGGGGAGAAGCCCTAGTGATTAGGAGAGCCCTAGTGACTGAGGAAAAGGAACTAGAATAGAGAAAGAATCTGTTTTGCACAAGGTGCAAGTGTGAAGGAAAATGTTGTGATGTAATTATTGATGAGAGGAGCACCGATAATCTAGTGTCAGAAGAGATGGTCATAAAGTTGAAGTTGAAGAGGGAAAGGCACCCGCATCCATATCGGATTGCCTAGTTGTAGAAAGACCACAAAGTTTTGGTCAATGAGCAGTGCCTAGTAAAGTTCAAGATTGGGAGCTACCATGATGAGGTACTCTGTGATATCATCCCCATGGATGCATGTCACATGTTGTTGGGGAGGCCATGGCAGTTCGATAGGCGAGCTATACATGATGGCCATGCAAACACTTATTCCTTGATAAAGGATGGAGTTCATCACAAGTTGAAACCCCTGAAGGAGTGTTGTGCAGTTTTTCCACACACGCCCCACTTGGAGTGGGGGCCCTCTTTTTTGGTGTCTTGACCTTTGGTTCTATTGGATTTATCATTCTAGGGTCTTGACATGTTGGTCTTGCCCACTTGGACCCTCCCTTGAGGTTAGAAATGAATGAAATTAGGGTTTTGGCCGGGTCCGGGTTTTCACCTGGATCTGGGATTTTCCATCGCTGGCGGATTTTTTTGGGCTCTGGTTCCTTGTCCGTTTCTGGCTGGATTCTCCGATTTCGGGTTTCTGCCTGACTTCGGGATTTTTCGGACCTGTCGGATTTTCTCGGATTCTGCCAAAATCTCGATCTTCCTGATTTCCCCGGTTTCTGCATTTCCGCGGAATCCGTGTTGCCACGCATTTTGGGATTTTCCGAAATTCCGCTTGGGGCTCAGGTTTTCGGACTTGTCAGAAATGTCTTGTCGCGCATTAATGGTTGAGGTACCTTTGCTCAGGCGGGTATAAGGTCGAATTTAGGGCATTTTGAGCATCATTCTGAGTGCACCTATTCACTTGATTTGCTCTGGTGATTTAGAATTTTCATTTGAAGCTTTGAGAATTCATCCTGGGTTGTTTGTGTGAGGATTGCTTGAGTGTTGGTGCTAGTATTTCTATTGCTTGGACGTGTTTGCCGCGTGGTCGATTTTCTGAACTTGAATTCCGTTCGCTTTGATCCATGGTATGTATTCATTGCCCTTCCGTTTGCTTGCGTGGTGATTGAGGGTTTCTTGCCTTGGGTATCGTTGGATTTGGGTCGGCCCTTCATTTGATTTTGATTTCGTATTTATAGAGTTGTGGTCTGATCCGTTTTGTTATGGAACCCCCATTTTCCATGCCTTGTGAACTCCATTTGTCTGTGAGATGATATACTTTAGGTGGGATTCTGGGTCGAATTGCTTGCTTATTCCGGGCGCAAAACTTGTCAGGGTGACAAACTAGGGTTTCCTTTGGTGTTCAGCCCAGAACGAAGATTTTATTGTGCTTGAGCGGCCCTTGCCCTGTACCATGTTGGCGGCTTTAGGTAAATCCTTAGCTATAATCTTTAAACCTTAAAGATTGTTCTAGTTTTAATAGCGAGTGGTTTGGCCATTCGGATTAGGGCATCTTTATTTTGATGTGGAGATTCATCCTTTGCGTGCTGTTGAGGGGTCTAAATCCTTTACGCCATGGGTCTTGTTGCTTATCGTTGGTTTTTGGGATCATTCGAGCTCGGGTCGGGAGGATCCTGTGATCATTCGAGTTTTGATTCGCATCCATCATTTTTCGGGTTTCGAGGTCGTCGCAGAATTTCCTCGCTTCTGGATTTTCCTGGTTTGGGTTTATTCCGCGGGTTGGGGGTTATTTCCGGTGCATTTTGAGTTGTCCGTGAAAATCCATTCCATCCGAATTTTTCCGAATTTCCTGTCTGGTTGTGTGCTTTGCGATATTTTGATGAGAGGATTGGTGGAATGATTGTCTAATGATTATTTCTTGTTGCTAATGAGTGAATTTAACGATTATCCTTTGATTTTTCCATTTAAACTAATTATCTATATGATTAATGATGCTTTGGTAGCAAGAATCCGTCTGGGTCGGATTTCTCTAAAATTCTGCCCCGACGGTATTTTCCCGGATTCCGTGATTTTCCCGAACTGTCTAATTTCTCTGAATCTCGATGGATTAGTAGTTAGCAATGGATTTTGATGGATTTACATGATTTGTGCTAACCTTTTGAATTGGAATATGAATAATAATTGGATTCTAATGACGATTTTTGGATGTGTAGGGTGAATCAAGCAAGGATACTACTGGGAAGTCCAAAGGCGGTGCAGCGGCATCTTCAATTTCTGAGACAGAGCGGTTGAGATTGGATATGAAGAATCAGCTCCCAGAAAGCAGGGTGTCCTCCGTGTGGGCCAAGGTATCTGACACAAATGTTGGTGCCTGGCGCTATGAGGAGTTCAAGCAGAGAGCGGCTGAGAAGGACCAGTCAGCTTTGAGACAAGGAATGATGAATTCTGGATTAGTGCATGTGGCAGGGTTCCCTCCGGCGGTTCAATGCTATGAGTTAATTTTGGAATGTGCAAGACAGTATGCGTTTGATACCCAGATGGTGGTCAGTACTGAGGGCTGAGTCTTGGCAAACTTCAGTCTAGCTTCCATTGCACGAACTTTCAGCATGCCTGATCTTCCTCTGGTCTGTGCTTTGAACATTGACACTGCCAGGACCTATTACAAGAATGAGCCAACCAAGGCTCAGTAGATCATCAATTCATGGCTGGAGAAGCCAAAATCTCACCACTCCAAGTTGCCCAAACAGCTGCACAGGGTGAAATTCAGGTCGGACGTGTATGATGCCATCACATTGTTGAGCAGGGTGGCTGGACTGAGAACTGTAGTTGTATTGGAGAATTGGATGGTCCATGTGATCACCAAGATGAGCCAGGGGACAAACTATCACTGGGCAGGACTCATTAGTGCAGAGATTGACAAACAACTGAGAAATGTCCTGGAAGTAAAGAAGTTTAATATGTCTTCTTACATTGTGTATGTGTTGGCCTTTTCCTACCTATACAAAGGTTTGACTCCGAGGGGAACCATTGGGCAGAGCATAATCTATGAGGTTTATCCGGAGCTGCATTTGGGACATAAGGATTATAGGAGGACAAATGATGCATTCACAATGCACATTACCCAGACAATTCTAAATGTAGAACATATCAGATTATCCGATGGAGCTAGGGGCCTAATCAAGAACTACAGAGCATGGTTTATCCAGTTCCCTACATTCACCTACCTCCGGATTGATGGATGTCCAGTTGCCCCTTATAGGTTGCCCCGGTATCCCACTGATCATATTGTGTTGTTGGAGGTTGTGCACCAGATTTGTGAGTTTGATGCAGTTGTGAAGAAAGAAAAGCACAAGACAAGATTCGGAGGAGACTTCCCTCTTGGGATTGGTGTAGGGGAAGTGTGCCCATCTATTCAATCGGCTCACACTGTAGGTGAGGAGTTGGCAGCTTATGTATTCTCTTTCCATTCGAAGAGAATAAACTTTGATATCACAGGAGAGGCCCAAAAGAGGGCGACCCGGGAATATAGGCATAAAAAGGACTTAGAAGACTACTAGGTCAATATCAAGGATGACCTTGATGCAAGGAAGAAGAGGTATTCCCGGATGCCTATAGAAGCTATTAGACAATACAATGTTAAGCTGATTCTGGATCAGCTTGATGATGATGGAAAGTTGGTTCAAGACCATGTCTACGAGTCCATAAAAGACAGGTCAGTTGCGGACATTGATTGGGGTGAGCCCGAAGTGACAGAATTGGAGGACCTGATGGCTCTTATGTTGAGATTCACCTTTTCTTGGGTCAAGCATAAAGTCTGGGAGTTAGAGAATGTTAAAGTGGCTTGCACCTTTGACTTGATGGGGAATCTCAACCCCATGTCAACTTCTGAGGAGTCCAGAGAAGAGGACACCAAAGGGAAATCAACAAAGACCTCACCATTCAAGATTAAAGTCAGAGGTCCTAAGGGGGTTGAGTCTGCAATGAAGAGGAAACCAATTGGAAAACACAGGTGGAAGACCCTGACCATCAGCAAGTCCTCGGATGAGGAAGAAATGGAGAAGGCTGAAGAGGAGGATGCTCCTCCACTGCCCATGAAGACAAGAACTACAAGGACAGCCAAGAGGAAGGACCAGACTGCTTCGGAGGATGAGCCTCCAATTGTAGATGTGGAGAGCTCCGGAGGGGAGAAAACCAAGCTATATACTAGAAAATCAAGAACTCCTTCTCCTAAGGATGTGGCACAACAGAAGGACTCTCCTCCAACACAACCAGTTGACGAGCAGGACAAGCCTATTTCTCCTCCGCTAAGTGCACCAGAACCGGAAAATCTAGAGGAACAGGGAATTAGCAGGGAAGCTGAGCAGTTCAAGGAGGGAACACTATACAGTGAAGCAACTGAGCTTGAGGAAGAAATAGAGGAAAGGCACACTTCTCCACTGGTACAGTACGAGGATTCTCCAGAGAGTGATAAAGGTCGCGGATCACTTGGGTCAGAGAAAAACATACCTGCTAGAACTCCATAACCAGTGCTTCAGGAATTGGGACTTGGGGAGGCTGATCGAGGCGAGCGGAGTCCGGAGAAAGAGGATGACAAAGCAACAACTGAGGAGGAGGTCAAAGTGACAAAGGATCCAGGAGAAACAAGAGCAGAAGGAATCCGGACGGACCCTGTAGCTCCAGACTGGGTGGAAAAGGAGATTACCCAGAAGAAACAGGTAATTGTTGAGGACACTCCATTGGATTGGAATGAAATGCTGTCCCAGATCGGTAAAGGAAAGAAGAAGAAAGCTGCTAAGGTGATTTCCTGGATGGAAAGGGATGAAGCACACAACAGGGTAGTTCACATCGCCACCCCTGCAGCAGATAAAATGAAGGATGATATAACAGGCCGGGACTACAATGTCCAAACTATTAATCTCGGCCCGGCCTCCCTAGAGCAAGACATTAAGGAGTTTGAGGGGTTGAGTGCCATAATTGTTGACAGGCTAAAGAAGGAGACCCAATCCAAACGGGAGCTGAAGAGAGAAAATGAAAGATTGAGGAAATGTTTAGAAGAGGTAATGAGGCCTCTACAGTCTCTCCATCCGTCCTCTTATGCTACTCCGGGTTTTCTACCTAGGGAGACAATCTCCATAATTGAAAAGATGAAGGCCTCCACCCAAGCTGCTAACGACTGGTTGATGGATGTTCAGACGAATGGGGATAGTGCTATTAAGGAGATCTTGTCTGTGGGCAAGGATGCAGTCCGGGCAAAAGAACTGTTGGAACACATCTTGTCTCAGGATAAGGTGACATAGATTTCCTATTGCAGAAATTGAGGACTATCCTAGGGCATGGAAAGGAGTAGTTGGTTAAGGATGGAATCCTTCCCTCTTCCAGATTGGATGAACCATGGGAGTGGTTCGAGGCATTGCAGATCAGACAAAAGGCATTAAAGAAGATACAAAAACGAAGGAAGTCAATTGATGGTGACCTGACATCAGTTTATGACGAATGCATTGCCTTCTTTGAGGTAATGACAGGGAGGAAGAAGATAGCCCCCAAGTATCTGAGCCATGAGCAATTGAAGGAGTGGTGGCATGAAATTTATGCCCCGGATTCTGATGGAGCTGTCACCGCCCACTTACTTGATGATGCAGCCACATACTTGGCGGTGATGGATAGATACATGGTCAGTAAGGAAGACTGGATTAAAGTTGTCGAGCGGTCCAAGGAAGAGATAGATTCAATTAAATGTCGGCTCAAGGTTTTGCCATTGCCACCTATTGCTGAGCTGGATAGAATATTCTCGAGTGTCCAAGGGACGTCAGTGCAGAAGAAAGACAAGGGGAGTGGCAGTTAATGCTCAAGTTCGAGATTTTTGCTTCCCTATTATCATAGGGCATGCATTGGACTAGACTTCCTTGAGGACTATGCCTTGGCCGACTTGGATGATGGCATTAAATGTGTGCCTTAGTTTGTTTCCTTGGCCGACCTGTTTTGGCAGTTTTTATTATTTTTGTAAAATGTTTGGCTGGGCTGACATGTTTTGGGGGAAATTTGATATAAATGGGCATTCTCGCCTCATTGTAAGGGGTTAGACATTAATTAGCTAAGTAGTAATAGAGATAAGCAAGAGCAATAGTTAGATTTTCTTAGTCTTTTCTTGAAGCAAATACTGTATCAGAACGGTTGAATTGTTGCAACATTTGGTGATTAATACAATTGAAGACATTGTGGTTTTCCTAGTGAAATCCTTTGTGTTATTTCATCTTGCATGGTTCATTTTTTCTATCTTTTAAATTGCTTAAAGATTTAGGGTTTAGTACTCAGAAGTAAATTAGTTTTGGTTGGATAAATGATGTTTGTGATTTCATATTTGGAATGTTTGTAGCTATCTCTGGTCTATACTCCCAGTAACTATCTGATTGTAGTAGGCTAGTAAAGTCAACCTGGACCATATATTCAGTGTGCTCAAGTTCGATTGTAGATGCAAGTCTATGATTTGAAAATTTAAATACCTCATAAGATTGCACCGTTCTTGTAAGATTGCATTGTGGGTCGATCAGAAATTGGTTATTTGAGATAGGTCCATTCCACATATATGTCATTTACATTGCTTGTCCTTGCAGTAGTTTAAGTTTTATTACTTCCTTGCATCCCTACCTTTTGCTGTTTCTTTAATTATTCAGTTAGATTTAGGATTCAAGATCACCATATTGTCAGATCTGATAAATTGAAAGGATACAGTTTGCTTGTAGTAAGGTCCGATTGTGATTACTAGCATTTCACATTTTATCTAAGTTGTTTTATGCATTGTTATGACCTAACACCCGAGAGACCTTGGGGTGATTTTCAGTGATTTATTATTGAAGATAACCTTTCAAGAGAGATAGGATATTATATTCTGTCTGAGTTGTTGCTGTGCAGAAAACACCATCAACAGATTGGCGCTAGAAGGAGGGCCTGAATGAGCACACTGGATCGTTTCTTGAACGCTATCTCTCCAGAGAGATATAGGAGAAATACCAGATCCACTACCAGAGAGGAAGATTTAGAAGAACTTCAATTTCCCAATAGGTCAAGGAGGACTAGAGAGAGAGGAGAATCATCATCACCCATCCCCTCACCAACATTGTCCATATCTTCACATCCTGAGGTTGAGGCTATACCTATTCCTGAGGCCGTTCCTGTTCAACAGCCCCAGCCCGTGATTAACCAACCACTACCGCTACCTCCACTATTACCGATGGCTTTCCTTGCCAATAATCCATCACCTTTGTTCTTCCAAGCCTATAATGTTATGCCCAAGAACCCTGAACACTTCTGTTCAAAATTCCATGCTAATGACCCAAACAGGACTGCTGAAGAGCACTTGAGAATTTTCCAGACTTGCCTCAAGGACAGGGGGATAGTTCATGAGGATGTTGCTTGTAGGTTGTTCCCTTATTCACTGGGAGAAGAAGCCTTTTATTGGTATAACCATCTCCCTGTCGGTTCAATTCTTAATTGGAATGACCTTGAAAAGGCCTTTTTACAGAAGTTCCAGATTCCCATCAGTGCCAATGAGTTATACCTGTAGTTCATCAAGGTTAAGAGAGAGGTTAACGAACCCATAGCCAGTTTCAATAATAGGTTTCACCGTGCATTCACCAGATTACAAAACCCATATGTTTTGGAAAATGGTACTACCCTGGGAGTATATTATGAAGCTCTGGATAGCCTAACCCCAACCTTTTTGAAATGGAGACCCAACCCTCCGGGCACCCTGAATGATGCTTATATAGAGGCTGTCAAGCTCAGTACGGATCTGAGGCAACACTTGACTGGGCCATTGCCTTCTCTGGGACCAGCTGCACATCCTAACCAAATTCAGGCAGTAAATCAGGCCCTCACCAATCATACCCCAATTATGAACCCAGTTCCTCAACTACCTATAGTACCACACCCTGGTCATCCTATGAACCAAATCTCTCCTATGACAAACTTCCCTCAACAACAAGTGAACCAACCCATGTATCAGCCACAGCAGAATAGCTTCCTTGCTTATCTACAGAATTCTGAGGTGTTGCATCAGTCTTTGGGATCCACCACAATGCCTATTTCTCCTCAGAGTAACCTAAACCAGATCCCTTACCAAGATCCTAATAGGGAGAGGATTGATGAAATGGCTGAACAAATAAAGAAGCTAAATCTGGAAGTGACTTACCTGAGAAATCAGAATAGTCAGTTGCAAGCTGCTTAGAAGGGAATGCAATCTAATCAGAACAGGGAGTTTTCACAAGGACATAACTTCGACAGGGGATAGCGTAATGATAGAGGGTTCTATAATGACAGGGGATATAACTAGGATAGAGGTTACAACATTGACAGAGGTTTCAATAATGAAAGGAGGCAGAATTTTGACAGAGGCCAAGGAAGTGGATCAGGATTTGATAAAAGGCCACTACAAGGATAGAACAGAACTTGGAATACAGGGCCCAATAATGGGGGAGTTCCTACCCCATTGGATCAGCTGGCTAATCAAATTGTTAATCAGTCTGCAAACCAACCAGTCAGTCAAGATAAGCCTCCTACTGGAGTGTATCTGGCAGAAGCGGCCTTATCAGGGTGGTGCAGACTCCATAAGACAAGCCAGCATTTAGAATTGGAATGTCCAGAATTCCAAACTGTTGCTTCTATCTTTCAGTATGAGGTAGAGAACAATGCGAATGCACAAGAGATTGTTCCCTCTAACTCCTATGATTCTCCTGTGTTGGTATTGAATCATGCTCCTTTTCCAGCCAGCCAAGAAAATGTACCAGAAGAACCCGATTCCCATGAAGATGAAACAGACCAGATTTGTAATGGAGATGAGGTTGCTCAGCTATTCAACGAAGAAATAAATGATAATGGCCCCCTCGATCAGGAGGAAGCTCATGTTGAAGAAGTACAGATGTTTCAGAGACAGGGATTGAGGGATATGCCTCATAGATGCCCACAGCCTGGGGGACCATTCACCACCTCCATTCCTCCCAACAACTTCAGTACCCCTCCGGATCCTAATGCTAGCAACAATCCATCTTATCCACATGTCTCCAAGCAGTACCTTTCGAAAGATAGACAAGCTCAGGCTGAACCACAAAAGGAAAAGATTGTTCAAGCTGGCAAGGATAAGGTGGAGCAATCACCTAAGGAAGTCTCTACTGATATGAGTGAGGAGCAGATGGCTTCATACGTTGTAGAGGAATTCAAGAAACTAAAGGTAAACCTTTCTGCATTTGAGTTATTAAGATTTCCTGCAATTAGGAAGGTTGTCTTAGGTACTTATGATGCAAATTCAAAGTTATTGGATAAGCCTTCTAGTGAATATGTCGGCCAGACTTTCAGTTTTCAGTCTATGAACACACAAAATCAAACCCAAAATCGGATCAACCCACCTCCTGGAGATAAGGGAAAAGAAAAGGATAGAACTCAAGTGGCCCAGGTAGATACCCAGCCCACTTTGTTTCAAGGTAAAACAGAAACCCCTCCATTTTTTATCTCAGTCCGAATCTTCGGTAAGAACCTTCACAATTGTCTGTTAGATTCTGGTGCTTCCACCAATGTGATGCCTCTCAGAGTTTGCAGAGCTCTAGGAATAACACCTGCTGATTCCCAAAAGAAGGTCACTCAGTTAGACAGAACCAAAGTGAGTGTGGTAGGAGAACTTAACATGATCCAGATGCAGATAGCCTCTGATCCAAGGATCCAACAGGTCATCAACATTCAGGTGGCTGATATTCCTGATGCATACGGTTTAATTTTAGGAAGGGATTTTATGAGGGCCCTGAATGGGTATGTGTCCACTAATCACTCTCACATGTGGCTTCCATGGAAGGGGGTACTTAATCAGATCAGAATCGAGAGGGAGCCTAGAATGAAGTATATGATAACGGAATACCAAAAGACTTCAACAAAAATTCTGGTATCAGAGGTCGGAATAGGAAATTACTTGCTTTCAGTTCAATCTGAAGAATCAGACGTAGAAGAGGTGCTGATTTTGCATACGATGCGAGCTGATGTTGGGACAGGGTCCAGCCATGTTCAGGTTCTGACACAATTAGTTGAAAAAGAGGAAGAACCTGAAGACAAACAGATCAGCTTATTGGACGATTTCCAGGAATTCATTGGGCAATGTATGGAGAACCAGATTCACCTGGGAAAGAGGACAAGCTTTAAGGAGTTACTCTTACCAAATTGGTGTAGAGTCTACAATGCTTCTCATTCTGAGTTGGAATGTTGTCTGTGTCAGACAGTAGTAAAACAAGTACAAAAATGCATGAATCCAGTTCAGGTGGTTAAGGCAGATGAGCAGAATGTCCAAGGAGAGTACGAAAACCAGAAACCTGCAACGACTGAGGTGGCTTTTAACACTGATAAACCAAAAAATAGAATGAAGAAAAGTACCACTACAGAATGCTGGACTCTCAAATTCGATGGATCCAAATCCAAGCACGGAGCTGGGGCAGGGTTTGAGCTGATCAGTCCAAAAGGTAAAAATTTCTTTGCAACTCATAGGCTCCAATTTCATTGCACCAATAATGTGGCTGAGTATGAAGCATTAATTCATGGACTCCTTATGGCACTCAAGAAAAAGGTTAGGGTTCTACAAGTTTTTGGAGATTCAGAATTAGTAGTCAAACAAGTAAGAAAGCAGTATGCATGTCACGATAGGAGAATGACCAACTACAGGCACAGAGTGTGGGACCTCCTTGGAGGGTTTGATGCTTTTAATATCCAACTGATCCCAAGGAAGAAGAATCAAACTGCCGATTCCCTGGCACAAGCAGACAGTACTTTGCAGCCTCTGTCTCTGTCAGGATTGAAAAAGTTTACTGTAGAATTAACTCTTGTACCATCGGTTCCTGACAATGTGACTAATTTTTAGGTGTTTGAGGATGATAAACATATCCTGAACTTTATCACAAACACAGATGTCTTTGCTTCACAGATCATTGATGAAACAGAGCCTCAAGAAGCAGAGTTGGATCTAGAGGGTGTGCTGAATTTGAAGTCCAATACTATTCCAAGGGGAATGGTACAGTTAGAGAGAATTTTCGATATGAAAAAAATTAGAGATCAAGAACAAGAGACAAAGAAAGAATCTATTAGTGGACAGTGTGACACTCACAATGTAGGTACTGAAGATAATGTAAAGAATATTTTCATTGGTAAGGTCTGTACTCCTAAAGAAAGACAGGGAATAATCAAAGCCCTATATGATTTTCCAGATATAGTGGCATGGGGTTATGAAGACTTGAAGACTTATGATACATCCATCATAACTCATACTATACCTCTGAAGCCAAGCGCCAAACCTTTCAGACAGAGGCAGAGACCTATCAATGCACTGTTGGAACCACTCATACAGAAGGAAGTTCAGAAGTTGCTGTCTGCCAGGATCATATTTCCTGTCAGGCATTCAACTTGGGTGGCCAATCTAGTTCCGGTAAGAAAGAAGAATGGTGAAATTAGGCTCTGTGTTGACTTTAGAAATCTGAACAGATCATCAGAAAAAGATAACTACCCAGTTCCCTCTTTGCATGAAGTGCTACAAGTGGTCAATGGATCATAGATGATGTCCTTTCTGGATGGGTATTCAGGGTATAATCAAGTGATGGTCCAGTATGAGAACAGACATAAGACCGCTTTTACAACTAAGTGGGGAACCTTCGCTTACAGGAGGATGCCATTTGGGCTTATTAATGCGGGAGCCACGTTCCAACGAGCTATGGACATTGCCTTCAAAGACATCATAGGGAAGTGCATTATCATTTACATGGATGATCTGACTATTTTCTCCAAAAACAGAGGGGATCATATTTCAGATCTGCGTATGGTGTTCCAGAAGTGCAGGGAATTTGGCATCTCGTTGAATCCCAAAAAGTGTATCTTCAGAGTTACAGAAGGCAAGCTGTTGGGGCACGTGATATCAGAGAAAGGAATTGCTATAGACCCAGAGAGAGTGGAAGCCATCTTGAAAATTCAGCGACCTGCCAGCAAAAAGGAGATGAAATCCTTCTTCGGTAAGATTAACTTTGTCAGGAAATTCATCACTAGATTTGCTGAGATTGTGAAGCCGTTAAATGCTATGTTGAAGCAAGATTCCAAGGTCGAGTGGACTGCAGAAGCGAAGGAGTCCTTCGCAGAGATTAAGAGAGCCATTGCCGATGCTCCAGTGTTGGTGAGTCCAGATTACAGCAAGCCTTTTTATATTTATTCCTTTGCTTCAGACCACTCATGCGCTGGGATGCTGACACAAAAGTCTAATGAGGGGAATGAGTATCCCATTGCTTTCATGAGTGCACCATTGAAGGATGCTGAGCTGAAGTACCCGAGTGTGGAGAAGCAAGCATATGCCCTGGTGCGAGCAGTGAAGAAATTTAGGCATTATATCCTCCGAAATAAGGTGTTTGCAATTGTTCATGATTCTACAGTTAAGTTTCTACTGATGCAAAACAAGTTAGGGGAGCGCAGAGCTAAATGGGTGACCATGCTTTAGGAGTATGACATTGAGATCCAGCCGATGAAGCTGGTAAGAGGACAAGGACTCACCCAAACCATGGCAGAGATGGGCCCTGAATTGTCTGTCCATAACTATAATGTTGAAGAAGTTTCCTCAGAGGGCTAGTATGATGATATAGTATATTATCTGCTGAATCAATGAGCTCCTGGACATCTTAATGCAGTTCAGAGGCGAGCTTTGAGGTTGAAAAGTGATGGTTTCATGTTGAAAGGAGCTGTCCTATACAAGAAGAATCACGAAGGTATTTATTTGAGGTGCCTTGGAAGACAGGAAGCTGAAAGGGTAATGAGTGAATTTCATGAGAAATATGGTACTGGTCATGGCTCGGCGATTGCTACCGCGAATCAGATTTTGAGGGCAGGATACTACTGGCCTACATTGTTTAAGGATGTCCATCATCATGTACGGACCTGTCACACTTGTCAGACTGCAGCAACAAGAGAAAGGTGTGCAGCACTTCCGCTCCAACCGGTCACTGAGGTAAAACCTTTTGCTCAATGGGGTATGGACTTCATAGGTCCCATCAATCCACCATCCTCTGCAGGACACAGGTATATTCTCACCATAACTGATTACTTTACAAGATGGACTGAAGCTTTTGCTTGTAGGCAGTGTACATCAGAGGTAGTAATTGATTTTCTTGAATCTGCCATTCTCAATCGGTTTGGATGTCCTGTTGCTGTGGTATGTGATAATGGTCCTGCCTTTGCAGCTCTGAAATTCTCAAACTGGGCCTTTGATCATGGTATTGTTGTAAAGTTTGCGTCTAATTATTATCCCCAAGGGAATGGTCTAGCTGAATCCTCTAATAAGAACCTGTTGACTGTCATCCAAAAATTGTTAGAGAGGAACCCAAAAGACTGGCACACCCAACTTCGGTTTGCTCTTTGGGCAGATCGTACCAGAGTTAAGTCCTCTATTGGTACCTCTCCTTATCATTTAGTGTACGGTCTGGAACCGGTTTTCCCTATCCAACTCAAAATCCCAACTCTACAGTTTATCAACCAGTTTTATGATGAGGATGATAGAAGGGAAGCGAGGTTGGCTGAATTATTGCACCTTGAGGAAAAACGAGACAATGCGCTTGAAAAATTTGCCAAACATCAGGGGGTAGTCAAGCGATGGTTTGATAGGAGAGCAAAAGTTAAGGCTTTTAGGATTTCTGACCTTGTCCTGTATTGGGATAAGCCGCATGATCAGAAAGGGAGTCATGGAAAATTTGACAAATTGTGGCTTGGTCCTTACCAGATTGCCGAAATACTGGGAGATAATGCCTTCCGCCTAAGGACTCTCACGGGAGAGGACATACCACTGCCTGTCAATGGGCAGTATCTGAAACATTATTTCCAGTCCTGAGCTGTTTTCAGCTCTTTGCCCTGTAAATAGTTAGTTTAGGTTGCTTGGTTTGCTTGTTTGCTTGCTTTGGTTAGAGTAGGTTTCCCTTTTGCTTTGCTTGTTTGTTAGAGTAGGTCTGCTTTGGTTTGTTTGTTTTGTGTTGCGTTGCTCTTGCTTTTGGTCCTTTTCCTTTTGGGGAATGTGGGTGCATCTGTATGGTAGCAGTGACAAAGCCGGTCTAATGTTCCCGGTATTTCCCTTACAAGCTTTGATCATTTTTCCAGAATACCGTGGTATGAATTCTTTAACCTATGTCATTTGTCCTTGGATTGAGACAAAGGTTTTCTAGTTAGTCTGAACAGGAATATATTGGGGTCTTATACCTTTAATCCTTAATATACCTGAAGTTGTAAAAGTCCTTATAAGGTCTGGACAGGTGAAAAATCTTTTTTCTGCTCTAGTGCCACTGCGGTTCTCAGCCCTGAGTGTGAACTTCACTGTTCATAGGTTGAATAAAATGAGTGAACAAGAATGAAACATAAAAAAAAAAAACAAAGATAGAAAAAAAAAAGTGTATTGAGAATCATGAGGTTGGAATTCAACTTATCGGGGGGATCTGAATATCTCTACCGGGGCTATAGATGCCTGACTGGCAGTAGAGCTATGTTGAGGAGGACCACAGCGATAACCTCGTCGGGGCTATGGACGCCTGACTGGCAGCGAGGCTCTATCCAGGTTACTTTTAGAGTGAGAATCTTTACGTAGCCTGTTCATACCATGTCTGGTTCTTCTTGCAACTGAGGGTAGGTAATAAATGCATGTGCACACACTTAGACCCTGGTATAGGAACGTCTGACTAACTGGGAGTTTCTTTGTTTTACCCTAAGGGGGTGGCTGGGTATCTGAGTTGAAATCATGAGTTCTGGGTTCTTGATTCCAGTTTGTCATCGAAATGCTCAGGAGCATTTCCCCAGCAGAGTCGCCATTTGTTGTGCAGTTTTTGCACACACGCCCCACTTGGAGTGGGGGCCCTCTTTTTTGGTGTCTTGACCTTTGGTTCTATCAGATTTATCATTCTAGGGTCTTGACATGTTGGTCTTGCCCACTTGGACCCTCCCTTGAGGTTGGAATTGAATGAAATTAGGGTTTTGGCCGGGTCCGAGTTTTCACCTGGATCTGGGATTTTCCATCGCTGGCAGATTTTTCTGGGCTCTGGTTCCTTGTTCGTTTCTGGCTGGATTCTCTGATTCTAGGTTTCTGCCTGACTTCAGGATTTTTCGGACTTGTCAGATTTTCCCGGATTCTGCCAAAATCCCGATCTTCCTGATTTCCCCGGTTTCTGCATTTTCGCGGAATCCGTGTTGCCGCGCATTTTGGGATTTTTCAAAATTCTGCTTGGGGCTCGGGTTTCTGGACTTGTCAGAAATGTCTTGTCACGCATTAATGGTTGAGGTACCTTTGCTTAGGCGGGTATAAGGTCAAATTTAGGGCATTTTGAGCATCATTCTGAGTTCACCTATTCACTTGATCTGCTCTGGCGATTTAGAATTTTCATTTGAAGCTTTGAGAATTGATCCTGGGTTGTTTGCGTGAGGATTGCTTGAGTGTTGGTGCTAGTATTTCTATTGCTTGGACGTGTTTGCCGCGTGGTCGATTTTCTGAGCTCGAATTCCGTTCGCTTTGATTCATGGTATGTATTCATTGCCCTTCCGTTTGCTTGCGTGGTGATTGAGGGTTTCTTGCCTTGGGTATCGTTGGATTTGGGTCGGCCCTTCATTTGATTTCCATTTCGTATTTATAGAGTCGTGGTCTGACCCGTTTTGTTATGGAACCCCCATTTTCCGTGCCTTGTGAACTCCATTTGTCTGTGAGATGATATACTTTAGGCGGGATTCTGGGTCGAATTGCTTGCTTATTCCGGGCGCGAAATTTGTCAGTGTGACAAACTAGGGTTTCCTTTGGTGTTCGGCCCAGAACGAAGATTTTATTGTGCTTGAGCGGCCCTTGCCCCGTACCATGTTGGCGGCTTTAGGTAAATCCTTAGCTATAATCTTTAAACCTTAAAGCTTGTTCTGGTTTTAATGGCGGGTGGTTTGGCCATTCGGATTAGGGCATCTTTATTTTGATGTGGAGATTCATCCTTTGCGTGCTTTCGAGGGGTCTAAATCCTTTGCGCCATGGGTCTTGTTGCTTATCGTCGGTTTTGGGATCATTCGAGCTCGGGTCGGGAGGATCCTGTGATCATTCGAGTTTTGATTCGCATCCATCATTTTTCGGGTTTCGAGGTCGTCGCGGAATTTCCTCGCTTCCGGATTTTCCCGGTTTGGGTTTATTCCGCGGGTTGGGGGTTATTTCCGGTGCATTTTGAGTTGTCCGCGAAAATCCATTCCATCCGGATTTTTCCGGATTTCCTGTCTGGTTGTGTGCTTTGCGATATTTTGATGATAGGATTGGTGGAATGATTGTCTAATGATTATTTCTTGTTGCTAATGAGTGAATTTAACGATTATCCTTTGATTTTTCCATTTACACTAATGATCTATATGATTAATGATGCTTTGGCAGCAAGAATCCGTCTGGGTCGGATTTCTCTGAAATTCTGCCCCGACGGTATTTTCCCGGATTGCGTGATTTTCCCGGACTGTCTGATTTCTCCGGATCTCGATGGATTAGTAGTTAGCAATGGATTTTGATGGATTTACATGATTTGTGCTAACCTTTTGAATTGGAATATGAATAATAATTGGATTCTAATGACGATTTTTGGATGTGTAGGCCGAATCAAGCAAGGCTACTACTGGGAAGTCCAAAGGCGGTGCAGGGGCATCTTCAATTTCTGAGACAGAGCGGTTGAGACTGGATATGAAGAATCAGCTCCCGGAAAGCAGGGTGTCCTCTATGTGGGCCGAGGTATCTGACACAAATGTTGGTGCTTGGCGCTATGAGGAGTTCAAGCAGAGAGCGGCTGAGAAGGACCAGTCAGCTTTGAGACAAGGAATGATGAATTCTGGATTAGTGCATGTGGCAGGGTTCCCTCTAGCGGTTCAATGCTATGAGTTAATTTTGGAATGTGCAAGATAGTATGCGTTTGATACCCAGATGGTGGTCAGTACTGAGGGACGAGTCTTGGCAAACTTCAGTCCGGCTTCCATTGCACGAACTTTCAGCATGCCTGATCTTCCTTCGATCTGTGCTTTGAACATTGACACTGCCAGGACCTATTATGAGAATGAGCCAACCAAGGCTCAGCAGATCATCAATTCATGGCTGGAGAAGCCAAAATCTCACCACTCCAAGTTGCCCAAACAGCTGCACAGGGTGAAATTCAGGTCGGACGTGTATGATGCCATCACACTGTTGAGCAGGATGGCTGGACTGAGAACTGCAGGGGTATTGGAGAATTGGATGGTCCATGTGATCACCAAGATGAGCCAGGGGACAAACTATCACTAGGCAGGACTCATTAGTGCAGAGATTGACAAACAACTGAGAAATGTCCTGGAAGCAAAGAAGTTTAATATGTCTTCTTACATTGTGTATGTGCTGGCCTTTTCCTACCTATACAAAGGTTTGACTCCGAGGGGAACCATTGGGCAGAGCATAATCTATGAGGTTTATCCAGAGCTGCATTTAGGACATAAGGATTACAGGAGGACAAATGATGCATTCACAATGCACATTACTTGTACACTTCAAAATGCAGAACATATCACATTATCCGATGGAGCTAGGGGGAAATTAAGAACTACGGAGCATGGTTTATCCAGTTCCCTACATTCACCTACCTCCGAATTGATGGATGTCCAGTTGCCCCTTATAGGTTGCCCCGGTATCCCACTGATCATATTGTGTTGTTGGAGGTTGTGCACCAGATTTGTGAGTTTGATGCAGTTGTGAAGAAAGAAAAGCACAAGATAGGATTCGGAGGAGACTTCCCTCTTGGGATTGGTGTAGGGGAAGTGTGCCCATCTATTCAATCGGCTCACACTGTAGGTGAGGAGTTGGCAGCTTATGGATTCTCTTTCCATTCGAAGAGAATAAACTTTGATATCACAGGAGAGGCCCAAAAGAGGGCGACCCGGGAATATAGGCATAAAGAGGACTTAGAAGACTACTGGGTCAATATCAAGGATGACCTTGATGCAAGGAAGAAGAGGTATTCCCGGCTGCCTGTAGAAGCCATTAGATAATACAATGTTAAGCTGATTCCAGATCAGCTTGATGATGATGGAAAGTTGGTTCAAGACCATGTCTATGAGTCCATAAAAGACAGGTCAGTTGCGGACATTGATTGGGGTGAGCCCGAAGTGAAAGAATTGGGGGACCTGATGGCTCCTGTGTTGAGATTCACCTTTTCTTGGGTCAAGCATACAGTCTGGGAGTTAGAGAATGCTAAAGTGGCTTGCACCTTTGACTTGATGGGGAATCTCAACCCCATGTCAACTTCTGAGGAGTCCGGAGAAGAGGACACCAAAGGGAAATCAGCAAAGACCTCACCATTCAATATTAAAGTCAGAGGTCCTAAGGGGGCTGAGCCTGCAATGAAGAGGAAACCAATTGGCAAACGTAGGTGGAAGACCCTGACCATCAGCAAGTCCTCAGATGAGGAAGAAAGGGAGAAGGCTGAAGAGGAGGATGCTCCTCCATCGCCCAAGAAGACAAGAACTACAAGGACAGCCAAGAGGAAGGACCAGACTGCGTCAGAGGATGAGCCTCCAATTGTAGATGTGGAGAGCTCCAGAGGGGAGAAAACCAAGGTATATACTAGAAAATCAAGAACTCCTTCTCCTACGGATGTGGCACAGTAGAAGGACTCTCCTCCAACACAACCAGTTGACGAGCAGGACAAGCCTGTTTCTCCTCCGCTAAGTGCACCAGAACCAGAAAATCCAGAGGAACAGGGAATTAGCAGGGAAGCTGAGTTGTTCAAGGAGGGAACACTGTACAGTGAAGCGGCCGAGCTTGAGGAAGAAATAGAGGAAAGGCACACTTCTCCACTGGTACAGTACGAGGTTTCTCCGGAGAGTGATAAAGGTTGCGGATCACCTGGGCCGGAGGAAAACATACCTGCTAGGACTCCATCACCAGTGCTTTAGGAATTGGGACTTGGGGAGGCTGATCGAGGCGAGCGGAGTCCGAAGAAAGAGGATGACAAAGCAACAACTGAGGAGGAGGTCAAAGTGACAGAGGATCTAGGAGAAACAAGAGCAGAAGGAATCCGGACGGACCCTATAGCTCCGGACTAGGTGGAAAAGGAGATTACTCGGAAGAAACAGGTAATTGTTGAGGACACTCCGTTGGATTGGGATGAAATGCTATCCCAGATCGGCAAAGGAAAGAAGAAGAAAGCTGCTAAGGTGATTTCCCAGATGGAAAGGGATGAAGCACACAACAAGGTAGTTCACATCGCCACCCCTGCAGCAGATAAAATGAGGGATGATATAATAGGCCGGGACTATAATGTCCAAACTATTAATCTCGGCCCGGCCTCTCTAGAGCAAGACATTGAGGAGTTTGAGGGGTCGAGTGCCATAATTGTTGACAGGCTGAAGAAGGAGACCCAATCCAAATGGGAGCTGAAGAGAGAAAATGAAAGATTGAGGAAATGTTTAGAAGAGGTAATGAGGCCTCTACAGTCTCTCCATCCATCCTCTTCTGCTACTCCGGGTTTTCTGCCTAGGGAGACAATCTCCAGAATTTAAAAGATGAAGGCCTCCACCCAAGCTGCTAATGACTGGTTGATGGATGTTCAGATGAATGGGGATAGTGCTATTAAGGAGATCTTGTCTGTGGGCAAGGATGCAGTCCGGGCAAAAGAACTGTTGGAACACATCGTCTCAGGATAAGGGTGACATAGATTTCCTGTTGCAGAAGTCGAGGACTATCCTGGGGCATGGAAAGGAGCAGTTGGTTAAGGATGGAATCCTTCCCTCTTCCAGATTGGATGAACCATGGGAGTGGTTCGAGGCATTGTAGATCAGACAGAAGGCATTAGAGAAGATACAAAAATGAAGGAAGTCAATTGATGGTGACCTGACATCAGTTTATGACGGATGCATTGCCTTCTTTGAGGTAATGACAGGGAGGAAGAAGATAGCCCCCAAGTATCTGAGCCATGAGCAATTGAAGGAGTGGTGGCATGAAATTTATGCCCCGGATTCTGATGGAGCTGTCACCGCCCACTTACTTGATGATGTAGCCACATACTTGGCAGTGATGGATAGATACATGGCCAGTAAGGAAGACTGGATTAAAGTTGTCGAGCAGTCCAAGGAAGAGATAGATTCAATTAAATGTCGGCTCAAGGTTTTGCCATTGCCACCTATTGCTGAGCTGGATAGAATATTCTCGAGTGTCCAAGGGACGTCAGTACAGAAGAAAGACAAGGGGAGTGGCAGTTAATGCTCAAGTTCAAGATTTGTGCTTCCCTATTATCATAGGGCATGCATTGGACTAGACTTCCTTGAGGAGTGTGCCTTGGCCGACTTGGATGATTGCATTAAATGTGTGCCTTAGTTTGTTTCCTTGGCCGACCTGTTTTGGCAGTTTTTATTATTTTTGTAAAATGTTTGGCTGGGCTGACATGTTTTGGGGGAAATTTGATATAAATGGGCATTCTCGCCTCATTGTAAGGGGTTAGACATTAATTAGCTAAGAAGTAATAGAGATAAGCAAGAGCAATAGTTAGATTTTCTTAGTCTTTTCTTGAAGCAAATACTGTATCAAAACGGTTGAATTGTTGCAACATTTGGTGATTAATACAATTGAAGACATTGTGGTTTTCCTGGTGAAATCCTTTGTGTTATTTCATCTTGCATGGTTCCTTTGTTCTATCTTTTAAATTGCTTAAAGATTTAGGGTTTAGTACTCAGAAGTAAATTAGTTTTGGTTGGATAAATGATGTTTGTGATTTCATATTTGGAATGTTTGTAGCTATCTCTGGTCTATACTCCCAATAACTATCTAATTGTAGTAGGCTGGTAAAGTCAACCTGGACCGTATATTCAGTGTGCTCAAGTTCGATTGTAGATGCAAGTCTATGATTTGAAAATTTAAATACCTCAGAAGATTGCACCGTTCTTGTAAGATTGCATTGTGGGTCGATCAAGAATTGGTTATTTGAGATAGGTCCATTCCACATATATGTCATTTACATTGCTTGTCCTTGCAGTAGTTTAAGTTTTATTACTTCCTTGCATCCTTACCTTTTGCTGTTTCTTTAATTATTCAGTTAGATTTAGGATTCAAGATCACCATATTGTCAGATCTAATAAATTGAAAGGATACAGTTTGCTTGCAGTAAGGTCCGACTGTGATTACCAACATTTCACATTTTATCTGAGTTGTTTTATGCATTGTTATGACCTAACACCTAAGAGACCTTGGGGTGATTTTCAGTGATTTATTATTGAAGATAACCTTTCAAGAGAGATAGGATATTATATTCTGTCTGAGTTGTTGTTGTGCAGAAAACACCATCAACAAGGAGACTGAAGAAAAGGTATGTAGTAGTGCTAGAATTTGTTATGTAGATGGAAGAAAATTTTTAGAAAGCATGAAGCATGAGCGTGTGTGTTATGCATTGATTCCTAGAGTGAGTAAGGAGGATAGTGAGAAGGTTCCAGAAGAAGTTTCTGGGATGTTGGATGAGTTTCAGGATATTGTTTCTGATAATGTACCTGAGGGTTTACCACCAATAAGGAAGATCATTCATCAGATTGGCTTGATTTTTGAAGCCAGTTTGCCAAATAAGGCAGCTCATAGAATGACTCCAGCAGAAAATGAGGAGTTGAATAGACAAGTTCAAGAGTTGTTGAGAAAGGGTTTGATACGGGAGAGTTTGAGTCCATGTGCAATACCTGCAGTACTAGCACCAAAGAAGAATGGGGAGTGGAGGATGTGTACAGATTCCTGAGCCATAAACAAGTTACAATCAAGTAAAGATTTCCCTTGCCAATGATGGATGACCTGATCAACTATTTGAGTGCAGCTCAGTCCTTCACAAAGATTGATCTGAAGAGTGGATATCACCAAATCCAGATTTGAGAGGGAGATGAATGGAAGACTACCTTCAAGACCAAAGAGGGCCTATACGAGTCGTTAGTCATGCCTTTTGGGCTAACCAATGCACTGAGCACATTCATGCGGCTCATGAAAGAGGTACTAAAAGAATTTCTGGGATGTTTTGTTATTGTATATTTACATGATATTTTGATTTTCAGTAAGACGTTGGATGAGAATTTGATGCATATTTGAAGAGCCTTTGAGAAGTTAAGAGAAGAGAAATTGTTGATTAATCTGAAGAAGTGCAGTTTTGTGAAGAGGGAGTTAGTGTACTTGGGGTTTGTTGTCTCAGTAGGTCTCAAGATGGACCCAGAGAAGGTGAAGGCTATTCTAGAATGGCCTACCCCAAGAACTGCTACCGAGGTGAGATCTTTCCATAGTTTGGCGAGTTTTTATAGAAAGTTCATTAGAAACTTCAGTAGTATTTGTGGAACCCTGACTAAAACAATGAGAGGGGATAGAAAAGAATTCAAGTGGAGCACAAGAGCAGAAAAAAGTTTTGAACTGTTGAAGCAAAAGGTCACAGAGCAACCTATTCTAGGCCTCCCATATTTTAATAAGGTGTTTCAGGTGGATTGTGATGCCAGTGGTTGTGCCATTGGAGCAGTGTTGAGCCAAGAAGGTAAGCCCATTGCCTATTTCATTGAAAAGTTAAATGATGCCAAGACAAAGTATTTTATATATGATCAAGAATTTTATGTGATAGTTCAAGCATTAAAGAAATGGAGACATTATTTGTTGCCGAAGGAATTTGTTCTATATATTGATCATTAGGCCTTACAGTACCTAAATAGTCAGGGAAAATTAAATCAGAGGCATATGAAATGGGTAGAGTTTTTGCAGAGTTATACCTTTGTTTTGAAACATAGGAGTGGGAAGTCAAACAGGGTTGCAAATGCCTTAAGTAGGAGGCATACATTGATGACAAAGATGCAGATTGAAGTGGTTGGGTTCAATGAACTTAAGACACGTATGCAGAAGATCCTGATTTTGCAGAGGCTTGGAAAGCTTGCAAAGAACCTGTTACAGTGGACAGGACAAAGTGGTTGGATTTCATAATTCAGGATGGCATGTTATTTAAGGGAAGTCAATTGTGTATTCTGAGGAGTTCCATGAGAGAGAACCTGATAAAGGAGAAGCATAGTGGAGAAATGGTAGGACATTTTGGTCAGGATAAGACCATTGCCATTATCAGTGAGCATTATTATTGGCCTCAGTTGTCACAGGATGTGAAGAAGTTTTTACAAAGCTGCAGGGTATGTCAGATGGCTAAAGGAGTGAGCTAGAATACAGGCTTATATCAGCCCTTACCTATACCAGAAAGGCCATGGGAGGATATAAGTATGGATTTTGTTCTTGGTTTTCCAAGGACACAACGAGGGAATGATTTATTTTTTATGGTGGTTGATAGGTTTTCGAAGATGGCACATTTCATTCCATGCAGAAGACCCACGATGCAGTCCACATTGTTGACTTGTTCTTCAAAGAGGTGGTGAGGCTACATGGTCTACCAAAAAGTATTGTTTCAAATTGTGACACCAAATTTGTGGGGTAATTTTGGAGGACCTTGTAGAAGAAGTTGAAGATAGAGTTGAAGTTCAGTTCTGCACACCATCCACAAATAGATGGGTAGATAGAGGTTGTTAACAGAAGTCTAGGTAACCTACTGAGATGTTTGGTAGGAGATAAATCCAAGGGATGGGACTTGATCTTACCCCAGGCAGAATTTTCTTACAACAATTATGTCAATAGAAGCACTGGTAGATCACCATTCTAGATTGTGTATGGAGGTAGCCCCAGAACAGCTCTAGAATTGAGAAAGATGGACCAAGAGAAAAAAAATAAGTGTTGAGGCTAAAGATTTTGCAGAACACATCAAGGATATACATGAGCAGGTAAGAGAATATATTAACAAGATGAATATGTAGTATAAGGCTAAGGCAGATCAGAAGAGGAGGTATAAGGAGTTTCAGATTGGTGATGAAGTGATGGTCCACTTGAGGAAAGAAAGGTTTCTAGTGGGAACATATAACAAATTGAAGATGAAGAAGTTAGGTCCCTGTAAAATTTTGAAGAGGCATGATTCTGGGAATGCATATGAGGTAGACTTTCTAGATGGATTCAACATTTCCCCTGTGTTCAACATTTTAGATTTGACAGAGTATCATGAAGGTAGCGCAGAGGAAGTACCAACGATGGAACAGTGTGGGATTCCTGCACCTACTTCAAAAGGGGAGGAGATTGAAGAAATCTTGGATAGTCATGTAGGAAGGAGTACCAGGAACAGGTAGTATGAAGAATATCTAGTGA
This sequence comes from Sequoia sempervirens, assembly GCA_007258455.2. Lineage (NCBI taxonomy): Eukaryota > Viridiplantae > Streptophyta > Pinopsida > Cupressales > Cupressaceae > Sequoia > Sequoia sempervirens. The sequence continues at coordinate 50,256,584 of VDFB02379711.1, forward strand.
AATGGAAAGGAAGGCCTGTTGAAGACTCATCCTGGTTGCCTAAGGTAGAGGTCGATCATTTGGGTTTTCCTCAACCATCTGAGACATGACGGGGTCACTTCTTAAATTACCCTGGGTGTCTGATGCAGGAGCATCTAGTGGTGTAAGGGCAATCTTGCATCACCCAAAAAATAGTTAACTTTCAAGTTTCTCAATTTTTAGATGTTTTTACATTTTTGTATACCCTTTTCATCATAATGAAATTCCCAATTTATGGTTTTCATTTTCTATTCCTGGGTTGAAAGATAATGCAGTTTTAGTTTCCTAGATTTGCACCTGAAAATCTTCTGAGTTAGATTTGAGGCACTTAGAGTTCCTAGATCGGCCCTGAAACTTGCCGAAATTAGTGTAGCTAATTTTGAGCATGTTCTTGACTTCGAGACCTTTCCAATGGTTCAAACAGTTCATGAATTGGAGTCCCGAATCAAAATTTATGTCCTTGGGAAGTTGGGGCACTTTCTAGAAGATACAATTGCAAATGTTCTTTTGAAATTTGAACTTCAAGTTGTAATTTTTCGGTGCCAAACCACCTAAACTCAAATTTGAATGTTGTTTTGGCTCCAAACTAAAGAGGAGCTCTATTTATGGGCAGGTTTCTAATTTTGGGGTAACTTTTGGGGACAAGCTCGCATATTGTGAAAGGGTGATTCTGTAGCTTTTTGTAACCTACATGTGTTGTAGAACTTGGGGATTTGAGATCCTCTGCATGTAAGAAGCTCCATTTTCTGAATAATAAAATTATTCTCTTGTTTGTGGGTTATTTTCTAAGTCTCGGGTTGCACCCTCATCACAAAGTAGGCCCATTACTAAAAAAAATTTCCCTAGAAGTAGAGGCATAGAATAACAATTAGGACTCCACAATTTTTTTGTTGATTCAAGGCTTCTACAATGCCAAATTAGAAAACCCTCCATTTAAATGCAATACATAAGGGTTTTAATGAAAATCCTAACTCTAGTGCTTACCCAACCAAACCAATGCTTCAAACACCCCAAATATAACCTAAACACAATCAATAAACCCTTACATAGACCATTCTCTCAACATTTCTCCAAAACCATCACTCAACAACTCAATTTCTCATGAAAATGACTCTACCCAGCCCTAGGGCATCATTCCAAAGCCACAAAACCATTTTATTTTGACTCCAAACTTGTTAGAACACCTAAACTAACATATTACATGCCATTCCGCCAAGTAACATCAAACAAAAATAAGAGGAATGGCTTTACATTAATTTAAACTCAAACTCAAACCTTGTTGGCCTATCACAGGCAATCCCAAGAAAAATGAAGGTTTCTTTCAAAAAAATTAACTGAGGACCCTCAAAATAGATGGAAATGAAAGCTAAGACATATCACCACAAATTACCATAATTTCTAGATCATAAATTGCTTGTACAAGACTATATGCAACAAGAAAAGATGACAAACACAGTGAAATATTATTTCCAACATTAGTTTTTATATTGGAATTCTTCACAAAATGATTAACAACCTCTGTTCAAGCCTTCTCATGTGTTTAAATACATTTTCCATCCAAGTTCTAACTTCCCAATGCCCATACCTACCTTTAAAACTACCATGACTTTTCATATTCTCCTAAATTTGTAATTTGACAACTTTTCTTGTCATTGACAACATTACATGTTTTGAGAAATTTTTCATATTTGAACTCCAATGACTCCCAAACACCTAAATACATAACAAAATTGTCTTTGAAACCTTATTTGATACAAACAAAACTTGAACACCCCCTCTACCAACCTAGACTAACTCAAATTCACCTTGACACACTTTACCAAATCAAATTTTACATTATGGTTGTAGGTGCTCCTATACCAATTTTTTTAGGCCATTTATAGTCTATTGGATGCATTTTTGGAGTTTGATAAGCTCGAGTGATGTGAGATTGAGTAAACCCTTGAGTTTTGTATGCAAAGCAAGGGTTTTGTGGAATAGTGTTCTAGGAGTTTGGTATCTAAGAAATGGTGATTGTTTTGGTTGTTTTGAGACACAATTAATGACTGTTTTTCATTTTGGGTGACAGTGTGGTGTTTAGGAGGGACCTCCTTTGTAAATTTGGGCTTTTTGGTGACCTAAAAATAGGGGCAGTCTTAAGGATCTCAAATTTGTGTCAAAGAAATCTTGTGAAGTTCTTTGATAAGTTGTTTTGGAATGTGTTGTGAGTCTCAAAAAGTGACAAGAAGGTTTCAAGATGGACTTCTCTAAAAGATATTATGAGAAGATAGTTTGTGTGGGATACAAGCCTCTATTTGTTACTTTTGGAGAAAAGGGAAATAGGTCAATGGTGTGAGAGTTGTTTCCTAATCTTTTTTGATCATTTGTGCTAGTTTGGAAGTGTCAACCACCTTTATTACATCACCATGAGTATCCAAGAATAGGTTAGTGGGACTAGAATTTTCTCCTATTGCAATAGATAAGTATTAGGAAAATGGCCCCTAGAAGCAAGGCTAACAAAATAAAATAAAGCAAAGAAAAGAAAAAAAACAAAGAAATTAATGAGTGGGGTATGCACAAAATGTTAATCCTAAAACAAGTACAAGTACAAATAGTTGTGTGAGGGAAGGATCCCTCAAATATTCTAGATTTGATGAAAATTAAAGCTTGCAACTAAGGTTGGAAGCAAAAACCATCAAGTTCTATAACTTGTCATACATTGGAAGTGATAACTCTTAGCTTTAATACAAGGATTGTGCATAGTTCTTCTCAGTTTATTCAATTTGGTGCTATTATTTTTATCCTATGATTCAAGCTTCAAACTGACCCCTCTCATTAGTATTTGTCTTCTAGAACTTTCTAGAAGAGGGTAATCAAAATTAGTACTGGAATATCTAAAATTCAAAGATCCTTTCCCTGAAACTAAAGCTTTGTTCTTGACAAACTAGAGTTGAGATAAGCCAAGAACTAGTGGAAGGGAAGTTGAATGAAAACTGATAGAAATGAAAAACCTTCCTAAGAAAAGTGCCCTTTCCACTATAACTGTCGATTCTAGTGTCTCCTTGTTCATTTTTCTTGGCATCTCATCATTTTTCATTTATTGATAGAGATCTTCTAAAAAATGTGCAAGATGTTCTCCAATCTCAAAAATGAACGTTGAGATAAAATGGAAGCACTGCTCTTGAAAATAAGGTGGTAAATCATTTATCCTTGAAGGAGATTTATGTGCATGAAGAAAACTTAGGAGGTCTTCCAGAATATTCTTGGACCCCTCATCTATGGTATCTTTTATTTGACTAACCTCATTTCCAAAATAAGTGTTAAGGTGACCAAACTAGTCTTCATCATTTGTCATCATAAATCTAAAACTCAACCAAGGTAAATTGACAATTTTTAGGTCCCCTCTCTTGACAAGCCAACCCTCACTATTAGTTAATTTGTGCAAATGGTTTTCAACATCTTTGTAACTTTCCAAAGATGTAACTATGGCTTCAAGGAATTTACCAACCTTAACTCTCTCACACAGATTTACAAATCCATCAACTATTATTTGTTTCATCCTACTAACAAATACGGTTTCAAAAATTTCATACCACAAACTCTTTGAGTGCTTCAAAACAATCTCACACACACATTTCCATGGAAACTTAACATTTGAACCAAAAACCATTTTTATCCACTCCAAGCTCCCTTCAAATGCATCCAGACTATCCAATGTTTCTCTTATCAATGTCTCATCTGGGGGTTGAATCTCACAAATTCAAATCATATTGGGATTTTCCCTTATAGAGTTTATTTGATGCATTTGATAGATTTTTCCCCTTCTTTAGCTCCTCTACAAGTTCAAAGAAAATAAATATTCTTATAAGTTATAACATGTCTTTTTTGGAAGCAGTTTGTTGCAAACAAATTTGAGAAGATTGTCACAACAAATTTATTTTGCAAAAGAGAACATCAAAGCTTCTACAATAAATATTAGTTTAATGGTATCTTTTGATGTTTCCAACAGATGCACACATTTGAATTTCCAAGTTAAGGTCATATGCTCTCTAATGGTTTATGGTTTTAAATTATACTGGTGTATGCTTATGCAATTTCTTTTAGCTTGATAAAATCATGTGTATTCCTAATATTTTTATTAGTGGACTTCAAAAATGTGTCTAAAATTAGAATTCGTTTGATGTTTATGTAAACATGTTTTGTTCTTGTAGAGACCAACTTTGTTTCTTGGTGGTTTTATGGCTATTTTCAAGTATATTTTACTTATCATCCTAACTGTAGAGTTAGTTGCACTCTCATTATACAGTTTGAATATAGGAGGCAATATAAAGATCATTTTGTTTTTGGTATAAGCTTCACTTCAATAACTGGTGTTGGGGCACCATTAAAATGGATGATGATTTTAAGTAGGCTTTAGGAATTTGTTGCATTTTTAGTTTATTATGATAAATAAGGCCATTAAGACAACTCTTTAATGTATTTAGGCTTAACTTAGTCATAATAGGTGTTTGGAAGAGTCCTCTTGGGAAACAATGGTGAAATATGTCAAATTTCTCCATAATGTAAACAACAAATGTAATCATGATTTTTAGAGGATTTTGGTGAGTGAGGTCTTAGTATGTTAAATAAGGTCATAAAGACCATTATTTTGTGTATGTGAGTCTTTTGGATGGGTAACATATAAGGGGATGTAAAATTATGTAAGGTTACTTCCTAAATTGTAATGATGTTATTAGTGCAAAATACTTGTAAAGGAAAAGACCAACGGTCACAATGGTTTGAAAGTTAGTTTGGTGCGTGTAGGAATTTAAATATAGTTGGTAAACCTTTAAAATGTCTTGGATGCACCAATGTAAATTCTCTCTTGAGAAAATCAATCAACAATTAATTGTTCTCAACATTGTAATCTTTAGATTTCCCAGTTTTCTCTCCATTTGTTACTATGATATAGTCCATACAGAATGAATTTTCTTGTAAATTGTTTTTTTATTTGTATGGGAATGTATTAACATCATTCTCCAACTAGTTTGAAGGCCTAATACTTAGTGGAGTGCTATTTTTTCTCATTTTTGTGGTTGTAGGGCATCTTTTCCAATCTAACCATCTCCTTCTGGGTTCTATATTTTAATATTCTTTGAAATGATGCTACTTCGTAACACCATCTCAAAGAGGGGAAAAATGTAGACATCCAAATTTAATCACTTCCATATGATTAAATTTACTGCCTTTCCATCTATTGTATTAATATTAATTTATTAAATTAATATTGCACCTTTTGTCTCATATCGGTAAAGTATTTAATTTAATAATTAATACTTTGTCTTTTACCCTATTCCTCTCTAAATTAAATAAATACGCTAATTTATTTAATTTAGTCCTTTTCCCCTCTATTGAATTAAAAATCAATTTAAAATTCTTCTTTTCTCACTCCTTGTCACATCCTCCATAATCCATCTCTAATATGAATTAATTTAATTAATTCATATTTAGGGTGTGCATCCTCTTAATCAAGGATTAATGTCACATCCTCCTACATTTGCCACTTGTCTCTAATCTTCCATTAATTACCATAATCCAATATTTGCACAACCTTAACCAAGGTCATTAGCCATTTTTAGCACCACTTTTTAGTCAATTCTTCCATTTTTCCTTTTTAGACATTGACTCTCCTTCCCATGAGAATTTTTAATTCTCATTTATTTATCCCATGTCTCTCTCCTCCCCATGTGAATTTTTAATTCACATTTTGTCTTTCCAAGAATTCTAGAACCTTGGACTTGTCACAATCCCCACATGTGACCAAGTCCCACCTTTTTGGAGCCCACCTTTTATCCTCTAGATCCTCCTAGGAATGTGAATTTTTAATTCACATTTGTATTCAACCACCTTTCCTTTTCCCATGTATATTTTTGAAGAATTCCAAAATTTCTCAAATGTCTCTTTCACTCCCACTTGGGGACAAGAAATCCCTTTTTAAGGAAATCTCCTCACTCCCCAAGGTGCTTGTCCTTCCTCCACCTCATGTACCTTCTTGACAACTCATCTCCATCTCATATCCCCTTGGCCACTTCACCCTCCACATGTCAAGATGTGAGGGCTTGTGGGTTCTCAACCCACCATAGCCCTTCATCTTGACCTTGTTGGATCAATCTTGACCATTGAATTCTCTAGAGAATTCAATATCCTTTATAAATACCCCCTCCTCAAGGGCATTTTAGAACACTTAGTCATTTTGATAATTACATGCTGCCAATTTGCATTCATAATCCTTTGCCATCATCTAGCCATCTCTTTTAATCACTTTGCACATCTAATCTTGCATGTAGTCACTCAAGCAATCATCTAAGGAGCACACAAATCATTCCAAGCAAGGGCCAATCAAAGAGATATCAACATCAAGGAAGGTAAAACTGTTTGTGTCTTATGTTATCTATTTTCCTTCTCATTTTGTCATTCTCTTTTGGCTAATCTTGAGGTGTCCTTAGTCTTTTATCATTCATATTTTGAGTTATTTTATGCACTAGAATAGGATAAATTTCAAGGTATACATTTCTGGCATGCCCGGTGGGACCCACAAATGGGTTCCCATACTTTACGTTTGCTGTTGTTGAGGTTTTTGCAGGAACACGTCGCAGAAGGGCGACTACGCCCCTATTTTTACTGCAGAAAGGCGATTACGCCCTTGTTTTTACTGTAGAAAGGCGATTATGCCCCTATTTATACTGCAGAAGGGCGTGTGCGCCCACTTGGGCTGAAAATTCACTTTTTTTTTCTAACACTTTACTGCAGAAGGGCGTGTGCGCCCACTTGGGCTGAAACTTCACTTTTTTTTTTCTAACACTTTTCTATAAAAGTGTGTGTACGCCCACCTGGGCTGAAAATTCACTTTTTTTCTAACACTTTTCTGCAGAAGTGCATGTGCGCCCACCTGGGCTAAAACTTCATTTTTTTCTAACACTTTTCTACAGAAGTGCGTGTGTGCCCACCTGGGCTGAAACTTCACTTTTTTCTAACACTTTTCTACAGAAGTGCGTGTGCGCCCACTTGGGCTGAAAATTCACTTTTTTACTAACATTTTTCTACATAAGGGCGTGTGTGCTCACTTGGGCTGAAAATTCACTTTTTTACTAACACTTTTCTACAAAAGGGCGTGTGCGCCCAACTTGTCTGAAATTTATGCTCATTTTTTTGCAGAAGGGTGACTACGCCCCTATTTTTACTGCAGAAGGGCGATTACGCCCCTGTTTTGCTGTAGAAAGGCGATTACGCCCCTATTTTGCTGCAGAAAGGCGATTAGGCCCCTGTTTTGTTGCAGAAGGGCAACTGCGCCCCCTGGAAGGTAAAATTATTATTTTGGCTTCGGATTTATTTGCTATTGCTCTCATTAACATTGTTCTTGCAAGGATACATGTGTTTTTTGCTAACTTTTTGCAACATATTCTTGTGAAGTTGATGGAGAAAGTGGGATAAAATATCTAATATTTTCTTGCAGGGCTATCCATTTGTTCAATCTTTTTTTTTAAATTATCCTTGTTGTTTGCATTAATCTAAGAACATAGCTTAATTAGAGAGAGTAATATTCATTGCTTGTTGTTCTTGTCTTTTTGTGTTACCCAAAGGGAGCATTAGCTTGTTTTCGCTTTCCCCTTGCACTTCGTGTGAGCCTGGGGAGTAGTTGGAAGCAGTTGGTGCTTTCTTTATAGTGGGACCTACTTGGGGATTTCATCACCCCAAGGGATGATTCCAACCACGTGTATCGGCGGGGTATACAAAGGGGGGAGAGCAAAAGTTGTACCCCAATCCAGTCACGTCGTAATTGGCAAAGCGTCGAAGCTAGGGTGATACCTAGATAGATGTGAAGAGTTGGTCCAAGCCCTTCAGTATCTCGCTAGGGTTCCCGACTCACGCTTGTGATGGGCTGGTGTTCATGGTTGTGCCTCACGTATCGAGAGTATATTGAGGACTCCCTAGATACCTTGTGCATCCTAGATTAAGACCACTTTGGCCATACCCTTAACACTAATCATAGGGCTGTATTTGCTTGAGAGTGTTTTCTTGTGAGAAACCAGTGAACTTTTGACAAGTTGGCCTTATCATTATCATTTTAAAGTCCTTGCCATAGTCATTTGCATCAAACCAAGCCTCTGTTTTACTGTAGAAAGGCAATTACGCCCCTGTTTTACCGTAGAAAGGTGATTACACCCCTGTTTTATCGCAGAAAGGTGATTACGCCCCTGATTTGCTGCAGAGGGGCGAATTTTCCCTCCTGAACACCCAAAATCACCCCATTTGGATCTATTTAGCCTTTAAACCATCATTTAACCATTCCCAACCATTACCTCATCATCCCAAGCCTTCATTTTGTCACTTTAAACCTTCCAAAAAACCTCCATTGGACCACTTTAAACCCCCATCCCATCATTCCAAACCTTTGTTTAACCATTTTAAATCCTCGTTCATTCTCCACAATTATCTTCAATCCACCCGTTCATTTTAATTTCTCCCTAATCCATTCAAAAGTCCATACCCTCACCTAACAAACACCATAATTTTACCATTTACATCACCAAACACCACTCATAATCAGTGTAGAAAGGCGGAAGCGCCCCTGTTTGGCTACAAAAAGGCGGAAGCACCCCTGTTTTACTGCAGAAAGGTGGAAGCGCCCCTATTTTGCTACAAAAAGGTGGAAGTGCCCCTGTTTTGCTGCAGAAAGCTGACTACGCCCCTTTAACTTCTCGAGGCCATCATTTACAAACCGTGCATCGGATCAACTTCATTCAAAAACTAAAATTGCTTAATTTTTTGAGCTCTATCTAGTGGTACCTTTTGTTTCTTCTTATCTAATCAATCCAATCCATTATTCTAATCAAATTCATCCAATCATCTAATCAATCCAAGCACACCAATCCTATTAGGTTCATCCAATCACAACTATCCAATCAACATCATCCAATCATCTGATCCTCTCCAATCAAACCAATCTAGTCCTTTAATCAAATTCATCCAATCATCTACCTAATCCAACCATTCATCTACCCAATCCAATCAATCATTTTCCCCATCCAAATCCCTTGAACATCATTTCAGAAGTTATTTTCCAAATTGACCTAGGTGTTTGAATCCAATCATCATCATCAACACCTACTTATGATTGTCATCCATCCTAAGATAATCATCACCATCGGCCCTATCAATTCACTTTCAATCTCAAGGTGGATTCGGTGTCGTAATCATCCGTTTGTGATTTAAATCAATCAATCATCAATCAATCTGATCCAATCTGATCCAATCACATCCCTATCCAATCATCCATCTACCGAATCCCATCAAAATCAAAATCAATCCCATCACATCATCCAATCATCCTAATCTAAGCTTTAATCCAATCCTCATCTGAGCTTGAATTAAATCCCAATTTGAGCTTTCATCCATCTCCATCTGAAATATTTTATCCATCCTCTTTATGCTTTCATCATCATGAATCCTTATCCTCCATCAATAGTGGTCAAGGGAAACCCTAATTGCATTGATGACGATAACGAAAGTCTTGTTGATCAAGAGGAATATGACATAGACCCCCTTAACACTATCATTGCTTGTAAGATTTCTGCACCCACTTTCCAAAATCCAATCACCCCCTCGAGTTATCCCATTATGTCTTCGTCCATGCCTTATCATGTTGCTTCTGCTACCTTTGACAAGGGATATCTGTCATATCCATCATACCCTTCATCTACATCATCCTATTATCCAACACCAGCATCCTCTTATCCTAGTCTACGATCTCAATACCCCTATCCTAATCCCCCATTCACATCCTCCTATCTAAATCCTTCATCTGCATATACCCACTACCCTAATCTTCCATGTCAATCTACTCACTCTAATCCTACATTCATACCTTCCTATCTTAATCCTACATCCACCCCCTTTTACCTTAATCCTACATCCACATATCCTCATCCTAATCCACCATCCCAATACCCTTATTATAATTCATCCCCCACATCCTCTTGTCCCACTACACCACTTATATCCTCTTGTCCTAATCCACAATCCATGTCCCCCTATTTTAATTCACCATCCCAATCCCCTTATCTTAACCCTTCATCTAACCTTAATCCTCCATATATTTCTAGTCTTGCATCCAATCCCATTCCCCCATCTAATCCTAGTCCACCAATCCATAATCCCTCATCCATTTCTGCCACCCTAGCCAAGCCAACCATATGCAAGTCTCTCATTTCAGAAGTTCTCCAAGGACTCATTACAAAGAAGACACCCCCAACTCCACATCTTGAAGTCATGGAACCATGCCATCCCAATCCATCATCCACGATAATTAGTGATGAGAGCCTTCTCCATACCACACCTATCATTGTTGTTACCACCCCTAGCACTGATCAAACCATTAAAACTATTGAACCCACATCTCCTACTATGAGAACCACCGAATCCATCAAAGACACCCAATTCCAATCCACTCCCTCAATCCATCGAAGATACCCAAATCCAATCCACTCCTTCCACTCCTAGTATCCATTCCCAGGAATATTTTGAATCCTCCATCCTTCCATCTTCTTCACTTGAAGAGCCCCACCAAGATTCCCTTATCATGCCTCCCGCACACGATGAGTCATGCAAAGAGCCTAATCCAAAGCATGCCAACATATCCCCTTCTCTAGATCAAGATCCTACCTTCCTATCTAGTTCACCTCAAGATCATAGTCCCCCATCCATTCCACCCCATGATCTCCTTGTCTCCACCGCTCCATCTTCATCTCCATCACATGAGCCCGCTACCACAAATCCGGATCCTATCATATCCCCTAATCCCTCTCCTGATATCACCTATCCACATGCTGCTATCCCACCATCTCCCTCTCATGATCCCCCATCATCACCTAAAAATGCTATACCTACAGCGCTTGCATATCCCCTTGGTACTCTCACATTCTTCCATGGTGGCCTCCTCGCAGAAGAAAAGCATAGTGTATTTACCACCCATCATCCTCCACCTAATAATGGACTCGCATCATGTTTTCTGAATAACACAAATCCTATCATGGATTGCATGCTCAAGAAAATGAACTATCAAGGAAAAGGTCTAGGCGTTCATGAGCAAGGTATTTTAGAGCCCATCCAAGTCAAAAAACAAGTCTGCGTGCAAGGTCTTGGACCTATTTCCCAAGACTCACAATCTAAAGATGTTGGCACAACCTCTAGATGTCCCCAACGAGCCTTTTCCAAAAGAAATGTCATCTCTTCCCATTTCTCCACTAAACCATATGTTGCCATCCCTCCTCCTCTGTCATATCACCTCAAAACCACCGTCCATATTCCTCCTTCATCCACTCCATCCATTTTGGGTCCTTACATCCCTCCATCTACCATCTCCAATCCTTCATCTACCATGCCCTTGTTTCCTCCAGGTCCTATGTCTATTTTGGGCCCCTATATCCCAAAATCACCTCCTCCATCTCGTCCTATCTATCCCTTCATCCATCCATAATAAACATCCCTCTCACATACCCCATAGTCAGGATCAACAACGACACATACCTAAACATCCTCCATCTACACATAATCCCCATACTCCTACCTCCATCACTCCACATCATCCATCTCCTCGCACCCATCCCATTGCTACTAAAAGCACTTTGACTGTTAAAGAAAAAATGCATAAATCCAAGTATCCACATGAATCCAATGCTTCCCATGTCCCCTCTAAAAGACATGGTAAAGAAAAGAAAAACAAAATCCCAAATCAAAATAAAATCTATCGCTCGCAAAGAGCCAGCAAAGCAAAGATCAAAACCATGTGGATCCCAAAGAAAAAATATGCAATGCAATTAAATGAAGCCTCCATAAGAACATCCAAAGTTGCTAATCCAAAAGCTGATTATACACCCCTTTCATCTCCTAAATTTGTTTTGGGTCCCTATGTCCCGAAATTTTCTATTCCATCTCCTCCATTATCCCCACATTCTCCATCCATTAGTCCCCTTATCTTTTCGCATCTATCACCACATGTGCCAATGTTGGTCCTGAACTCATCTCCCCATCACGTATCCACCCCATCATTCCATCCATACCCTTTGTAGCATCCCATCCCTTATCCCGTGTATCTCCCCTCTCAAATTCCTCTAATTCATCCTCTTGCATAATCCATTTATCCTCATAAGGTTGTACCAACACCCAACAGTCACTTCACACATGGGCTCTTAACACCTTGATCCTTATCACATGTCTTCTAAATATGCTTATCCACTTCCTTATCCTTATCCATCTCCTTCTGCATGACATCCACAAAAAAAAAAAAATCAAAAAAAGTAAAGAGAAATAGTTCGTCCAATGGTGAAAACTTGGCAAACAAGTGCCTTAGATAAGTACCATGATGAAAACCTGGAAAACAGGTGTCATGTGTAAATCCCCATCTGTACTTGTGGGCAACTTCCTGATATGCATTCCCACTATGCTTCCCGCTATGCACCCGTCCTCTTCATAAAACCCCTCCATCCCACCTATCTTCTGCATCCTACCATCATATCCCATTTATCTCCCATCCCTCCATCCTTCTTGTGATCTTGATCAAAACAGGGGAACCTATCTATACATGCTTTGGACACCTCTTGGTATACATTCCCTTCCTCCATGCTCTATCATATTCCTTGGTCACTCATCCTATCCACCTCTAGTTATCTCCTTTATCTTTCCATCCACTCATCTCCCATCCCTCATGCCTCATCATATATGACATATCTAGAGTGGGGGAATCTGCTTCCTTTGTGACATAGTCCTTGGAGACATCATCTATCACAACACCCCTTCATCTCCCTATCCATCTATCATAGCATCCCTTCCATCTCCCCATTCTTATCTTCATATCCATCTATCCTAGCATCCCTTTCATCTCTCAATCCTTCTATACCTATCCATCTATCACAGCATCCCTTCCATCTCCCCATCCTTATCTTCATATCCATTTATACTAGCATCCCTTTCATCTCCCAATCCTTATATTCTTATCCATCCAAACAATCCCTCCCATTCTTCATCCATTCTTTCATCTTTTCTCACGATCCCTTATCATTGGTATTTGGCTATAGGCCTCCTTCCATGCAACCCAATGCCCTTTATATCATCGCCCTCACTTTTGCTTCTCTTACACATCTTTTCAATCTCTTATATTTTCTCAGTGTTCATTGCCTCATCCCTCTTTCTGCTTTTCTTTGTTGCAGTGGCTCCGCCCCTCCCCAGGGCGTGTCCGCCCTCTCGGGGCGTGTCTGCCCCGTCGGGGCGTCTGCACCCTCCTAGGGCGTGTACGCCCTCTTGGGGCGTCTATGCCCCGTCGGGGCATCTGCGCCCTCCCAGGGCGTGTACGCCCTCCTGGGGCATATGCACCCCATCGGGGCATCTGCACCCTCACGGGGCGTGTGCGCCCCATCGGGGCATCTATGCCTCATCGGGGCATCTGCACCCTCCTGAGGCGTGTACACCCTATTGGGGTGTCTGCGCCCCGTCGAGGCGTGTGCGCCCTCCCAGGGCGTGTACGCCCCGTCACCCCCGTCGGGGTGTCTGCGCCCTCCCGGGGCGTGTATGCCTCGACGCCCCCGCCGAGGCATCTACGCCCTCCCGAGGCATGTGCACCCCGCTGGGGCATCTCCGCCCTGCAGCTCGGGGTGCATACGCCCCACTGTGGCGCGCCCCTATCCCTGCCAAAAATTCACTTTTTTACTATCTTTTTCAGAAAACTAATTCCGACCCAGTTGTTTAATTTTGCTCCCGAACAAAACCCATGTCTTGAAATTTTCAAAATTTATTTTTGATTTTTACACCAAAACTTCTGGAGGCCATAACTTTTGAAAGCCGTTGGAACCCGTTTTGACCCATTTTCGAGGCCTCCAAATTTCATCTTGACCCTCAAAATCTCAATTTAGTGTTTCTTTCCAACATTTTGAAAAATTGTTTTCGCTCATAACTCGAAATGCATATCTCAAATTTGGGATGTTAGTTGGCAATTCATCCTATCTCAATATTGGGTATTTCTTGGCAAAAATTTGGACTCCCAAAATTATATCCGTAAGGTTTCCTAAAATGGAAAAATTTGACAATTTTTTAAAATTGCCAAATTTGGAAAAATCTGTTTGTCAACACCTTACATCCCTTAAGCCCCAGAACTCGGTGTAGACTCAATCCAATCATATCCTTCAATCATTCTAGTCTTCAATCCAATCCTCATCTGAGCTTTAATCTCATCCCAATCTGAGCTTAGCCAAACCCCTAATCTGGGCTTTCATCCATCTGCAGTCAATGTCTTTGGATATCGAACACAGTCTTAAGATCCCTCCTTCCATCTTCTTCAATTTTGTCCTATTCATCCATTCTAATAAATCCATTCACTCATTCCATGTAACCATTCATCTACTTCGAACCTTCATCTATCATCTCAAACATTCATCAAACCTCCTTCTATCATTTCAAACTCTCATTCCATAATCTTGATCAATCATTTACTCATTCTGAGTAATCTTCCACCTATTCCCACCCTTCACTTTCTAGTTCCAAGAATCATTCATCTATCCATCTGGTCACCTTTTCCTCATCTAAATCCTTATCCCTCTATCCAATCCACCCAAACAATCATTTTCCTCCCCCCATCCTCTCCCCTCATCCCATCTCATAAACCCTTGTCATTGGTATCTAGCTATAGGCTTTTCCCCACGCAATCCAATGTAATCTATCTTATCATCATCACTTCTACTTCTTTTGTACATCTTTTCTATCTCATTGTTCATCACTTCATCATTCATCTATATGGCATGTCATTCGCCCACTTCATCTTTGATGATTTGAATAACTATCCCATCCCTGAGCTTTGTCTAGTCACTATCCTCTAATCCAATCCAACAAGTCTATCTTGTCCCATCATTTCGTTCCAATCATTTTATCCCCTTATCTAGGGTTATCTCATCATCTTTCATCCATCACTTGTATGTGGCCTTTTGTCGAACTACGTTGCCCCTGCACTTTCACGTAGGCAAGGTCGATCATTTGATCTGCCCCCGGGGTTCCATCCATCATCGATCTATATTGTCTACTTTTCTCCTATTCTCCATCCTATCCTAGTTATCCATCAACATCTCCATCATGGTCAGTCATCAGCCTTTTATCGAACTACGAGGGCTCTGCACTTCCACGTAGGCAAGGCTAATCTTTGATCGGCCCCTGAGCCCCTAGGTTGCTAGGATGTGTTAGTCTTCTATCTTGTGTCATGTCTCTCATGTCACGTCATCAAGCTATGCCCTTATCTAGCTAGTTCTTAACCAACAAGATCCACTTGTATCATTAAATCCAATCAGTTTTGAATATCCTACGTCATATCAATCTTTTAGCTTAGTATCCATCATCGGTCTCAACAGGATGCATCCTTCCTAATAGACCTCATCAATCCCATCCATCCCCTTGATCCTATGGCAAATGACGTTTGACATTGATTGTGATCTTTTCATGCTTTTGGCTTTTGTTTATCATTTGAGCTCCCTATCATCACTTGTCAAGATTGCCATAATCCATCATATTATGGTGTGTTTTGATTGGTCAACATAGGAGCATATCTTGATCTTTTTATGTCTATTTTTGTCTTCTTGGTTGTCCCACATAGTACCCACCAAGATCCCTGAGGTCTTGTGTTATGCTGGGGCATCCTTTTGTGCTTGTGGTTATCTCAATACCTAGCCTGACCAAGGTCATCACAACTTTGGGGTGTTGAGATAGCCTTCTTGTCTGTTGTGTTTGTTTCATGCATTAGACACTATTATGCCTTGGTTCCACATACCCTGGCACTTGGTGTCTTCTGCTATAGCAAAAATTAGTGCTTTGAAGATGGCAAATTGCATTAGGATTGCTTTTCATTCTCCATTCCATCATCTTACATATATCCCCCATCCTCTTATATATCACAATCCCCCCACCCATTCATCCTTCATCCTTATCTCACATCTCTATCCAACCCCCATCCATTCCATTTAGCCTGAATCATCTAATCATATCCTTGGTCTTTTCTCAGTCTTGTTACAAGCCTAGATTCAATCGTCCTCATCATCATCATCATCATCATCCAGATGTATTCTTATGTATCCTTTTGGTGTTGTTTTGGGATGTATCCTTCCCTCATCAACAACACTTTCATCATCATCGGGAGGTATTCCTCCCTATCCTTTATTGGTGTTTTGGGATGTATCCTTCCCTCATCAACTCAGTGGGATGTATCCTTCCCTATCCTCATGTTGTTTTAGGATCCTTCATTCCCTTATTGACAACACTTCATCCATCGTCAACCCATTTTGGCTTGTACCTTGACTGGGGCAACATCACCTTTTGAAATCCATTTGTGTTTCATCCATCTCCATATCACTTACTCTCTTACCCATCACCTTGCATCATCTTCCTCATCTCCCATGTCTTCATCTCATCCATTTTGAGAGCACATATGTGTTCTCTTGAACCCACATGTCCTCTCGAGGGGGCATCTTTATCCCTTATCCCTACTCTTCATCTTCACCCCCATCATCTTTCTTCCTAGTCATCCCTTTGATGACTGGGGCATCTTTTCCAATCTAACCATCTCCTTCTGGGTTCTATATTTTAATATTCTTTGAAATGATGCTACTTTGTAACACCATCTCAAAGAGGGGAAAAATTTAGACATCCAAATTTAATCACTTCCATATGATTAAATTTACTGCCTTTCCATCTATCGTATTAATATTAATTTATTAAATTAATATTGCACCTTTTGTCTCATATCGGTAAAGTATTTAATTTAATAATTAATACTTTGTCTTTTACCCTATTCCTCTCTAAATTAAATAAATATGCTAATTTGTTTAATTTAGTCCTTTTCCCCTCTATTGAATTAAAAATCAATTTAAAATTCTTCTTTTCTCACTCCTTGTCACATCCTCCATAATCCATCTCTAATATGAATTAATTTAATTAATTCATATTTAGGGTGTGCATCCTCTTAATCAAGGATTAATGTCACATCCTCCTACATTTACCACTTGTCTCTAATCTTCCATTAATTACCATAATCCAATATTTGCACAACCTTAACCAAGGTCATTAGCCATTTTTAGCACCACTTTTTGGTCAATTCTTCCATTTTTCCTTTTTAGACATTGACTCTCCTTCCCATGAGAATTTTTAATTCTCATTTATTTATCCCATGTCTCTCTCCTCCCCATGTGAATTTTTAATTCACATTTTGTCTTTCCAAGAATTCTAGAACCTTGGACTTGTCACAATCCCCATATGTGACCAAGTCCCACCTTTTTGGAGCCCACCTTTTATCCTCTAGATCCTCCTAGGAATGTGAATTTTTAATTCACATTTATATTCAACCACCTTTCCTTTTCCCATGTAGATTTTTGAGAAATTCCAAAATTCCTCAAATGTCTCTTTCACTCCCACTTGGGGACAAGAAATCCCTTTTTAAGGAAATCTCCTCACTCCCCAAGGTGCTTGTCCTTCCTCCACCTCATGTACCTTCTTGACAACTCATCTCCATCTCATATCCCCTTGGCCACTTCACCCTCCACATGTCAAGATGTGAGGGCTTTTGGGTTCTCAACCCACCATAGCCCTTCATGTTGACCTTGTTGGATCAATCTTGACCATTGAATTCTCTAGAGAATTCAAGATCCTCTATAAATACCCCCTCCTCAAGGGCATTTTAGAACACTTAGTCATTTTGATAATTACATGCTGCCAATTTGCATTCACAATCCTTTGCCATCATCTATCCATCTATTTTAATCACTTTGAACATCTAATCTTGCATGTAATCACTCAAGCAATCATCTAAGGAGCACACAAATCATTCCAAGCAAGGGCCAATCAAAGAGATATCAACAGCAAGGAAGGTAAAACTGTTTGTGTCTTGTGTTATCTATTTTCCTTCTCATTTTGTCATTCTCTTTTGGATAATTTTGAGGTGTCCTTGGTCTTTTATCATTCATATTTTGAGTTACTTTATGCACTAGAATAGGATAAATTCCAAGGTATACAGTAGGATCTAAAGAAGCCTGGACATCAAATTTTTAATAAACCCTATGTTTTAGCCTAAAAATGAGGGTTTGAGTAATAAGGAACCTAGAGGTCATACAAAAGAGAACCACTGGTGAAATTTTGGGTTTGGACATGTGAAATATGTTGCCCCATTGTTATATTGAGTTACTCATAATTTTTTGTGGTACCTCCTTTGGACAATAGACTAATTTAGTAGCCTTTTGGGTAGGACAGCCTATTGAATCTCTATGTTGTTGTAAAGGAACCCTTGGTGATCTCTTGGGAAAATGATTTGGGAACTAAAACAAGTATAGTTTAATGCTTGCTTTTCTATTGGATGACCTTTCCTAAAAGATGTCTCAATTTGTTACACTTTGAAGGCTAGTAGCCTCTATTGGTGTCTTAAGGGAAGATTGGGTGATTGTGATTTCAAGGGTCGATGTCTGGTTGAAGTTTGATCATTTTTGGTCTGATTGTGAGTTTCTCCACCTTGTCTACATCAATAAATTTCATTTATTAGAAAGTATCTATTTGAATTTATATTACTCAATTATAAAGCATTTAGTTACCAAATGTAAGCATATTTTATAGAAAAATTCAAATAATACTAGAGTAGGTATCTTTTTGATGTTGGATTCCATTTTCAATAGGTGAGCATGTTGGAATGTGGATTTACCTATCTTCTATCTCAGTTTTAAGTAATCAAATTTACAAGACTTTATACCAGCAAATATTTTGAGAGTATCCTGTCAAAATCCTTTTTGTGCATATCCTGCAATTATTGCATTCCATGAGATGACATCTCTTTGAGGCATTCCATCAAAGAGTTCACATGCCTTATGTACATTTCCACATTTTTCATACATGTCTAACAAAGCATTTCCAACCATAATATCTAACAAAAACTCCCCATCTATTATGCTCTGATGGATGTTTATACCCTACTCCAAAGCTCCCATTTTGGCACAGGCAGGGAGGATATTAGCATAGGTTGTGGAATTTGGCTTTACACCTAATTATTATTTTTTTAAGTTTCTAAATACATTTCAAAAAATCCATTTCTTCATATCCCACAATCATCATATTCCATGAGATGGCATCTCTTTTAGGCATTTTGTCAAATAGTTCACATGCCTTGTGTACGCTTCCACATTTTGCATACATGTCTACTAGGGAAAATGTAACTGCAACATCTGACAAAATTCCTCTATTATTTATGTAAATTGTAATGCAATAAGGGTTACTAACATGTGAAGTATGTGCATCCCTCATCCACTAAACCTGCATGAGTACATGCACCTAGAACCCAAACAAAGCTTACAATGTTATGATGTGTTCCAAAGTGCTTCATTAATTTAAAGATTTTGAGAGGTTCCTTGCAAAGTCCATTTTTTACACATTCTACAATCAATCATTTCATTCCATGGTTGCAAAAGCATTTATGACCTATCTAAGACATGAGTGTAGGATTCACCATGGAGATATCAATGTTAGTATTATCAACCAGATATGCACCCTATGCTAAGTTTCTAGAAAACTTAACTATCTATTGACACATGGAAACCTTCTTCATATGTGGGTGATCTAAGTGAAGAAGGAATCTACAGAGTGAGCTCATTCTCTAAATGATAATCCTATTCTAAATGATTTTTTAGGTAAAGAGTTAGAAGGATAAATTGGATTTAAAACCTATGACTGAAATTTATCACCTAAAATTATTAACTGGCATTAAGAAGATTTATAATAATAACCCACTCACAACATCTCTTTAAAACTTGATTCTCACAATCTCACAACACACATAATTCAAAAGTGATTTGTGCAAAGGTTTAGAATAAACACAAGGAACAACCTAAATTAGCATGCAACTCCTACAAATCACTTAACAACAGTAAGATAGGAAAAGGATCCAACATATTTGAATCACAAGACACATCAAATCACTACTTGTAAAGCATAAACTAGAAATGAGAAAGGAAATCTGCAGTTTTATTGAATGAAGGAGTAAAACTCTCAAAAATATGAGTACAAAACTACTTACAAGACTCTCTGCATGAACAAGAGAGGAAGAAAAAATAATCTAAACCTTAAAAAACAATAATTTTTTCTTCCAAAATATATCTCTCCAAACCCTAATCTAAGCTCAATAGAAAATCCCAGAAAAAAGCATCCAAATCTGCCTCATACTATGTAATGAAAGTGGAAAACTCACACTTTTTACATGTCCATCCCAAAAGCATCTAAAAATAGGTTAATCTTTCTTTAAAATCAAAAAAAACACCTCATCCTCATCCCATGCATCTCAAATTCACCCAAGGAAAAAAAACAACCACCCAACTTTCATAAAACTACTAAAAATAGCAAAGGAATAAAAATAATTTATAAAGCATTTTTTTATGCTTGCTTTACAATATTTTTAAGTTCCTTTTCTACTTTGCAATACACTTGCAAAACCCCTAAGTGGGTTTTCTGTAGCACATATATTTTGTATCTGCAAATTTTTTCAAACGAAACTAAGTTGGTTTTATGATTTCTTGAAGAAACTTAGATATTTTTGTAGAAATGTAGATGGTTTTTGTAAATACACTCCATTTTCTTTAATTTTTAGCAATGTCATTTCATATCTTGAAACCCCAGGTGGCTCTTCCATACTTTACATAAAAAGAGGTCAACTTGGCCATTGCCTGTCATAATGCATAAAATAGGATTTCATTTGTTATTCCTTTAGAATTTGATCTACTCATAAGGCTTTCAAAGAATGCATTTTGTCATACTTGTTAAGGTTCATCATAGACTTGTCATGCAATCTCTTAACACCATTGTTGTTATCACAAGGTAGACTATGATATTGCTCCTTTACTTCAAATTTTTCCTTTCAATATTTGATGAATGTCCTCTTTTTTCATGATTTCCTCCTAAAAGCTTTTAGTGCCTTGCAATTTACTATATAGGATGAAGGGCTTGTAATATTTTCTAAGAGGGTAGTGTTCATATTTATCCTTAAAACATTGTTCTTGCCACTCATGAAGTGGCTACTTTCTTTCACAAGATAATTGTGTTATATCACTATACTCCATTGGTCGTTTATGTTCATGCATAGCACTTTCTTTTATTATTGTCCTTTATTACTTCATGATTCATTTATGCTTGATTATCTTTCAAGTGCATAGATAAAATGAAGATAGACCTATAGCCTTTAAAGATACTCCTCTTATTCATGACTATGCTCTATTCCTTTTGTAATATGCATTCCACCCATTATGATGACCATGTTTCCCTGTATGCTTCTTCACTGTTTATTGTTGTTTTAAACTAAATAAAACAACACCATTTTTTCTTTATAATGCTCCTCCTCTACACTCATTGATTACTGATGGTATATGATGGCTCTTTGTTTTACTCACAACTATGGGTAACTCTTCTTAGACATCTTTGTTTAGTCAGTTTAGAATGCAACACCTCATTTCATGTTACATCTATAACTGGCTATTATGATATTCTTGTAGGTTACTTTGATGCTTGTTACCACTTATTCAACATACTTGAATGCATCAAAAAAAAAAAAAAAACATTCTCATCTCAACATTCTCATGAAATAAGGAAAATGAGAACTTGAAGCTCCCTCATATGCTTCCATTATTCATTAGTGTTATGTTGATGAGGAATTATGTATACTTGTTCACTATCACCATCTATGAGCATGAAACACTTGTTGCACTAGGAAATAATATCTTAAACAACATGACTAAAATGACCAAAAAACATGGCAGCAAAGATGTAATCAATTTAACAGTATTAAAACTTTTCAATATTGAAATTGATGCATTTTATTTGATTTTGTATCTGAATTGAGCTCATTGTTCACTTGTAATTTTCACTTCATTGTTCTTAGATTTGAATTTTATTAATGAATGATTTTCTTGATTATTTTAATGGCTCAAATCTATTTCACTCCCTCATGATTGGCTCATATGAGCATGACAATTGTATTTCCCTACTCAGCCTCATCTATATTTTGAGGGGAAACATGTCAAGCTCTACCCTTGTGGGAGCCCATTTTACTCCACATGCTTATGTCTTCATGAAATTATTAGCTACATGACTTTTCCTATACTTGCATAGGAAACAAACAATGTTAGCAAAAAAATAATGAAGTTCAAAGGTTCCATGATGTGACATTTCATTTTCAGGCTCTTATTACTACATTCTTCATTCATAGCTAATTCCATGCATTTCAAGGAATGAACTATATCTCTATTGGTATAGTGTCTAGTGTAACTCATATCTAGAGCTCTAATAAGGCTTTCCTAATCTTCTACAGGTATACTTAGAATTGAAAGCAGGATGGAGCAGGCTACAAGCACATCAACTGAAGATCTAGAATTAGGCAATGATGGATATCTCTTATGTTATTTTCTTCTAACTTTTTCACCTTTAGTTGTATAATTCATTTCTTACAATGAATGTTTTTGGCTATCTCCATAGCTTGTGTGGATCTTTTAATTTCTTCTTTTCAATTCCATTATGAAAAGAAATGCATCCAAATGCAAAGTTGTACAATCATTTGTATTTGCAAACAAATGAAATACTATAATATGAATAATCATTGTGAAATAAATGAAAGAAAATGTTATGCTTTATCATTTTTGTATTTTTTTATGTACTTCATTTATGTTGCAAAGCATTGAGTAATAACTTTGAAACTTTGTTCTCTAAAAACATTGCATAACTGGAACTTGTTAAACCTAGTGCAAACAGTAGTTTAAGCACATATAGAAATTAACTGAACTTTCACTTTAAAATGAAACAAAATAATTAGCTCTACCAATTGAGTTGTAGTGAAAAATGGCAAAATTTTGTTATTTTTTCTAAATGTTTGCCTGCTAAACATTAGATCAGTTGCCTTTAATACTCCATTCGGAGTGGAGTCAAATTTTTCCCTTCATGAAACTCAAAAAATCAAATGGTAACACTCCAAACAACAACAAAAACTAAACTAAACAATACTAAAATCAAACTAACAAGCCCTAATGGCCAACTAAACATGCACAATAGTGCTTAGGGAAATCAAAAATACTAAAATGAAATGTGCATGAAGCACTTATTTCCAACAACTACTCTACCCTATACTAAAGGAGTGAAAATAACACTCAAATGAAACCGTTTACTAGTTTTGAAAAGTAGCTCCCTCTTCTAATCAACTTACAATGTTGTGATTGATTGTGAATCCACCAAAAAATGTGGAGAAAAATCAAGTATTCAACAATTTGAAAAAACATCCTTCAAGGGAGAAAGATAAAATCACTTACCCACTTTTCTTGACTTGTGAACTGGTGATGATCCAATGTAACAATGGGTTGGTCATGCTCAAACTAATACCTTCCTTAATATTCTAGGTTAGTATCATTATAAGGCTGCTCCTTGTTAATTTCCAGCCTAGTTAGTAGCCTGATAGGACATCCCCTTGAAGGCTTCAGGCTAGAGGGAAAACAACTCAAGTGATCAATAACAACAACATCATCCTATATGATAGCTTGCTATGTTAACTCCTTCTCTACAGTCAATGAACCATACTCCTCTGTTAAACCTTCAACTGAAACATCAACCTCAATCTCCTCTATGTATTTTAATGGAAGCTCCTCCAAATAGCTATGATTGGTTTCATGAAAAATTTATTGGCATTTTGCCTTCTCTTCCAAAGGATCTAGTTGGATATCTTCCTTAAAGTCTTTGTCACTTATATGACCCTTGCAAGAACTCAAAAAAGTAGCAAGGTCTCTGCAAGCTGGATAGCTAGGATCTTGACACTCAAGAGTTGAAGTGTCTTGGAAAGACTTTTTTTTGTCCAATTAGTTCACTTAACTATTATTCAAAGGAAGATGCCTCAAATTTCTCTATGTTAGCTTCTATTTTGTCCATTGGTTCTTCAACTAGGCCTTCCTCTATCTGAATTATGCTTTGAATCTCCAGATTGTGCTCCATTTTATGCCTGCCATTAGACACACCATAGTTTTGAACCTCCACAACAATGCTACCCTCAACTATTTGTTCACGAATCAGCCTTTTGTTAATGTGATCCTTATTCTCATTCCCAATATTTTCCTACATCTCAACAACTAGCTATTTCTGATTTTTAAGCTCTTCATCATCACTATACCAACTACATACCTAAAATTAGTTATCAATATCTTGTTGTTTCATCTGGTTATTTCTCCCTAAAATATGCTCTTACCCTTGATTTGCAGCTACTGTGGGTATGAGCATGCTTTCCTCATCTTGGTTCACAAAAGAAGGCAACTCATCAAATGAAAATTTGGGGCTATCCTCTTGAGTAGGATCTTTTACCTCAGCCTACTACCCTGATTTATCTTCTAAAATGAGCACTGAAACATTTTCTGCTTCTTCAAAACAACAAGGAGATCTATTAATGAAAATATTGAAAGACACATCAGGAGATGCCTTATTTGCTCAATCTTTTGTTGTTGTAGATGGTAAACCTCCAAAGCTCAACGCAGAGGATTTACCTTCCTAAGCTCCTCTATGTGGAGCAAGGTATCCTGATTGATGCGCTCCTCTTTAGACTCATTAAGTGAGGAAACCTAGGAAGATTCTTGGGTTTCTTGCAATGAAAATTGTTGCTCAAGGGGCTGATTTGCAACTATACTAGGATAACTATAATCATTTCCCTCAACTTGCAAGGGATGAGGTCTTTGGAAACTTGGGGTTCTGACTCTAGGTATGTTAGGAGTCTCATTTTTTCTAAATCTTGAGGATTGATACTTGCAAACCTCCTCTCAAGCAAGCTAATAGAGGGTTGTAAGGGGTACTTGAACTCCATGCCTTTGTGCCTCCAACTCTTGCTCATAGAGATAGGCCTGATAAGCCATCTCTTTCTATTTCATAATACATTCAAGTTGTCTCTTGATCTCCTCAATTTGCTTCATGAATTCAAACAACTCGCTCTTTAGGCTTGTAATCTCTTCCTGCTAATTTGACTAATTCCTTTGTTCTTCTATTTCACACATTTTCCTTTCGTACTTCAGCCTTATATCTCTAATACTCAAGTATTCAGTATTTTGGGGCTGATTTTTAACATATGACAGCTAAGGTGGAGGCAGAGTAGGGGTGGGTGGGTGGTAATCATATTGTGGATGTTGGTTTTGAAAAGCCATGGAATTGAAACCAACAACATGATTATGAAAATATGGCTGATATGAAGATGGGTAAGTAGGATTTTTATGATATGATGGATGGTATGACATATTATCATGAAACATTGACATGCTTGTTCATTCAAAGGCTAAAAAGCCACCAAAAATTAGAATCTTTTAAGAGAAAACCAACAGGTGCTCATTCTGAAACCAAAAAAAGCTTCTTGGAACCACCATGGTGTTTGATGATTTTTCCTCCAAAGGCTAATAATACTAAAGAAAACACCCAACCCTTCAGTATGTGTACTTTTTTGTGTTGTTAACACTAGATCTACTTGAAAAAGAGAGAACGGAGTTGCTAGGTACGTTGTTTTCCACCTCCAAAGGTTGAAGCTCTATTGTGCATACCAAAACAACAACTTAAAACTTGATGTTTTCCTCTGAAACAAAACTTTTAGGGTCCCACTAGGCATGCCAAAAACTGTTATCAATTAGATATGCACCCTATGCTAAGTTTGTAGAAAAATTAACTATCTATTGACACGTGGAAACCTTCTTTAGATGTGGGTGATTTGAGTGAAGAAGTAATCTCTAGAGTGAGCTAGTTTTTCGAATGATAATCCTATTCTAAATAATTTTTGAGGTAAAGAGTTAGAAGGATAAAATGGATTTAAAGCCTATGATTGAAATTTTATCACCTAAAATTATTAACTAACATTAAGAAGATTTCTGATAATGTCCCACTCTCAACACCTCTTTAAAACTTGATTCTCACAGTCTCACAAAACACATAATTCAAAAGTGATGTGTGCAAAGGTTTAGAATAAACACAAAGCACAACCTGAATTAGCATGCAACTCCTACAAATCACTTAACAATAGTAAGATAGGAAAAGGATCCAATAGATTTGAATCACAAGACACATCAAATCACTACTTGCAAAGCATAAACCAGAAATGAGAAAGGAACTCCCATATTTTATTGAATGGAGTGAAACTCTCAAAAATATGAGTACAAAACTACTTACAAGACTCTCTGCATGAACAAGAGAGGAAGAACAATTAATTTGAACTCTAAAAAAATACATTTTTTTCTTCAAAAATATATCTCTCCAAACCCTAATCCAAGCTCAATAGAAAATCCTAGAAAAAAGCATCCAAATCTACATCATACTATGTAATGAAAGTGGAAAACTCACACTTTTTGCAAGTCCATCCCAAAAGCATCTAAAAATAGGTTTATTTTTCTTTAAAAGAAAAAAAAACTCATCCTTATCCCATTCCTCTCAAATTCACCCAAGGAAAAAGAAAAACCATGCAACTTTCATAAAACTACTAAAAATAGAAAAGGAATAAAAACAATTTGTAAAGAATTGTTTTATACTTGCTTTACACGATTTTGCAGTTCTTTTTACAAACAAGGCTTATTGATATTCTGATTTTGCAACTCAAGATTTTTTGAAAAAATCTTTGCAAAAATCTTTGATATCTCTTATTGATTTTCTCCAAAAATCATAAAAATATTGGATAATATATACTCTGAGTTCTGATTGATTTTCTAAAATCAATAAAAATAAAGCCTAAGGCTTATCCATGAAGGCTTTTATTTTTACCAAGACAAAGCATTGAAAATAGTAAAAGCCCCAAGGCTTTTAAGACTTTGCAAAACATTTAAATGCCTATTCAAAACTTTAGGAAATGATGCTAAATGAAACCTAGCAAATGGTCAGCCTAAACAATGAAGAGTTCTGCCACCATTGTGCATTAACACATATTTCATTTTTAAAATATGGAAAGAAAAAACACTTGCATCAAATAGGGTCAAACCCTAATCATCAAAACACAAAAATAATGGGAAAATCCCATCATTTTGTTGTTGCACACTCTTGAGAGCATGATGTAGATGCCAAGGTTTGAAAAACCATGGGGAAAAAAATGGAGATAACCATAGTTTTGTTGAGATTCACTTATGAGAAACAAAGGAAAAAAGGTAAAATGTTTCTTTGTAGTTTGAAATAAGCATTTTTTCTATCATTTGGAAGCCATTTCAGAACTTAAGGCCATGTCCATGGATACATTTCTAACTCTTATGTTTCATTTTTTCTTTATGTAATTGTTCTTCTCCTTCACAACCATCATGAGAACTCAAATGAAGCTTTATTAGAAGCGAAAGCTTGAAATTTCTATAAGAAATTGTGAGCAAAAGCTCTAGGTGAGTTAAATCAACCACTCCATTATGATTTTGAGCAACAAAAAGCCATTTTGAGCCCTCCATCTTGAAAAGATAACAAAAAATGTTTATTTTCTTCTTTGCATTTATTAATAAGGATACCCCATTGTTGTTTATGTTGCTTCTCCTTAAGAGAATGACTCCCTGGCTATGGCCATGGATAGAAAATAGTGTGCTTTTTTTATATGGCTTAGCTTCATTTGAAAACCCTACAATGTCTTTTGATTTCTCCTTTGTATCTGCAAACATCCAAACAACCCAAACGAGTTTTTTATATAGAGAAAAGAAAAGAAGAAAAAATGGCCTATGAGCTTGGCCTTCATTTTTCAACATGGTTTTCCTCTATATTTTTGCATTTCCTTTTCTAATTTTCCATACACTTGCAAAACCCCTAAGTGGGTTTTCTGTAGCACATATATTTTGTATCTACAAATGTTTTCAAAAGAACACAAGTGGGTATTTTGATTTCTTGAAGAAACTTAGATTTTTTTGTAGAAATACAGATGGGTTTTGTAAATACACTCCATTTTCTTTGATTTGTAGCAATGTTGTTTCATATCTTGAAAACCTAGGTGGTTCTTCCATACTTTACATAAAAAGACGTCAACTTGG
The DNA here is from genome assembly GCA_007258455.2 of Sequoia sempervirens. NCBI lineage: Eukaryota > Viridiplantae > Streptophyta > Pinopsida > Cupressales > Cupressaceae > Sequoia > Sequoia sempervirens. Next base: position 50,284,648 of record VDFB02379711.1, read on the forward strand.
CCATGACCTATCATAATGCATAAAATGGGCTTTCATTTGTTATTCCTTTTAAAGTTGATCTACTCATAAGGCTTTCATAGAATGCATTTTTTCATACTTGTTAAGGTTCATAATAGACTTTTCATGCAATCTCTTAACATCAGTGTTGTTATCACAAGGTAGACTATGATATTTCTCCTTTACTTCAAATATTTCCTTTCAATATTTGATGATTGTCCTCTTTTGTCATGATTTCCTCCTAAAAGCTTTTAATGCCTTGCAATTCAATGAATAGGATGAAGGGCTTGTAATTTTTTCTAAGAGGGTAGTGTTCATATTTATCCTTAAAACATTGTTCTTTCCACTCATGAAGTGGTTGCTTTCTTTCACAAGGTAATTGTGTTATATCACTGTACTCCATTAGTCGTTTCTATTCATGCATAACACTATCTTTTTTTATTGTCCTTTATTACTTCATGAGTCATTTATGTTTGATTGTCTTTTAAGTGCATAGATAAAATGAAGACAGACCTATAGCCTTTAATGATACTCCTCTTATTCATGATTATGCTCTATTCCTTTTGTAATATGCATTCCACCCATTGTGATGATCATGTTTCCCTATATTCTTCTTCACTATTTATTGTTGCTTTAAACTGAATAAAACAACACCATTTTTTCTTTATAATGCTCCTCCTCTACACTCATTGATTACTAATGGCATATGATGGCTCTTTTTTTTACTCAAAACTATGGTTAACTCTTCTTAGACATCTTTGTTTAGTCAGTTTAGAATGCAACACCTCATTTCATGTTACATATGCAACTGGCCATTATGATATTCTTGTAGGTTACTTTGATGCTTGTTACCACTTATTCAACATACTTGAATGCTTTAGAAAAAAAAACATTCTCACCTCAACATTCTCATGAAATAAGGAAAATGAGAACCTAAAGCTCCTTCATATGCTTCCATTATTCATTAGTGTTATGTTGATGAGGCATTATGTATGCTTGTTCACTATCACCATTTATGAGAATGAAGCACTTGTTGCACCAGAGAATAATATCTTGAACAACATGAATAAAATGACCAAAAAGCATGGCAGCAAAGATGTAATAAATTTAACAGTATTAAAAAATTTCAATATTGAAATTGATGCATTTTATTTGATTTTGTATTTGAATTGAGCTCATTGTTCACTTGTAATTTTCACTTCGTTGTTCTCATATTTGATTGTTATTAATGAATGATGTTCTTGATTATTTTAATTGTTTAAATATGTTTCACTCCCTCATGATTGGCTCATATAAGCATGAAAACTATATTTCCCTACTCAGTCCAATTTGTATGTTGAGGGGCAACATGTCGAGCTCTACTCTTGTGGGAGCCCATTTTACTCCACATGCTTATGTCTTCATGCAATGATCAACTACATGAATTTTCCTATACCTACACAGGAAACAAACAATGTTAGCAAAAAAATAATGAAGTTTAAAAGGTTCCATGATGTGACATTTCATTTTCAGGCTCTTATTATTGCACTCTTCATTCATATTTGATTCCATGTATTTCAAGGAATGAACTATATCTTTGTTGGTAGAGCATGTAGTGTGCCTCATATCCAAAGCTCTAGCAAGACTTTCCCAATTTTTTGTAGGTATAATTAGAATCAGAAGCAAGACAAAGGAGGCTACAAGCACATCAACTGGGGATCAAGAATCAAGTAATGATGGATATGTCATATGTTATTTGCTTCTTAATTTTTCACCTTTAGTTGTATAATTCATTTCTTGCAATGAATTTTTTTGGCTATCTCCACAGGTTGTGTGGATATTTTAATTTATTCTTTTCAATTCCATTCTAAAAATAAAGGCATCCAAATGCAAAGTTGTACAATCATTTTTATTTGCAAACAAATGAAATACTATAATATGAATAAGAATTATGAAATAAATGAAAGCAAATGTTATGCTTTATCATTTGTGTATTTTGTTTTGTACTTCATTTATGCTGCAAAGCATTGAGTAATAACTCTGAAACTCTATTCTATGAAAACATTGCATAACTGGAACTTGATAAACCTAGTGCAAATAGCAGTTTAAACACATGCAAAAATTAGCTAAACTTTCACTTTAAAATGAAACAAACTAATCAACTCTGCCAATTGAGTTGTAGTGAAAATTGGCAATAGTTAGAATGATTTATACTTTGTTCCTTAGTTCATGACTTGATGTTGTGTTTTTCTTATGATATTGTAACCAATGATTTTTGCACACCAAAACCACTCACTAATATATTTGACTCCACTTTCCAATGAACATTTTTTGATCTATTGACAAACTATTGTCAAAATTTTGATGAATCTCTTGGAAATTTTTGGTCACTAAATTTTCGTCAGTATCCCAACAAGCTTCAAAATGTTGAATTCATGACTGAACTTTGTCAGTTGCCACCACAAAAAAGGGACCTCCTATTCGTTGAAATATAGATGAATTTTTTTTTGATCTAGCGAGGAACGGTATCCATAACACATGTGGCATGCCTCTACCAAATTTCAGAACAACATGAGATGTTTGTTGAAATTGTGATCATGTTTCATCAAAAGTCAAACAAACATTTTTCATTTCTTTGATGATCTTGTCATTGGAATGAGATCAAAATTGCATCAGAGCTATAGCTATATTAGGAGGACTGACTTGTGGTCTCATCAATAAGCACAAGGAAGTATATTGACGAGACTTATACCATCGGGGTAAGTTCTAAATGTTTACCTGACCCACTATGTCTCGTTGATATATTCTCAGTGCTCCTTTTGGTGAAATAAATGATGGTATCGCCGATAAAACTTCATCAATGAGACTTAAACATTTGGGCTAGCATATATTTCTCATGCTGAGATGACTTGTCTTGCTGAAAGATTATCTTCATTAATGAAACCATAAGCTAGTCTCCCTGATATTTCAACAAACATTCATCATTTGTTTGATGATCTTGCCATTGGAATGAGATCAAAATTGTGTCAAATCTATAACAACCTCATCTCACTTTTTTTTTGGAGCTATGTCATCAAAATTTTGATGAAACATTATAGTTTTTATTTTAAAAAGATTTATCAAGAGGACTGACTTGTGGTCTCATCGATAGAGCATGAGGAAGTATATCGACAAGACTTATACCATCAGAGAAAGTTTTGAATGTTTACTCGACCTGCTATGTCTCACTGATATATTCCCAGTGCTCCTGTTGGTGAAATAAATGATGGTCTCGTCGATGAAACTTCATTGGTGAGACTTAAAAATTTGGGCCAACATATATTTTTCATCCTGAGATGACTTGTCTTGTTGATAGATTATCTTCATCGATGAGACCATAAGCCAATCTCCTCGATATGTCTTCTTTAGTAATCCTGATTGCTACAATAGTTTTTATGTCTCATTGATGTGCTAAAAAGTGCTTGTAACCCATAATAGGTCAGGAGGACCCATACTAGCTCATTCCAATGTGATTTTTTTGCCACAATATCTTTGATCAAAAGGATTTTTAGGAGTAGAATGAGGAAACTATGGGTAATTATATTTTGTAGGGCCAATTACATCCTTTTCTGACTCAAAATGTAGTTATTATTGAGAAATTCACATGAGTAAATCATTATAAAATTTTGAGTAAATCATTATATTTTGTAGGGCCAATTCACATAAACTACTCAGAACTAGGGAAATGCAAAATCAATGATACCTCAATTGTTGAACCAATTGTTTGAATGATATGATAAAAAAACACTTGCTCTTTCAACTTAAATGAATTCCATTGGAGAAGTGACTTATAGATGACACATGCAGCTATAAGTCTTCCATTATTAAAGCCAACATGTTTTGTGATACACTTGATCAATGCATCTTGATTTTTTGGAAACCAAAATAACAAAAAAATGTAGTGTAAGGGAATAAAAAAATTGCTAGAGCTTTATAATATATGTGCCTAAGCAAAAAAGTGATATAACTAGAAATACAAATAGAAGAGATAGATACTCCTCTAGAAGGTCAGAATCATATACTTGTTGCCTCTCAGTGAGAGTCTTATGTGGCCTCTGCTCTCCATTAGTGAGCTCTTTCAAGGTAGACATAGGAGTCTATGAATTCTTCTAGACACATCTATTGGTTAAAATATTATTGAAAAATAATATTACTTATTTAAAATCGGGAGATAACTAAAATTATACATAAAAAGATATAATTTATTTATACAATAATGGGTTCTTCATCTAAAACATTTGTATGAGGTTCAAATAGTAAACAGATTGATGAAAGATAGAGGAATTAAAAATATACTTGGATGTTGTTGGATTGAAGGTCATAAACCGATAAATGTTTTTTTGTGTAGGAGTCATATCACATCCACAAACATGGTAGAGCTATGCAAAGCAAGAGAAATTGGCTTGGAAAATGAAGGTATCAGGGTATAAAGATTCATTTTTCTTCCACCATAGTGAAAATTTAGCAATTTCTTTCATCTTTTCATATTGGTTTGATGCTTCAAATGATGCATTTCTTATATTCAAAATTTCATTACCTTATTGAGTTTCTCTTTGTTTCGAGAATATTTTAATATTCTCTACTTAATAGGGCCAACCACATGATGGTGGAAGCTCATTTGGCCCCTCCCCCCTGACATTGCTCTCAATTCCCCATACCTAATCATATAACATTAATCATTTATTCATCCATTAATAACATATAACATTCATTCATTATCATATAACATTCATTTATTAACATATAACATCCATTCATTAACATATAACATTCATTCATTAACATATTCACATTCATTCATAATATGATTACAATCATTTTTTTTAGTTTCTTTTTTGAAGCTAAAACAAGCTTAAGTGGAGTATCATTTTCTAAATCATCTATCCCACCTTCAATTGTTTTTTCCTTTGCTTCTGATCTTAATGTATGCCTAGTCATGTACTCACAATGTGGACGCCACTGCAAGAGGGGTTTGTTGCAATAACAAACAAATGTTAAATTGATATGTTTTATTATTATTGTTACAAGTATTTCATTAGTTAAAAGAACATTAGAGTGGTTCTCTTTACCTAATGGGGCCACATCATATTCCTGATCTTCTCTTATAGCCTCATGCTCAGCATGTTGAACACCCTCTAAATTGTGATCTAGAGTTGAGACATGAAAGGTTACATTAATTAATACACCAATTGCAATTAAATATGTTTAAAAGAACATTAGAGTGGTCCTCTTTACCTAATGGGGCTACGTCACGTTCTTGATCTTCTCTAGCCTGATCATGTTCAACATGTTGATCACGCTCTACATGCTCTAAAGTTGAAACATGAATGGTTACATTAATTAATATACCAATTGCAATTAAATATGTTTAATTGTATTAATCCATACTATGTTTTGTATAGCACAAGAATACATCCAGTACCAGGATGCACACCATGACCTTCATCTACAGGTTGTGCTCCACCCTCACTAGGCTACATTCCAATGTCATGTGCAGTATTATCATTTCTTATCTACTTAAAACAAATAGGCACATAATTACTTTATGGTGGATATTAATATTGAATAGATTGTACAAGTATTCAATTTTAAATAAACTTTATTATTTTATTTACTTGTGTGTTAGATGCAATGGAAGATTATGTTTGCTCGGTCAAGACTGTTAGGAATTCAACCACGACTCCATAGCCTTATTGGAAGGAAATCTTCAGGTCTTCTTCTATGGGAACTTTGTTGAATTCAAAGCCCTACATTTTTCAATAAGATCATGAATTTTTCTTCTATAGTGTGATAAAACCAAAATTGTTTGCAATTTATTTTTTGGATGCAATATTTCATTTATTGATACTTACAATTAGTGTAGCTAATTTCATATAACCACCAGAGCCAAGTTTGTGTTGCCCATGTTTTTCTAGTCTTTCCTTTGTTTCCTTTGATGTGTTAGGCAGCCTATGAAAAGTTTGAAATATGTTAGATTATGTAAAAATAAAGTGTAATCAATATATAATTACATTGTTGATAGTATCACATACCTTCCTTGGCCTGATGGTGTCTTTCCTTTTTTCTTTTCAGTCTTCTCCTTTCCATCTGACACTAGGTCCTTCCACTTCCTCTCTAGAATCATGGGGGGTGCTCATACTTTTTTTTCTTCTCTAAATATGACCTATATTGGTCCCTCACATACTTTAGATAGGTACCAGCTTTCTTAAGGACCTTCATTTGGTTGAATAGTGAACAACACAACTAAACTATTAATGAGCTCATCTTTAAATCTTCATTTTGGGCATTCCACCATGTACGTATGGTGGGCCTGAAGAGCTCCAATGTAATATCACTTAGATGTTTATAAAAAACATCATTTCCTACAGAATGATCATGGGATCATTAGTCTAAAAATAGCGATCAATAAGTAAATTTCAAATGGATTATATATAATAATGATTAAAATATTTTAAAGTACCTGGGACCTTCTCTATCTTTATGGGAACAAAATCCTCAGTCACCACAAATGTGACCAGAAATGTTCTTGTACTAGTAATACGAGAAGATCCAAGAAATGTTGCTAAAACATCACCAATACTAGTTGTGGCATCTGCATCCCCAAGTACACATCCTGACACATGTTCTGGAATGTGTTCACTATGAGAGGGTGCACTACCCAATGTCTGCATACTATTTGTTTCTGACATTTCAGATGAAAATATAGGCATGGATGATGGGGTTGGATGATGTGGTGTATGTGTAGGAAGATCAAGATCAACAATTGTACCAACCCCTACTCCTTGGGAAACACCTACAGTACCCTAACCATGGCTAGTAGCATCATGAGGATGCAAATAATCCTATAAAAACAACACATTTTAGTTCATGACATAAAACAGTACAAAATATAAAACCATGAATGAACTTATGTTATAATTAAAGACCTCACGATAACTTACTTGCAAGTTTTGTGCTCTCTCAATCAATATTTTAACCCTCTCTCTTATCTCATTTGTTTGAGGCACTATGAATATCAACTTAAGGATTTCTTCATTACATTTGTTTGGGTCTTCCTTAACATATTAAGAGGGCTTGTTGAATATGTGATGTCATCATCACATAATATTAACTACACCTCCCTATGGATGTCCTCCTCTACTACTGATTCCTTTCCCTGATCAGCCGACTGCATCAAGAATATTAAAAACATTATCAAAATTAACCCAAGGAACTTATGAAAAAAACATAAAATAAAATATTTTTCTCATATCTAATTTGTACAATTATAATGAGGTAAACCTGTCAAGTAGAAGTGGTTGAAGATGCATCACGATCTATGCTTTGGGCTGAATCCTTCCCCATATGATCAATGTTCCGTTGTGACAAAAATTAAATATAAAAAATCATTACCGAAATGAAACCAATAGAATTACAAAAAAAAAAGAATAAAATGGTATATTGGAGTCATTAATTGGAAGTTGGGTAAAATGGTACATAGTACGTACCACCCCCATGGTAACTGTGTTTGTAACTAAGTGATTCAAATTGTAATCAATTAGCAACTCTTCCCCTATAGTTATTGATTTTATTGCACATACGAATACACAGTTTCCCTCACGCACTTCAAATATGTAATTGGGTTGCTTATTTGTTGACCCAGGTCATGTACTATTTATAAACCCTGCAATATTCCCTGATACTTTTAGCCTTCTGTCAATGTACATAGCCACTCCTTTATTTTGATCCTTATCTTTTAGTTGTATATAATTTGTTGACAGTGCATACCTATGCATACTTCATGTATATCGAACAAACTCCATCCAATATTTGTAACTATAATAGGGTCCAACATACTCCATCAATTTAGTAACTTTATCATAATACACATTTATGTTTTCCATGGAAAATAATCCCAAACCATGTAATGATGATGGTGCTATGCGATATATCCTCTTGTTGACACAAAAATCAATGTTTATTAGAGGAAGTTCCTTGGGTACCTATTGTTTCCTTAGATGTTTGTACCTCAATGGCACCTCGATGTCACCTATGCTCTCATCATCATAAGAACACGACCCTGATTCAACAAGAAAAAAATCCATGCATTTACAAAATTTTCTTCTAATATTTTGACCTCTAGTTGATCTCAATCTTTTAGACCTACTACATGTCTCACTTTCCTCTTCTCTTCTTGAATATCCCTCACTCAAGGAAGACAAATTTGACAAATACCTATTTGGTGGTACCTACACTCATAAGGATGTTGGATGAAGTTATTCATGGTGATTTGATCCCAATGTGACATTATGATAAATCTATCATTTCATCGTTAGAATTTGGCAGGTTATAAGATAATCAAGTCTTGATAGATTACAAGTTATTGTTACTACCATCCAAATGCATCCATCACAAATCAAATCTGCTTAATGTTTTAAATAAACTTGAAGGGAAACACCACCAAGTGGTTTATTGGACATCTACATGACTAAAAATAGAATAAAATTTACATTTAATTTCCATATGTCTAAGTGGTTAACAGGGAGGGAGTGTGTACTAGTCATGGTTAAGTCATCATAAGTTTATGCTTTGGCAATAAAAATTGTTTAAGTCATCTTAAATCTTCCTATTTCTAATTTCTAGGATACTTTTGGTATGTTTTAAGGTAGTTTGAGTGGTTGCATCAATGTTCTAGTCCTCTATGAAAAGGTTTCATCATCTTCAAATAGTGAAGGTTAGTGCTCATAGTCATTTGAAACAAGAAAATTTTCATTATGTATGATGGTAGGATTTGATAACTTAAAAGAATTGGCTACCCAACAAACTTAAAGTTAAAAGAATTTTTTTTAGTTTAAGGGGTTAGCACTTTCTTTCAACTTTTCATATTGGTTTGATGCTTCAAATGATGCATTTCTTATCCCACTTCTATCATATTGTATTCCCATCCCATTGCAATTGTTGATACCAAAATTTCATATCAAATACCACATTCTTCAAGCAATTTTCTATGTTTTTACTATTTTTCTAAAGTTCTTTTGTGTTGTATGGATCCGTACAAGCTTGAAATGCTCTGAGATTATTGGTTTAGATAAATGTATGTGTTTATACAACCTTGATATGCTCTGAGATCACTATCTTGTGGGAGAAAACAATAAAATACAAGGACTTCCCTATTTTGCTTGTGTAAGGGTTTGAGGGCTAAATATAAATGACATCCACCAATCCAACGACTGTCTTGGAACTATAACTTGGTGGATTGGTGTGCAACATGGTATGATATAGGTTCATTGCATTTAGGGGCTATTAAAGCAAGTAACTTGGCATTGAATTGATTCCCTAGGGCTAACAAGGGAAATTTTCTTATGAATTTTTGGTTGTTAAGTTAAGCTTTGTCAATTTTATGGATATATTGGTAGATTCATGGTGACACTATTTGATAGTCCAATCTATAATTCAAAAAATATATATCTCTAACAACTCTAAGAGCTATAATGGGATGGCCACCATCCTAGGAAAGATTCTTCATTCTCACTTTTAGGTGTTAAAATTTAAGAATACCTTGATTGATGAAAGAGCCAAAAGAGCCTTTCTCCATGGTATCCAAGTACACATAGTAGTGGTATTCTCTTATATGGTTGGACATGATTTAAATAACTTAGCTAGGAATTATTCATTTAGCCTAAGGTTTTCTCATAATGCCATCATTGGAAAAGTATGATCTAATTCTTCTATTATGAAGAATTGGTCTATGTGCCTCTAGTAATCACTATAAATGTTTGTAAGCATAAAATGACTAATTGCATCAGGTAGAAGAGAATCAACTTTGAGCTCTTCAAAGATTATATTCCTCTATTCATAACTTTTAACGGTTGTGTGTGGAGGAGGTTATCACTACCAAGAAGGAAGGAGACCTTTCCTTGCATATGTTTGTGGTGGAGGTATTAAAGAAGAATTGTATGCCTCTATTTCCATTCATTATATCTAGCTTATCCTAGCATATACTTGGACTAAGTCTACAATTGCTTTAGAATCATGCGATGAAGGCTATGTGTGATGAAATCCTATACCTTTGGGGGTGGCAATGTACAAGAAGGTCTTTAGAAACTAGGCATGAAAATTGTAGGTTAAAGAGAATGGGGGTACCAAACTTATAGTACTCATTGTCCCTTGGTCATCAATTTTCCATGAGTGCCATCAACCTCATCCTCGGTGCTGATATTGACCTCTCTTTCACTCCTCCAAACTCATCCTCAATGTTGGTATTGACCTTGTTTCCACTCCTCTGCTCTTCATCGGCGCTAGTATTGACCTTGTTTTCACTCCTCCAAACTCTTCCTCAGCACTGGTATTGACCATTCACTTAGATCCAATTTGATAAGCTACAACCTAGTTTCGTTAGGTTTTAGATTATGTTAATTAAATTGAAAATTATGGCACCATTTAGCTAGGTTTTAATATTCCACAATATAGTTAAGTATATATTAGTTAAATATATATTAGCTATATTAGATTTATATTTTGTACCTCATTCTTGTAGATTAATAATAGACATTCATGTTCTTTCTCCATGAAAGCATATATTCTATATTTTCCTTGGTTTTATCCCAATGAAAAATATAATTAATATAATAGTAATATTATATTAAATTATATATAATATAATTATATTTATTATTATATAATAGTATATATAGGTTGTTACCTGATATTTTAGAGGATTTGACCATTACACTACAACTACTTTACCATTAAATGGCAATTGAAACTTGTTTTCCAGTGACACAATAGTGGTTTCTAGGCATGAGATTTGTTTCAAGCTCAAATCTCACAATATATGTAGCCTATTAGCTAATAGAAAGAGATATAGAAATTAAAAGATAGAGAATGAGAGAAAGAGATAAACTTAGATAGATAGGGAGAGAAAGAGAGAGAGTATGAGAGAGAGAAATATAAGAGATACAAAGGAAAAGAGAGATGGAAAAGAGAAACTAAATTTTTATTAGTTGTTTCATGTCAACAATCCAAGGATGGCATGTGTCCTTGGTGAGTTATGATCAAGGTAGCATGCCATTTGATTAAAGATATGGTAATTCTCCTTTAAGACCTCTTCAATGTACCCATTGCACACTTAAGGAAACAAAGATAAATATAGGGAATAAAATATAGAGAGGAAGATAATGAGAAACATACAAATAGAAAGGGAGACAAAGAGATAGAGAGAGGTAGAGAGATAAAGAGATAAGGATGAATAGAAAGAGATATAGGGAGCATGATTCATGTATCTCTCCTTGTTGCTCTCTCTCCCTAAACCCTAAACCCTAAACCCTAAACACTCTTCTCTATCTCTTCCCCTCTTCTCTATCTCTCCTCCTCTACCTATCTATATCCCTTTCTCTCCCTCCCCCTCTCTATCTCCCCCTCTCTTTCTCTCACCATCTCTAGTCCCTCCCTGTCCCCCCTATCCATCAACTCTCTATCTCCACCTCTCTTCCTTTCTCTTACCATATATCTCTGTCTCTCTTTCTCTTCCCATATATCTCTATCTCTATCTCTATCTCTATATCTCCCACTATCTATGCCACTCCCTCTTCCCCCTCTATCTATTGAGCTATCTCTCCCTCTCCCCCCTTTCTTTTTTATTCACTCTATCTCTCCCTAGCTCCATCTCTCCTACTCTATATCTCTATCTCTATTTCTCTTTTTATCTCCTTCTTAGTCCTCTCTCTATCTCTTTCTATCCATATATTTCTCTACCTCTATCATGATCTCTCTATCTCTTTCACCATCCCCCTCTATCTCTCTATATCACCCTCTTCTCTATCTCTTTCACCATCCCCCTCTATCTCTCTATATCACCCTCTTCTCTATCTCCCCCCTCTTCTCTATCTCTCCTCCTCTACCTATCTATATCCCTTCATCTCCCTTCCCCTCTCCATCTCCCCTTCTCTATCTCTCACCATCTCTACCTCCCCATCCCCCCTATCCATCAACTCTCTATATCCACCCCTCTTCCTTTCTTTGATGATTTCACTATATTAGCAAGGGAAGGATACGATATGGTTCTCAAAAAATTTCTGCAATAAAACATGAAGAAGGGTTTGTTGGAACTATAAAAAAATTTAAAATTTTATAATGATTTACTCATGTAAAATTCTCAATAATAATTAACTACATTTTGAGTCAGAAAAGGATGTAATTGGCCCTACAGAATATAATTACCCATGGTCACCCTGTTCTACTCCTAAAAAATCCTTCTGATAAAAGATATTGTGCAAACAAATTACGTCAGCATGAGCTAGTATGGGTCTTCCCAACCTATTATGGGTTACAAGCAGTTTTTAGCACATCGATGAGACATAAAAACTATTGTAGTGATCAAGATTACTAAAGAAGACATATCATGGAGATTGGCTTATTGTCTCATCGATGAAGATAATCTATCAGCAAGACAAGTCATCTTGGCATGAAAAATATATGTTGGCCTGAACGTTTAAGTCTCACCCATGAAGTTTCATCGGTGAGACCATCATTTCCTTCATTGACAAGAGCACTAGGAAAATATCAGTGATACATGTCCAATTAGTGTAAGTCCTAAAATTTCACTCGAACCACTTAGTTACACTAACAAGAGGATATCGGCAAGAGTTCTAGCGACATATTCAAGACCAAAAGAAAAGATATTGGTGAGACTTATAACATCAGAGGAACCACTGAATGTGTTAGCGATACTAAAATTCAAACCAATGAAGAAAAAAATGAACCAAAATGATTGTTAGGGTAACTCTTGGCGATGTATATGAGACAAATGTCAACATCGATCAGATGTGTAGAGTGTTACCCTAATAAACAAAGTATTTAGTGAGCGTTGGTTGGGGCCTAATGTATAGATTGTCCAAAGTTTGAAGGTGTCTTGTTGACCAGTTCATTTGATGTGTTATAGGCAAGACTTATAACATCAAAGGAACCACTGAATGTGTTAGCGATACTAAAAGTTAGGTCGATGAAGAAAAAAATGAACCAAAATGATTGTTAGGGTGACTCTTGGTGATGTATACGAGATGAATGTTAACATTGGTCAGATGTATAGAGTGTTACCTGATTAGTAGAGTATTCAGTGAATGTTGGTTGGAGCCTAATGTATAGATCACCCAAAGTTTTAAGGTGTCTTGCTGACCAGTTCATTTGATGTGTTATCGACAAGACTTATAACATCAGAGGAACCACTGAATGTGTTAGCAATACTAAAATTTAGGCTGATGAAGAAACAAATGAACCAAAATGACTGTCAGGGTGACTCTTGGAAATGTATATGGGACAAATTTTAACATCGGTTAGATGTGTAGAGTGTTACCCCAATCAACAAAGTATTCAGTGAACATTGGTTGGGGCCTAATGTATAGATCGCCCAAATTTTGAAGGTGTCTTTCTGACTAATTCATTTGATGTGTTATCGACGAGACTTATAACATCGAAGGAACCACTTAATGTGTTAGCAATACTAAAAGTCAAGCCAATGAAGAAAAAAATGAACAAAAATTATTGTTGAGGTGACTCTTGGCGATGTATATGGGACAAATTTTAACATCGGTCAAATGTGTAGAGTTTTACCCTGATCAATAGAGTATTTAGTGAACATTGGTTGGGGCCTAATGTATAGATCACCCAAAGTTTGAAGGTGTCTTGTTGACTAGTTCATTTGATGTGTTATCAATGAGACTTATAACATCAGAGGAACCACTAAATGTGTTAGTGATACTAAAAGTCAAGCTGATGAAGAAACAAATGAACCAAAATGATTATCAGGGTGACTCTTGGTAATGTATACAGAACAAATGTTAACATCGGTCAAATGTGTATAGTGTTACCCCGATTAGTAGAGTATTCAATGAACATTGGTTGGGGCCTAATGTATAGATCGCCCAAAGTTTGAAGGTGTCTTTCCAACCAATTCATTTGATGTGACAGTAAGGAATTCAAAAATGTGTTAAATTCATGCTTGGAGTTAAAAAATTAATGGTGCCACAGAGTATAGGTAATTTCATAAATTGAAAGGAAATCATTGCAAAATGAACATTGTTGCAAATTGGTAGCAAAGGAAACGAGGAGAGAAACAAAGGCCAAAGAATTGTTTCAGTTGAAAGACCTCAATTTTAAGCGAATAATATGGAATCCACTAGCTTGGGGAAGTTGAAAGGTAGAAAACAAAGTGAGAGCAATCACCCGAAGAGTAAGAAGTAGAAAGTTGAGTCTAGAATTGAGTTGGAGGGTGCTGAACAAAAGTTGAATCAGGATTTAATTGACCAATTGCCTGGCTTTGCGCCGAGAGGTAAGAACTCTGTGCAACTAAGGGTGGAAGTGGAAAAATTGGATGACAAATGCAAGCACATAGGAGACATTTGGACCCCAATAAGAGGCTATGAATTGTTTAGATTTCACTTTCACCGAAGAGATCGTTTTCAGCCAGTTTGTAATATGTGGCATATAAATTTGGAAAAGATGGTTTTCCCTAATGTGTTTTTCAATATAGAGCTAGTAAAATTGTTGGCCACCCACCACGACTTAAAACTTAAGCCCATATACGAACCGTCTAGGAAATCCTTCATATACATATCAAAGGCTTGAATAAGTGAGGTTTTTAAGTTGGAAGGATAGAGTAATGAGAAAATTGTGAATGAAGAGTTGGAAAAGGATTTTTGGAGAATGGACACCACTTACAAGGTTTGGAGGTTTCCCTTACATAGAATTAAACAAGATGGTAAAACTGTCCCACTTGATGATGGTGATGGGCCTCCTTTCCGTGTGGACTTATTTGAGCCCTATATGAGATATACCTATTTCTCGGTAGGACAAGTGTTGGGTATGGAAGTTCCTAAGTATGTGTCCATTATTCCCATGGTAATTGCAGCTAACATTCAATGTCATAATTCTATATTTTTTGACTATGCTTCATTTGTCTCCAAGGAACTCGACTTAGCATTGATGGCAATCAAGAATAAATCCCATGTTTTTCACCTTAGGCATTATTCTCTTTAAATGCATCTAGTATTGTACTTCGGACAAGAGTTAGGGATTTGGCCAGAAAAGTTTAAGGTTTCACAATTGGATAAAGAGGGAAATTGTTACCCATTCAATTGTGGACTGCCATTTGGGATAGTAGGTTTGCTAATTCCAATTACCTATATTTTGAAGAATATTTTGTAAAGCCAATATATGAATTCTATAGTCATCCTTGTGTGCACTCATTGTCTGATGAAATAAAATTCTTCCTCAAACCTAAGGAATTTAATAGACCAGTTGATCATAATTGGGGAGAATGGTATTGCTTGGAAGATGTTATTATTGTAAGGGTGTTTGGTTTTGAGGATTCTCCATTCATTTTTCCTAAAATAGTCCTGAATAGGATTGCATATTTGGAAATTGTAAGACAAATGGATTTTTCTAGTTTCATGAATTTTGGTTCATTCAGGAAATAGGCATTTATGCCTATTACTCTATGTTTTGGTGATTTTACTGTTCCTGCAAAGGAAGGATATGATTTGAATAATGGTCCACCAAGAAAAGGTTTTGATCCAGAGGGATATATCAATTCTTCCAGAAAAAGGATAAACTTTGGAGGATATGATCATGTGCCTTATCAGTTTGATGACATGATTAGAAATTTGGAGGCAAAGGAAGTAGAGAGAGTGGTGGAGGAATACAACTAAGGGTTGTAGAATATAGGGTTCCCTTTTTCTAGAGATGAGGAATCTGGAGAAGATATGCCACAAGACCTACCCAATAGGATTTCTAGATTAAAAACTCAAGATTACAACTGCCCTCCTAGAGAACCAAGTGTTGAAGAGAGCCAAGATACAAACACCAAAGAGATGGCATATAGGTCACTTGTAGTAGAAAATGAATTTGTGAATTCTTTAGAATTTATATCTTTCTTGTATAAACAAAAGGGAAAGGAGATAAGGGAGACAATTGATAATATTACACCAATCAATGAGGAGCAACTACTAAATAATTTGAATTTAATTGTGGATAGAGAAATTGCTAATATGACCCCTGATAAAGGCAGGAAAATGTTAGAAGATGTTGGAGTTATAATCTTTCCAAGGCTGGATTTAAATTTTCCATTGGTCTTTGATGGCTTCTTACAGGATAATAGTGCTACACAAAAGCTTAGTCGAGAGGGGGTGACAGAAATATATGTTGGATCCAAATATAACACAGATGAAGGAACACTCATGATATGGGCCTTGTATCCACCTCATAGAAAGTTAGTGGTGATTGATACTGAGAAATAATTTGGACATGTCATGACTCTGAAGGTTGGAGAGGTAGATCCTATGGTGACTGCAGACGTTGGGATTAATGTGGCCAAACTGAATAAAGCCCAAATACAAATATTGATCAAAGAAAAGGAAATGTACAAAATGAGTAATGAAAGGATCATAAGAGAAAATGATCATTTGAAGGACATGTTAGGAGTCACAATGGGGCTCCTAAATTAATAACACATGGTGAAATTTCATAGGTAAAAGATCATTGGGATGAGTCAACTGAATATTCACAAGGTAAATATGGTACACTCGCAGCAATAATCAGAAAAAGGAAGGCCAACTTAATGATTTGGTTGAATAACCTATGGGGAGCATATTCAAAGAACCACATAACTAGAATTGCCATTCTATCTCAAGAACAGTTTGTCAACTATTCACTTTCATGCTTACACAAGTTGTAAACAATTTATATGCTTGACAGTTTGAATTATATGTGTTGAAGACTTTAGAATTTCAATTACATTAATTTATGGATATGTTGTATCTATAACACTACAAAACCATATGCTCTTTGCATTTACACTTGCATTTAGAAATACACATTTATATACATAGATATAGATTTCTTTAATGATATGTTGCATTTATTGTTCTAGGAGAGCATCCAATAATTGCATTTACATTTACATTTTCAAATACATATACATACATACATACATACATACATATATACATATATGTGTGTGTGTATCAATTATATTTAGTGTTTAGACACAACCCATTAGGTCTACACATGGATAAAAATTCATAAAATCATATCTCCCATAAGTCAAATATAATTCTATCAAGAAATTAATATCAAATAGATAATATAATCGCATAACTCATACATTTCAATGTCATTGATCTTCTTCTTCATCCAACTCTTTGTCTATATCATCCAATCCAAATTTGACATTGTAAGGATTGGTCATATCATCATCATCATCTTTGATATCATTTTTGATAATGTCATCATCCACACATATATCATCTTCATGAACATTAACTCCTACATCATCATGATCTAGTTCCTCCTCTTTGACATCTTCGTTAGACACATCATCAACTAACTGTTGATCTACATCATCTTCTAGTTCTTCAGTATCTTCTTCTTCCACCACATTATTCTTTATTGGCCTTCCTCTTGGATCATGTTTAACAATAAATGACCAACCTAGTTTACCTAAAACTTCTGAGTAAAATACCTACTCACATTGGCTTGGAAGAACATTAGGGATCATTTCCAACTCGCTCGTTCGACCTTGTATTAAGCATGGTAAATCCATTACCATGTTCAATAATAGTTCTCTCAGGATCACTTTCATTCAATCATAGCCTATATCATAGGATAACGAACTGAACTAATTTGAAGGACATAAAGTCACACTCAATTTTATCATCCAAAATAAGTCAAACTCAAGTATATCAAGGTTGTGGGTCAGCTAAAGTTGAAATAAACCTCTAGAGAAGGCCAGCTTCCTTTGTGCTATCACCTAAACTACTAATCCTTATGAGGGAAAGGGAGAAAGAGTGCATGAAAATAAAACTAAAACCTATGGTGATGCACCAACTTTAATAAGAAGGCATACAACATAGCTTAAACACACAGTTTCAATCAATGACAAAACATTAGTCATACACAACTCAATCACATATGTTTTCTGCATAAACATTTCATGAAAAGGTTCATATGGCTATACTCCTAGAAGGAAGGAATAACTCCACAACTAGATAATACTGCATTTTGAACACATCTCACAACCTACAAAAATACATATTGCTCTATAGAAAGGTGCTGAAATAAGACATAACCACAAGGAATCATACAGTTTCACAAGTAGTTTCATCAATTATACAAATGAACACGATTTTAATAGAGAGATTGAAAAGGTAAAGTACTTATACTCATTGATTTCAATGGTGAATACTGATATACATGTCTGTCATGAGCTACAAAACATGGCCTCTCTTCTACAAAGAACTCTACAAGTTATAGAAGTAGAAAAAGCACTAAGTCTGAACTATCTACCAAAAGGAAAAAAATGCCATATATACAAAAGAGTGTCAGCCCCTTAGGTCTTACAAAAATATCTCCCCTCGAGATAAAGCTCCCTCAAATATTTTTGATGAAATTAATGTTGCATCCCTGTGGCCATGTCAGTGTGGAGTCACTCCAGGAATGGCCTCCCTGATCTTTTGCAACTACCGCATTCACTTTTGGTCTCGTGTCCGCTTTCTAATATCCCTGTTGAGCACTTTGAATGCTCCTAATCTCATAATAGATACACGTTTCTTTTCATCCTATTGATCTTCTTCATGCTGGTGAGACTACCACGACCTACTTTTAGCTTTCTCTGATTGGTTAAGCATACTCCATGTAGATTCTTCAGGAGGTCAAAAGCTTCTCCTGTAGAATCACATGTCAGTGAGACACTAATCGTGTCTCACCCATGCAATTAAATCCTCCTGCAACCATCAACATAACATGGAACTGTCGATGAGAGTTCTTAGCGAGCCCAAAAATTCATGCCGATATTGCCTTTGGCATCGCCTAGAACATCGTCATGACTTATCGCTTTCAGCAAGATGTTACAATGAGCCCCTTGGAGTCATATAGAAATCTCTTTCATCGCTACGACCTTCACATTTCAGCAAGACCCTTTGGCAAACACACCTTGTTCTCCCCGAGATACTCCGTCGGCATGACATTTGGGTCGGCAAGACCTTACGCCAAACCCCTTATCCTTGGGAGAGCACGAAACAAGTTAGAGAGACATCATCAGGTCTAGGAGACCTTTCTCCAACTTGGAATATTACACCAAAGGCTCCCTTTATCTTTTGACGAGACCCTCCGCATCGTTGAGACCATATGCCGAAAGCTAAATCCTTGGGCAAGCTCTTTTCTTTTTTTCATGGAGACATCTTTATATCGGCAAGACCTCATGTCGAAAGAAAAACTACCTCAGCAAGCTTTCCTCATCTTCTATCGGTGAGAGTTTATTGATGTCACCCCGAATGCACTCCATTCTACCGAGCTCTACATTTCTTTCAGTGAGACACTAGCAAGTCGGGAAGACTTTATAGCAAGGTCCTCTTGTTATATCAATACTCGCTTCTGTCACTGAGACCTCACCATGTTGGCAAGACATTACCCTGACAGCTAGAAGCTACACCGATGTCAAATATGTCAGGGAGACCTCCTGCATTCAGTGAGACATTTTGGAAAAAGCACCAACTTTCACTAAGAGCCCATCCTTTCAAGAAGACATCTTGCCAAAGGAAAAACTTTAAGTTGAGAGCTCCCCGGTGAACTACCGTCGACGTGACACTGCATTCGGCAAGACCTTTTGTCGAAGATGCCTCCCTTCAGCAAGAGCCCTTTTAGTTGGTGAGACATTTTGAAGGTCTTGGGGACTCTCTCTCCTTAGAGTATTTTCATGCCAAACTTGAACAAGGCAGGCTTCCCAACTGAGTTCCCTGTGACCTAGCATCAAATTCATGAATTTTTCCCTTGTGTGAATGCTCCATTTGGCCTTCTCAAACCTCTGTCACATGATTTATCCTGCCTAATTCAGCCCGTGGGTGAAAATTAGGTAATATTTCTGGTGACCTTTGCTAGATGTTTGCCTACTAAACATGGAAAAATAGTAGCCAAAACTTGTCCATTGGGCATGGAGTCGTTAGGAAGCTCAGAAAAATTAAAACGTGTCTATAGCTTATAGGTCATAACAGATTGTCCATACCTCAAGAAACAGGAGAAACCAAAAAGGAAATATTTACTATGCTAAAACACCACTTAGGAAAAGGAAAAACATTTAAACTAAAGTACAGAAGCACTTATTGGAAACATAAACCTAAACTAATATGTACAATAGAGGAACTCCATCAGACTTGAAAACATGGCTTGAGGTGTATCCCATTAACTGGGATAGGAAGCACTTCCCCTTTTGTTGTGGCCAGTTGGTAAGCATTGTGCTCCCTACAGTCTCTAATAATAAATGAACCTTTCCACATGTTATCAAACTTAGTGTGATGGCCTAGCCTACTTTTCAAAACATCCCATTTCAGCACGAGATCTCCCACCTTGAAAATTTTTTTTTGTAGCCTTCTTGTCAAATGTCTTCTTTGTTTGGAGCTGATGATACTCCAAAGCTTTCATCACTCTATCTCTTGATTCTTCGAGCTCCATGAGCTCTGCATATCTTATGGACATTGGGTCCTGCTCCTCAAACATTTCTAACTAGTGAACAATGTCCAGAGCTGGAAGCTCTACAGATAGAGGCAATCTAACCTCTTTTCTATAAACTAACAGGTATGGCGAATTACCAATAGACCTCTTAGGAATCACTCTGTCTGCCCAAAGTGCATACTTTAATTTGATGTGCTAAGTCCTCTGATTATCCTCCATTGTTCTTTTGATAATCTTGATGAGGTTCTTATTTGTGCTTTCAGCTAAACCATTACCCTGAGGATAATAATTTGAGGATGTATTCAAATGAATGCCATGTTTAACAACCCAATCAATTACTCTTAAACCTATGAATGCAAGAGCATTATCAAATACAATAGAGTCAGGAAACCCAAATCTGGTTACTATGTCATCATAGAAATTCAATATAGAAGATTCGTTTGCCTCTTTTAATGCAACCGCCTATGTCCACCATGTAAAATAGTTAGTGGTTGTAAGTAACCACTTGTGACCAACACTAGATGGTGGATTTATTGGCCCAATCAAGTCAATGCCCCATCTCATGAAGGGCTATTGTACCTGAATTAGATGTAGAGGCATAGCAAGCAGCTCTTCTTTACCTACAAAAAGAGCACACTTCACACATTTCTTTGACCATGCATATGTATCTTTAAATAAGTTGGGCCAGTAGTAACCAACTCTCATTATCTTCCATGCAGTAGTCCTTGGAGCAAAGTGACCCCACGAAACTCCATCATGGAACTCATGAAGTACCTTCTCAACCTAATCACTATGAATATACCTTAATATAACACCGTTTAGATATTTTTTGAAAATAACATTGTTCACCAGAACATATGGTATGGACTGTAGTCTGAAGTATCTCCTTTTGGCTTTGTTCAAACCTGAAGGACACTCACTAGTTTGTAAAAAATGGGCCATGTCTTGAACCCAATTAATTGCTATCACAGGCACATCATCTTGAGCATCCTGAAACTCATTTGTATTAGCAAAAACAACATCCTTTTCTAATTCATTTTCACTAATTGACCCTGTGGAAAGCTGTTCACAGAGACCTTTACCTCTAACCAATTTGGTAATATTGACATCCACATCATATTCCATGACCTTAGTGATCCACCCTGCTCTTTTTTCATTCATATCTTTATTCAACAAAAATTCTCTCACACTTGAGTGTGCAACCAAAACATGAATCTTATTGTTTGAAACTAGAGGCTTAAACTTCTGCAGGCTTCTGATCATAGTGAGAACATGTTTCTCAACAAAAATATACCTCTTTTCATAATCAGTAAGTAATTGGCTAAAGAAAGCTATGGGTTGTTCTAAGTTATTACTATTTTTTTGTACTAGCATAGCAGAGATTGAACCAGAGCTGCCAAAAGCATACAAAAAGAAGTCTTTAGAAAAATATAGATTTACCAGTGTTGAAGTTGATGCTAAAGCTTCCTTGATTTCTTCAAAACTATGTTTTGCTTCTCCAGTCCAACTAAAAATTGCATTCTTCTTTAACATAGTTGTCAAAGGTTGTAACAGGTTTGCGACATCTGGGATGAACCTTCTCAAAAAGTTGATTCGCCCCAAAAAGCTCTATAGACCCTTCTTGTGACTGGGTAACGGCAGCCCAAGTATGGCTTTAACTCTTTTAGGGTCAATAGTAATTCCATCCTTTGATGCTATATGGCCTAATAGTTTACCTTCATGAAATGCAAAAATACTTTTTGTAGGATTGAGAGATATACCAAACTCTTTGCATTTTTCAAAAACTTGCTTAAGGTGTGACAAATGTTCATCAGCGTTCTTAGAATAAACTGTAATATCATCTAAATAAATCAACATAATCTTATTAATCAAACTTTGGAATGCCATATCCATGACCCTTTGAAATGTGGCACCAGTGTTAGATAAACTAAAAGGCATCCTTTTGTATGCCATGGTGCCCCACTTAGTTGTAAAAGAAGTTTTGAATTGATCCTCCTCTTTAACCAACACCTGGTTATAGCCCGAAAAACCATCTAATAAGAAAAATCTTTCTGAACCAACAACTACTTGTAAGATTTGTTCCATTGAGGGCAGCGGGTAATGATCTTTCAAAGATGCTCAGTTAAGATCCCTAAAGTCTACACAAAGTCTTATTTCACCACTTTTCTTCCTAACTGAAACAAGATTAGAAACCCAGGACGTGTGTTTAATTGGAAAGATGATACCCCCTTCAACTAGTTTGGTTAGCTCTTTAATCATTAAGGGCTCAATCTTAGGATTCAAGGGCCTTTGTTTTTGTCTAACAAGCTTAACACCAAGTTCTAACTCAATTGTATGTTCTACAATATGAGGATCAAACCCCCTTAAATCAAAATATTGCAAAGCAAAAACATCATGATACTCTTGGCATAAAACAATGAAAGCTTTCTTATCTTCAGCTGAACAGATTTTGCCCAATTTGAGAAGCTTACCTTTAAAGATTTCAACTTCCTCATAATGATCTTCTTTCACTTGGATGCTGACTTTTTTCTTCTTAAGCTGTTCATCAGAATTGAATATGACTCTAAGGTAACCATCCCTTTGGGAAGCTTGTTGGTCTTCAGCTGTATAACTTGATTATCATATTGTTGCTTAAGTTTTGCTTGTTTCACCGTGGAGAACTGATCTTCTTCGAGCAAGAAAGAAAGAATCTATTCATCACTATCAAAAACTTGCTAGTGAATGTTGTTATCAAGAGTTGATGGCCTAACAACCACTTTCACGTACTGTTGTATTCTCTCATTTCTAATATCACCTGGAATATCAAACTATGCTCCAATGGATGCAAGCCTATCAGCATGCTTGTTCTAGTTCCTTGGAATAGATACTAAGTGAAAGACATCAAACTCCTTAATCATATTCCACACTCTATTTTTATAAGACTTTAGTGTGTCATTTTTAGCAACATTCAAGCCTCTTATTTGGTTGATAATTAACTCATTGTCCCCATAAACTTTCAAGCGGGTTATTCCTCTCTTCCTTTCCCACTCAAGACCTTGAATAAGGCCCTCATACTCAGTAGTGTTATTAGAGCATGCAAAAGAAAAACAGAATGCAAAATAATACTTATCACCCCACGGAGATACAAGCATTGCACATCCTCCAACTCCATTTTTGCTTCTAGAACCATCAAAATGCATCTCCCATAATTCATTCTACTACTCAAACTGACTTTCTGCACTTCTTTCAAGATTTGGCATTTCTGTCCCAGCTTCATGCAATACATAATTACCCAGACCAACATCCTAAATAAGCTCATTTGGAATATCAACCACATTCTCAGCTGCCCATCCATTCAGGAGTACCTCAGGTACACTCACAGCTTGTAACTCTTGTGTTGCGGCAAGTTCGGTATCCTCGAAAAAAATAGAATTAAGATTTATAGCAGATGGCACATAAGGTTTGATGTGATCCTTGGCAAGGGACTCAAAATTTATAGTTACCTTAGTACCATACCTGGTCCTAAAAAGCATATGGGACCAATCTGAAGATAAATACCCTCCAATTTTAGTTTCAAAGTCTCTAGATAGGCATAACATAAAAAATGGAGGAAAATTTATGACAAACACATCTTGTGGGATTGAAAAATTAGGATAGGCATGTACTGTGAGATTTAGATTTTTAATAACACCTATAGTGTTTATTTTTGTCCCATCCAATTGAAGTAATCCCTTTTCTAATGGTTGGTATTGTAAACCTAGTTGGTCTGCAATATTTTTTGGCATTACCGAACTACTAGCCCCACTATCAACCATGCAATTGTGCACCAATTTATTCCCCACTATTAAGGAAACATAGAAAGGAGGGGGATTGACACCATTACTTTGTTGTGTGGTACTATCTACAAGTGCATTGGTTAAAACTGACTTTGTTTGGCCTAAAGAGACTTCACTTGGAAAATTTCAACTAACTGGATTTGATAAGGCTGACTGTAACAAATTTATTTGACCAGGGATTGCTAAAGAATCCCACATTGAAATTGAAACATTCATTTTTTTCATACTTTCAACAATGTTGAAAGGTGTAGATATATTTACCTTTGGCTATGTCTTTACAACAGCATGGTCAGGTTGTGCTAGACTTGCGGATGAAGCATGTAAAGGTTGCTCCTTACTAGTGTCATGACCTCACTGAAAAATGTGTGGTACTTGCTGATTTGATGGACCAAAAGCTCCCTTGTCTTTATTCATTGCTTGTTCAATTTCAAAATCCCTCTTCTTGGTTCTAGTATTAGCAGCAATAGATGTGTCATCCTAGTTCACTCCACAAAATTCTTCTTTATGCCAATTCAGGAGAGTTGAATCATCTGTAGGCTGATCCTGTTGTTGTGAATACGCTTCTTTAGGCAACTCTTGCACACCTACAACATTCTGCACCATAAGAGCTTGGTTGATCACACCATTAGAGCACATAGCTTGATTATGTGGCTGATTACATGGATAACACCTTTCATAATCCGCAGCCAAATTGTTTTGAACAGGAACAAGCTCTTTAACAGCACTAATTGGAGCTAGATTGTAGGCCTGAAAAGGCCTTGTAGCAATATTTTGTCTTGGGCCTTGGTAATTACCTTGATACTATTGTCTATTCCCTTGGAATTGTTATTGTTGACCTAGAAAAGGCTGACTTGAGGCCTGATTCTACTGTTAATAAGACCTAGAATAAGACTGTTGTTTCTCCAAGTTCACCAACTTGTTACCAAAAGTTTGTAAAAGACTTTTGATCTCTTGTAACTCATGTGACGTGCCTGAAACATCACTTTCTTGTTTATCAACAGCTGAAATAGCAGCTGGCAGCATTGGTATAGTTAGTAGAGGTGTAAAAGGAGGTATCTACAAAAGGATATTTACATGAATCTCTAGAAATATAGGCATTGGTGGCCTAAGAGAAAGTTTACCAACCTTTATTAGGTTGTTTTTAGCTCTAATTTCTTTTTCAAAAGCATCTAGTAGAGAAACCCCTCCCATTGATTGTATCATAAGAGCTATATCACTGTTAAGAGCCCTCAAAAAGTAAAAAAATGCATATTTTGGAGGTGGCCTCACCATTGCAGGGATTCTATCCCAAGTTCTTTGAAATTTGAAATTGAAATCATTCATCTACTCTTGTGGAGCCCTCTTAAGTGTAGTTAATTGTTCCAATAAAGACAAGTTATTAGACCTGTCCTGAAATTGTTTATACAACTTATCTCCAAATTCATCCCAAGTTGCAATTGAACTAATTGGTAGGCTCCTATACCATTGCACATCTCTTCCTTTCAGTGAAGTAGCTAATAATCTCATAGCAACATCCTCTTGGGTTATGTGATGGACTCTGCATAATGAAGCCACATCTCACATTTGTTCAATTAGGGTAGTTTGATCTTCTCCTGTGAAAGTTGGCAGACTCTTCAAGGCTGGCATTGGAATGTCATTGTGTTGTGCCAAATTCAAGGGGCTCCCTCCATTAAAAGCAACAAAGGGTTGATTCCTTAGAGCGGCCATTGGAGGTGGCTAAGATGGATTTACTTACACTCTAGAGGAAACCAAAGATGGGACAACAATGTGTGATCCCACAAATGGAGTGGATTTAGTTCTTCTAGAATAAATAATTGTTGTTCTTTGCCTTTCTATTGCTTAGCCTTGTCTTCTTGGTGGTGACAGCTGCAAGTATTTGAAAGGAACTAAGCTACTCCTTGTCTGAACTCTTCTCATAAACTATAGAAGGTACTGATTCTAAAGTTCTTTCTCTCTATGGAGTTGCTAAGTATGCACAAATGACTTTTGTAAAGCCTAGAACTCGCTAGTTGCATACTAAACCAACAACATAATGTGGAACTTGTCCTGCCGGGCATGCCAAAAACTGTTGTCACCTAGAAATGCACCCTATGCAAAGTTATAAAAACTGAGCTTTCTAGAGAAACATGGGATCATTTCAAGGCTCTGGGTCACCTAAAGTTAAAATGAACCTCCGGAGAAGGCCAGCTTCCTTTGTGCTATCACCTAAACTACTAATCCTTATGAGGGAAAGGGAGAAAGAGTGCATGAAAATAAAACTAAAACCTATGGTGATGCACCAAATTTAATAAGAAGGCATACAACACAGCTTAAACACATAGTTTCAATCAATGACAAAAGATTGGTCATACACAACTCAATCACATATGTTTTCTGCATAAACATTTCATGAAAAAGTTTGTATGGCTACACTCCTAGAAGGAAGGAATAACTCCACAACTAGATAATACTATTTTTTGAACACATCTCACAACCTACAAAAATACATATTGTTCTATAGAAAGGTACTAAAATAAGACATAACCAAAAGGAATCATACAGTTTCACAAGTAGTTTCATCAATTATATGAATGCACACGATTTTAATAGAGAGATTGAAAAGGTAGAGTACTTATACTCATTGATTTCAATGGTGAATATTGATATACATGTCTTTCATGAGCTACAAAACATAGCCTCTCTTCTGCAAAGAACTCTACAAGTTACAAAAGTAGAAAAAGCACTAAGTTTGAACTGTCTACCAAAAGGAAAAAAATGCCCTATATACAAAAGAGTGTTGGCCCCTTAGGTCTTACAAAAATATCTCCCCTTGGGATAAATCTCCCTTAGATCTTTTGATGAAATTAATGCTGCATCCTCGTGGCCATGTCAGTGTGGAGTCGCTCCAGGAATGGCCTCCCTGATCTTTTGCAACTACCGCATTCACTTCTAGTTTTATGTCTGCTTTCTAATCTCCCATTCAAGTGCTTTGAATGCTTCCAAGCTCAGAATAGATACACATTGCTTTTCATCCTACTGATCTTCTTCATGCTAGTGAGACTACCACAACCTACTTTTAGCTTTCTCTGATTGGTTGAGCATACTCCATGTAGATTCTTCAGGTGGTCAAAAGCTTCTCCTATAGAATCGCATGTCAGTGAGACACTAATCATGTCTCACCAATGTGATTAAATCCTCCTGCAACCATCGGCATAACATGGAACTGTCGATGAGAGTTCTTAGCGAGCCCAAAAAGTCATGTTGATATCACCTTTGGCATCGCCCAAAACATTGTCATGACTTATTACTTTCAGCAAGATGTTACAATGAGTCCCTTGGAGTCATACAAAAATCTCTTTCATTGTTGAGACCTTCACCTTTCGGCAAGACCCTTTGGTGAACACACCTTGTTCTCCCTGAACTACTCCATTGGTGTGACATTTGGGTCAGCAAGACCTTACACCGACCCCCTTATCCTTGGGTGAGCACAAAGGAAGTCAGAGAGACATTATTGGGTCGGGGAGACCTTTCTCCAACTTGGAATATTACATCAAAGGCTCCATTTATCTTTTAGCGAGACCCTCCGCATCACTGAGACCCTATGTCGAAGGCTAAATCCTTCAGCAAGATCTTTTCTTTCTATCGGGGAGACATCTTTATATCAGCAAGACCTCATGTCGAAAGCAAAACTACCTCGGTGAGCTTTCCTCATCTTCTATCGGTGAGAGTTTATTGATGTCACCCTGAATGCACTCCATTCTACCGAGCTCTACATTTCTTTCAGCGAGAAACTAGCAAGTCAGGAAGACTTTATAGTGAGGTCCTTTTGTTATACCAATACCTGCTTCCGTCGCTGAGACCTCACCATGTCAGAAAGACATTACCCTGACGGCTAGAAGCTACACCAATGTCAAATATGTTGGGGAGACCTCCTGCATTCGGTGAGACATTCTGGCGAAAGCACCAACTTTCACTGGGAGCCCATCCTTTTAGGAAGACATCTTTCTAAAGGAAAAACTTTAAGCCGAGAGCTCCTCGGTGAACTACTGTGGATGTGACACTACATTCGGCAAGACCTTTTGTCAAAGATTCCTCCCTTCAACAAGAGCCCTTTTAGTTGGCGAGACATTCTGAAGGTCTTTGTGACTCTCTCTCCTTAGAGGATTTTCATGTCGAACTTGAACAAGGTAGGCTTCCCAACTGAGTTCCCTGTGACCTAGCATCAAATTCATGACTCTTTCCCTTGTGTGAATGTTCCATTTGGCCTTCTCGAACCTTTGTCACATGATTTATCCTGCATGATTGAGCCTATGGGTGAAAATTAGGTAACAATAACATCCAAGAGTTAGTTCTTTTGTAATCTCTTTTTAGAAAGAGTACTTTTCATTATTAGAGAGTCTAAAAGTTAGTTTTAAGCAGCAAAAGAATCAAAGACAATCCTATGTCTTGGGCAGAGTTAGTTTCACTGTGATTTTGAGAGTCCCTAAAGAAGTTTAAGGCCCATCCCATCAATGTAAGCCTAGTATAAATGGTGGGATGGGATAAGTAGGGTGTCCTTTATGTTATTTTGTTTTGTGTGAGTGCAGGGTATCAAGAATATGGTGTTGTGTTTCTAATTTAAAGTTAATTTTTTGTGTATTTCTCATAACTTGTATTTCTAATTTGGTAACATCCAAGAGTTTGTTCTTGTGTAATCTCATTTTAGAAAGATTACTTTTCATTTTCAAAGAGTCTAAAAGTTAGTTTTAAGCAGCAAAAGAATCAAAGACAATCCTATGTCTCAGGTAGAGTTAGTTTCACTGTGATTTTGAGAGTCCCTAAAGAAGTTTAAGGCCCATCCCATTGATGTAAGCCTAGTAGAAATGGTGGGATGGGATAAGTAGGGTATCCTTTATGTGATTTTTTTTTTGTGTGAGTGTAGGATATCAAGAATATGGTGTTGTGTTGCTAATTTAAAGTTAATTTTCTGAGTTTTCCTCTTGAAAATGAAGGTTTCCAATAGGGTATATGAGAAATAATGTATGCATGTCCAAGGATATGTTTCTAAAGGAATTTTCAGACATAATGTAGCAAGATTTCAATTTTTGGATGAAGTATTGGAGGCTTGTAAGGGTGATAATCACAAAACCCTTATTGTTTTGGGTGTTTCCAGCCTAAAGTTAAGGGTTTTTTAATACACTTTCTAAATGGGTCTTTCAATATTTGAAAGTGGATAAATCTAGTGTTTTGTGACCTTTACTTTGACTGTTTGAGGTTTTCTAACAATTTGGAGTTGAAAAAAAGGTGGATGCTTTGTAAAATAGTCCTATTCTAGTAGCCTTTCTTGGGCATACAATCTAAAATTTTCTAGTTTCTCTAGTATAAACCATTCTGAGTTTTTTATATGATGATATGGACATTAAGAGGTCTCTAAATGTGCCTTTGGATCTTGGTTTTGAACCTAGTGTGAGTGGTTCACCTGATCTAGGGTATGGAGGTCTATTGCCAATTAATGTTTAGATTTCATGGATAGTGGAAATTTGTGTGTACAAGGAAGTGATTTGTATGAGTTTTGAGGAAAAAGAAAGTGAATTAATAATTTTATCTTCTCTTGAATCTGATTGGGTTTGATTTACCCTCATGAAATGATGTTGTTGGTGTTGTTGTTGGATCCTCTGCATCATATATACATAAATATAATTGAAAATGATTAAATAATATGGGTGATTAATATATTTATACGTACCTTTTTATCTTTTAAACCATTTGCTAAATCAATTTCCCTTTGTGTAACATTGGAATTTCTATTACAATGAGCTTCTTTAACCAATGAAGCCACACCTTCCCATGCTAATGTGTGACCAAATTGTTGACATCGTTCAATCCATACCCTCATCCAATCAAGATTGTTTGCGACATACAAATGTAGTGCATCCCACTCTTGACCAACTATATCAAAAAAAATTGAAATTCACAAATGACGTATAATTAGTTAATTACCATGATATACGACCAAAATTTATAATTGAGGTATATTGAAGATTAATAATTAAATAAGTACAATATACATAAAAACCAAATGTAAAATGTATTCTAATTAATCTCCATGACCATCTTATAATTACCTCTCACTTTTCTCAATCTACCTTTCCCCATTAGGTACTCCCCTTCAAATTTGTTAATGGATTTGGGATCCCAAATGCAATCTACATGGATCTTTGTTGCAAACTTAGGAAGGTATTCACTAATGTACACCATGGTCTGGTATACCATATATCCCTCCACCATAGAACCTTCAGGATGTACTCTTTTTCTAACCAAATCCTTCAAAAATTTCAAATGCCTCTCAACCATCCACATTGACCTTGTGTGTACAGGTCCACACAATTCAATCTCCTCAACTTGGTGTATGAGGTAGTGTTCTTGTGTATTGAAAAATGTCGACGGTGGACATTTTTTCATTTCACACATTAGATGAGGAATTTTTCTCTTCCAATAATTTATATCTTCTTTATGGATTTCTTTAGATGACAACCATCTACAAGTGATTCAAGGTGCAAATATATTAACGAGATTTAACAAAAATATACAATATATTACATAATAAGTAAAACAAATGGAAATTATAAGATCTATACAATGAATTGAACAAATATCGCTACTCACCTCATGTATTTTCCAAGATCATATATAACTTGCTTGACATTATTGTCGAAGTTGTCTGGGAGAGATAGAGGTAGAATGTACTGCAACAATTATAAAATGATCTTTTCATTATTTTTCCAAAAGTAGTAAACATAATATACTTAAAATTACATGTAGTATACAAGTGTATATAATATACCAAAATAATTACCTTAATGAAGGTATGCCAATCATGCATTTTCATCCCTGACCCAAATTCACCTTTCTTTGTTATGATATTGTGTATGTTCACAGCAAATCCTATGGGAAATTGAATTTTTCATATGACTTATTTTATAGCATTGCTTTGTTGCTTCATTAATAACCATAGAAGGGAAATTATATTAATTTGGTCTCCATCTCTATTCAATTGAATGGAATTTTTCATTGCATGATTGGCTTCTTGAATGTCACTACAAATTTTAACAATTTTTTCTTTTCCATTCCTTCCATCCAATATTTTCCATAACGTTTCTACTATATTCTTTCTTATATGCATTGTATCAAACAAATGCACAATTTGTAGCTTCTCATAGTAGGTAAAACTACTAAATTATCTAGGATAACTTTTCAGTCCCTATGGAAGCCAACCATTAATGCCTTGACGACCTTCATGAAGCATATAAGTTAAACAAATTAGCAACGACAATCATTGTCAATTACAACATGAGTAAACACAACACAATATAAAAATATAAATTCCAAACATATCATATATGATAGATAAACAATTTGATCCAATGTATAACCTTGATGATTAATTATATTATATTCCAACTTCCATAGGTGAGGTGTCATTCTTCATGGTTTTGATGTAGTCTCTTCTTTCCCATTGAAAAGATGTTTTTTAGTAGTTCAATATTTATGATTTTTGTGGAGGAAGTGCCTATACTCATCAAACACTTGCTTTCCTAAACTTGTTGAATGATGAGATTTCATCTTTAGACCACAAATTGGACATGCAAATTTTCCCTTTGTTTGAAGACGTACAAGATTATATATAATTGGATTAAATATATCAATTTTTATAATTATATATAATGAATAGATTATTTTAAAAACATGCATGATATCTACTTCATAAAATTAAATATCGTTAAAGTGAAGTCGAATGTTATAACATACCACAAAAATGTGTCAGCCCTAGGGCATCATGAACTATCCATACAAGCATTGCATGGAATTGAAATTGTCTTTGTCATATTGGTCAAGAGGCATCATACATAGTGATTCCATTCCATAACTTTAGTAATTCATTGATAAGAGGCTCGATATATACATTCATATCTTTAACTTGGTACTTACCTAGTTGAATGAACATAAAAATTACATAATTATTATAACCATTTTATTGCAATATATATGCATTAATGTACATGACTATTAAATGAAAAAAATATAAGTCATTATGCAACAAATAAGACAAATAAGATGCTACTACGTTAAAGAAAATTGATGTAAAAAAATACCTAGAAAAATCATTAACAACATTATGTGCTCCCTCTTTATTGACATCCATGGAGGAATGTTATTGTTGATAACAAAAAAAAGCCACACTGAGTAAATGGATCTCAACTCTCCAAATGGATTGACACCATCCGCTGCCAATGAAAGCCTGAGATTATGAGGTCTTCTTTAAAGTGTGGTCATTATTCCTCCATGTCCCTAAATTCATAACCATCCATAGACATTTGAAGAATGTCATCTCCACTTCTATTTCATGCATGGTAATCCATAAATTGTGCTAATCTTTCGCACCTAAACAATCATTGCATACATGGAATAATGGGAATATAACGAAGAACCTTGTGAGGCACCTTTTTTGTTAGTTGACCTATTTGATATCTACTGATATGAAATTTTGGGCATTCTGTTGCAAATTCATGTTGTTTATGATATATAATATGATCATTGGGACATGCATCTATTGCTTGATACTCCATTCCAATATCTTTCATAATGCTAGATAAATCTCGGTATGAGCGAGGTAAAATATTTGATGGTAAAAAAAATTCACCAATCAATCTACAACAAAAAAATAATTTGTTAATATAAAGAATATTAATGGTAAATATTTTATCCTTTATTTACTAGTGATGAAATAACAACAATTAAAATAGATGAAAAAAGATGACATATATGGCATACCTTAACATCCATGAGATTGCTATGTTGTATAAACCATTCATAACCTTCAAGTTCACCAGCAACAATATAGTAGAGAGAAGAGATGTTTGGGAGCCTTCATAAAGGGGCTCGTATGTCTTCTCAAGTATAGATAAATTGTGAACATCATCAAAGTCATCTCAATCATCATGATTAGTTGTGCCACTAAATGTGTCATGGATCAATGTATTTGTACCATCATCATCAATTTTGTTTTCTGGTGCATGATCATCTTCTTCCATAGGATCATTAACTTCATCTTCAATATTCACAGCTCCATGTTCCTCCATTTGTAAAACCACATTCTCTGGGCCATGATAATCCATATCATGTGCCCTAGGGTGCCCCACCTTTATAATAATGATAGACACAAATAAACCATGATCATCATCAAGTGATTTTTTATATATATAAAAAATGTTAAAACAATATAAACATTTACAAATTCAATCAATATAAACACATATAATGAACAACTTACCAATGGATGATAATCATGCCCCCCTTCCATGTGAGCATGCTTCCTACAAATTTTCTCAGCTATTGTGATTAAAAGTCTTCTCATTTTTAAGCCCTTGCAATTATTGCAAGGACAATAACATTTCCCATCACCCTTTATTTTCAATCTAGCCCACATTCTAGCAATTGTCTCTTTATTTTGTTCTAGACTAATATTATCTGACATGATTTTTCTTTACCAAGCTTGAATATTTGATCTTCAAAAAATATCAAACTCACACTCCAATAATTTTTAATCATAGACAAGTAACAAAATCCAATAATTATGATACTTTACACCAAAAAAAATCAGCGCCTCAAGTTAATTACCCCAAAAAACACTTTAAAATGGTAATTCTAGAACTTATTAAATTCTTATTTTACTATGATTTCCAACTATTAGACTCCTAAAATCATAATATTGAACTTGCACAACAAAATCTGGAAATGAAATTCTCAAAATGCATAAGTCTAAAAATGAAATCTGATGAGATGTTGCTTTAAAATATGATTTTCAAACCTAGAAGTACAAATTTGACTTCACAAATAACTTTTGGAAAAAGACAATGACCACCCTCAACCTAGCGATATCTTCTTGAATTTTTTCTGATTTTTCCTAAGAAAATCATCCTTAGTTCTCCACAAACTGTCGCAAATAGAGAAAATCCACAAGTAGAGAAAATTTGTAAGTATAGAAAAATAGTGTTGCAATAAATAGGCGAACTCAGTTTTATTTATGTTGACCACAAATTCATTTTTTTCTGATTTTGAATGTTCGTCAAAATTTCGACGAGCTTATGTGTCAAACTTTCAATGAAACCCAGGGTCATCAAAATTTCAATGAATACAGGGGATGAAATTTAAAAAAATTGAAAATTACACATCAAATCTCGACAATACATCAAATTATACATCTTTCGTTAGAAAATTTCATCAATTTTTTTAGTAAAATAAGTTAGTGACTTGAGGATATTTATATATTTAAAAATCTTGTTTCCTTAAACTCAAATCTGGTTTGTACTCATTTTTTTATGCATACACAGTCCAAAAAAATAGACTTTAGGAGGACAAATACCTAGGGTTTGATAAAAGATGCATGGGAAATGAGTTTTGATGGTGTTTTAAGCCTATAAAAATCTAATAACAGGTGTTCAAAGCATTGGTTGGGAAAATTTTTGATTGCAAGTGCAAAAACCAATAAACCCTTGTGGTGATAGACCTAATTAGACCTATTTTGAATGTGGATAGTCTGATTTTGTGCATTGATCACAAAAAAACTTATGGTAATCTTTTGACATGTTTTAAGGCTCCCTAATGAGTATTCAAAACACCCATTATAGTCTTTAATAGAGGCCTGAATCAAAATATCTTTCTAATAGTTTGTGATGGAATGGCTACTAGGACATAGTTTCCCAGTGAATGAATATTCACTATGTGGATGGGTTGAATTTTATAAATGTTTTTTTTGGCTTATTTTTGTTTAAAATAAGGTGTTAAAAGGGTCTCAATGATTTGGAAGGTTATTCAAATCAAAACTTGTTGTTTGGGGAGTTTGAGCCATGTGAAGTCATAGTATGAATTGGTGTCTTGACTACAGAAATAAAAGATCTAATGGTTCAATATTTTTTGAGTATGTTCTTGAGTGATTTCAATCAAAAGATTATTATTATAGTATCTTAAATGTTTGATCAAATGTTAGTAGCAAATAGGCATGGTTGAATGGTATCTTTCCTTATAAAACAAGTTGAATGAGGAATGAATTTAGCTTGTTGGTTGAATGAGTTATTTTCAAAATTTTTGATTAGGATTATGCTTGGTTTTAGTCTACAGGAGTATTTTCATGGTGATTTGATGGATTTGAAACACTAATCTATTGTTTTGAAGCTTTGTAGCATTGGAATCATGTGAAATGAGGGAGTTTTGTTGAAAGTTTAAATGGATTCTTGGTGGTGGTTTAATTAATCTTCTCATGATTGTGATTAGGGTCTAATGAACCCTTGAAGTTTAGTGACACTTTCTTTATCTAAAATTTTTTGATTCCCTCTATTTGGAGTTTTCCTAGGAGGTCTAAGTGGTTTTGGTGAGTATTTTGAGTGTTTGAGAGTGGGTTACTTGGAAAAGTGGGCTAATTTTCCCTTAAAAGCGGAGGACAATCTATTGTTCCTTAAGAAGTTTCAAAACAAGTCTATGCAAGTTTTTGATATGTTGAATGGGAGAATAAAAGGTTTCTAAGTATGTGTGGGTTGTGACTCTATTAGGCCTTCTCTAAAAGCTAAACCTAAAAAAATGAGTTTGGATTGCTACTTGGAGAACAAGTGAAATTGGTGAGGAGTCATTGAGTTGGGGACTTGGAGATTGAAACCTTGATTGAGGTAGGCTAGATTGGGATTGTAGAGTGATTTTCCACCCCATCATTGTGTAATTTATCCATCAATGACATCTCTTTGAGGAATTCCATCAAAGAGTTCATGTGCCTTGTGTATGTTTCCACATTTTGCATACATGATTAACAGAGCATTTCCAACCATAATATCTAACAAAAATCCCCCATATATTATGCTCTAATGAATGTTCATACCCTGCTCCAAAGCTCCCATTTTGGCATAGGTAGGGAGTATTTTGCCATAGATTGTGGAATTTGGCTTCACACCTACTAATTGCATTTTCTTGAAAGTTTCTAAAGCCTTTTTAGCAAATCCATTTTGTGCATATCTCACAATCATTGTATTCCATGAGATGGAATTTCTGACACCCTTAAATGCTCGAGCTAGTATAGTCTCATCCTTGTATGTGTATTTACACCATGATAATAAGGATTATAAAGAAATCAGTTTTAGTTGCAATCTCTATGTTTTTTCTACTTTTTTTTGTTTTTTTTAAGATCATACCTAGGGTGACAATTGAAAGGACACAACATATTGAGAATTGTAAGTGTGTAAAATATGGTGTTTTGTGTAGTTAGGATTCAGGGTGCAATCTCTTTCATTGTTCAAAATTTAAAAGTTAAATGGGAGGTGAAAATTTAGTAAATGGTATATAAATTTAAAATGTTAAGGAAGTTTGATTTTTATTTTTTTGACACCCTACCATTATTTTTTTGATGTCTCTTTGTCTGGATGGTTATGGTGATCAAACATGTTTGAAGAGTTGAACCATATTACAATAATTTAATAATGTTCTATTTATTGTAAAGCATTTAATTAATGAATGGCTTGATATTCATTAACCTTATTATGGCCTAAATAGGGTCTTACCATAAAGGAAATGGAAGAACTACATGATGACATAAAAATGCATTTGGATTTGGATCGAGCAACTCCAACACATATTGAATATTGGGAGGTTTGTTTTCCCTCATTTGTCCCTGCAAGTTTATAAGATGCCTTTTTTGGACCATATACATTTCATCTCTTTGTGTAGAACTTTTTCATATGTATTCTATTGAAATTGATTTGGCTGAAGATAATTTTATCCTAATGGATTTACTTAATTTTCGGAGTAGATGGTATGTAGATTTTTTTATTTTATTTTACCTTCACATTAATGCAATCACATGTGCTTCTATTTCTCAAGTCATTAGTAGTTGGACATACAATTTCCTCAATTTGATAGTCAAAGTAGACTTATTTACTTTTAGTACAATTTGATTATGGATTTTTCTTACATATAGTTATGTCTTGCAAGTAGTTTTTTATTTAATATGTTTTATTTTTCTTATTTTTTCAAGTAGTAAGTTCAATTGTTCAACAATACCTTGCAAGTTCTTTGTTTCTAAGTAGATTGATTAAAACAATATCCTTGCAAACTCGGTGTGCTATAATTTAGTGAATTGGGTATACTTCACTTGTCTAAGGTGTACCATCTCTTAGGTTATTTAATGATGCATCAAGTTTATGACATCTTCATCTCACATTGGCAGTCCTATTTTCTTATTATACACTGTTCTACAACAAGCTTATATAAATGTGCTGTGTTTGTGTTGATTATGAAACTAGAACTATATTGTAGACTTAAGTATTTCTAGAAGACTATTATCATATGGAAAATTTCCCTCTAGATGATATTTTATCACCCAAATGAATCTAATTAAGAACATCATGAAATGTGTTTTCATATGTTGAAATGCATAAATGATAAAAGAGGAGACCTCTTTGTATCCCTGCCTATTCAATTTAGCTTTGTATTGCATAAATGATAAAAGAGGAGACCTCTTTGTATCCCTGCCTATTCAATTTAGCTTTGTCTTGCATAAATGATAAAAGAGGAGACCTCTTTGTATCCATACCTATTCAATTTAGCTTTGTCTCCCACTCAAGCATATATAAATTCATCTCTTTTAAATTCCATTACATGACATCTCTTTGAGGAATTCCATGAAAGAGTTCATGTTCCTCGTGTGCATTTCCACATTTTGCATACATGTCTAACAGAGCATTTCCAACCATAAGATCTGACAAAAATCCCCCATCTATTATGCTCTGATGGATGTTCATACCATGCTCCAAAGCTCCTATTTTGGCACAGGCAGGGAGGATGCTGGCATAGGTTGTGGAATTTGGCTTCACACCTACTAATTACATTTTCTTGAAAGTTTCTAAAGCCTTTTCAGAAAATCCATTTTGTGCATATCCTGCAATCATCATATTCCATGAGATGGCATCTCTTTAAGGCATTATATCAAATAGTTCAAATTCCTTGTCTATGCTTCCACATTTTTCATACATATCTACTAGGGCAGTTGCAACTACAACAATTGACCAAATTCCTCTATTATTTATGCTTTGATGGATGTTCATACCCTTTTTCAAAGCCCCCATTTTGGAATAGGTAGGAAAGATGCTGGAAAAGGTTATAGAATTTGGTTTTATACCTACCAATTGCATTTGCTTGAAATTTTCTAAAGTGTTGTCAACAAATCCATTTTGTGCATATATAGCAATAATTGTAGTTAGATGTGAAGTTTTTTTTGATTCAAGTGTTTTCGAGAAATCAATGAGACTTCAACATTACTCCCATTGATATTGGAGAGTCTCTATGATGCTTCTCTTGCCACTGCTTTACTCTTTTTATTCTTTTCAAGCTATTAGTGGGACTGGATCCTCTATTCCATTGATAGGTGTTTCCTTAGCTAATGGATTTTTACCTTTCCATTGATTTATCCTTTCGCCCCATCGAATGAACTTACCAATGACTCCCATCAACAAATCATAGTGTCCCCAATGGAGATTGATGCATATCGTTGTATCAGGGAGACATTGAGCCAACTCCCATTGATATTAAATTATCTTCCCAATGAATTTTGCACCTAAGTACTATCAAAGCATCAAGGGAAAAATGCATTGATTCCTTCTGATGTTTATCACTCTCGTTGATGATCTCCTATTCTGGAAAAGGTTGCAAAATCTGGCTTTACACTTGCCAATTGCATTTTCTTGAAAGTTTCTAAAGCCTTTTGAACAAATCCATTTTGTGCATATCTTTCAATTATTGCATTCCACAAGATGAAATCTCTTTAAAGAATTCCATCAAAGAGTTCATGTGCCTTGTGTATGTTTCCACATTTTGCATACATTTCTAATAGAGCATTTCTAACCATAATATTTTGATAGAAATCCCCCATCTATTATGCTCTAATGGATGTTCAAACCTTGCTCCAAATCTCCCATTTTGGCATAGGCAATGAGGATGTTGGCATAGGTCATGGAATTTGGCTTCACACCTACTAATTGCATTTGATTGAAAGTTTCTAAAGCCTTTTCAGCAAATCCATTTTGTGCATATCCTTTAATTATTGCATTCCATGAGATGACATCTCTTTGAGGCATTCCATCAAAGAGTTCACCTTCCTTGTGTACATTTCCACATTTTGCATACATGTCTAACAAATCATTTCCAACCATATTATATGATAGAAATTCCCCATCTATTATGCTCTGATGGATGTTCAAACCCCTCTCTAGGATGTTAGCATAGGTCGTGGAATTTGGCTGTACACCTACTAATTGCATGTACTTGAAAGTTTCTAAAGCCTTTTCAATAAATCCATTTTGTGCATATCTTGCAATCATCATATTCCATGAGATGGCTTTGTGCATATCCCGCAATCATTGCATTCCATGAGATGACATCTTTTTCAGGCATTTTGAACTAAAATTAGCTTGCAATTGATTAGGATTTTATAATTTTAAAAATTGATTTAGGGAGGAACACATAGGAAAATATGTACCTTAAAAAATATCTATATATCATTATTTTTTAAAAATTTTGAGTTAATGTTGAGTTTCCATGTTGAGTTTGAGGTTGAGCCCAATGTCTATGTTAAGTCTAATTTTGGTAACTGTGATATAATAATTGTTGCCTCCCATGGATTTTGTGGTAGATATGACACTGAAAAAATGTTCCTTGGTCTCCTCTCCTAGAGAGAACAAAGGTGGTGGTCCATTTGATATTGTAAAATATGGTGGTTAGTCTCAATTCAAATGGGAGTATACTCTCAATTGGCCAAGAGGAATCAACAACTCCTTACAGTCTCCAACAAAATGGTGTGGCCTTGAGAAAAAAATGGTCCATTACTATAGCATAAAATCCATGATTTATGGTAAGGATTCGCCATGTATCTTTTGTAGTGATATGCAGGAAATGCTTTGAGATTCTTTCATGAATGGCTGAGTTTGAAGCTTTTATGAGGAGAACCCCTTATCACATGTTGCTCTATTGTGAAAGAAACACAACAATTCTAATTTCCAAGTGAAATATTAATCGTAAAAATTCTTCACATCTCATTCACTTTGTGCTATTTAATTGTTTTCTTTGCTTTAGGTCAATCATCTATTTTCAATTTTATGATGCTAAGAATAAACCATTTGATGATTTTTATTATAGGCAGGGAGTATGTTGGCAAAGGTTGTGGAATCTAGCTTTACACCTACCAATTGCATTTTCTTGAAAGTTTCTAAATCCTTTTCAACAAATCCATTTTGTGCATATCTTGCAATATTGCAATACATAGACCATAGTTTAACATGATATCAAAACACAACAACTGAGATCTTCCACATCAATGATTGGAATGTGCCATTACCTATGAGGGAGCTACCAAAAGATTTCAGTACACTTACATCAATGTTTTTAAGTATATTGGACCTATCAATGGTTGTAGGTAACCTAATTACACTAGTTATTAGGATTTTGTTGATTTACACCTGTGTTAGGTTATTGTTCTATTCTTTTTTTAGTTGATTTATTTAATTTTGATGTGTTGCAATAGTTGTAAAAATTATTAGTATTAGTCTCAAAGAGAGTGATCAACTTGAATGTCCTTCCAATTTCACACTTTGAAAGTGCAGATTGTAGATGGTATTAGAAGTTGATTTTTGGGTCTATGTTAACACCAAGGTTGCAGATTGTATAGATATTCTCCAATTTCTTGAATATAACAAGAAGATAGTCAAAGCATAGTGAATCATCTTAGGTTACAAACAAATCAAGTGCTCAAGAAGGGTGTTAACTATCATTAGATACTTGCAGTAGTTGTACCATCCATTGTAATTTGTATCTACTATTTTTTCATAGAAATATTAATGAGTTACACCATGTTATTCTAGGTAACATTCTTATTTGCTTTGCATTTTTTCTTTGAATAAATGGTTTTCTATTTCAGTTGATTTAGGACAGCTACTAATAAATTGAAATTCTTGATCTAAGTCTATGAAAGGGCTTTTGTTCTTAGTACTTGTAAATACTATTGTCACTGATATTGTGAAAGATGTAGTTGACTGACCTCACCCTAAATTTTTTCAACATTGTTTTCCAAATGGCATATCAATTGAGAACTTATCAACCTCTAGTACTAAAATTTAGTCTTATCTTTTTTTCTCTTCCTGATTAATGATCATTTTGTTGGAAAACTCTTTATTTATTATTATTATTAATTTATCATTGATAATTTAAATTAGCCTTCTAATTGGTATGAGGTTATTCTAGAAATTTGAAAAGATTACAAGGAGGGTTGAGTGTCATGGTAATGAACATGTCAGGAGGGAAGGTCATAAAATCTTTTGACCCAATGGACATACTTCATGTAAGTGTAGCATCCTATACTTTTTGTTAAAATCATTAGGGAAGGTTTCCCTTTATTTATAACCTGTGGAAAATTTACAAGGTGTGGAATATACAAGAATACATGCATTCATACAAAAATCATATATTAGATCAATTATTCAATAACATGCTATCTTAATAAAACAAAACCATGTAGAGAAATAATGACAGATTTTTTGTTGTAATATTGACTTTTTTGAGTTTTTGATGTGCAAATTTTGAAACCTTATTTTCAAGCTGCAGCTCCAAATTGGAGAAGTGAAAGGTGAATACCAGTGAGGAAGAGTTTGGAGGAGCCAAAACCAATAACAATAGGAAAGTTGTGGATTTGCAAGGGGATTAAATGGGTCAAGCCCCTATAGGTGGTCGTTTCCCTTCCAAAAGAACTACAATTAAGGAAGGGAAAAATAGTATAAGTATATGAAAATAGGAGTATTATGTTTATATAGTATCTGTAAGTTGTAAAGTGTCACTAAGACATTGAATGTAACCAATGAGATTTTGATTTTCCAATGAGGATTAATGAAGTAAATTTTCAGAGTGGTTTTTTCTCCACTCACAAATACTATGTTGTGGCTCCTCTAGTCTTCATTTCATGGTGTTTTTTAACATTTGAATATCTATGATACTTGAACTTTATATGTATAAATTTGTGAGGATTAATTAAGTTATATTTGATTTGTAATGACTAAATACATGACTAAATTAATGCTTAAATATATGATTAAATTAATGACTAAATATATGACCATTTAACAACAATCAATGACTAAATTAATAACTAAATATATGACTAAACGAATCACTACCATGACTAAATAAATGACTAAATTAACGACTAAATCAATCAAAAAATCAATAACTAAATAAATGATTAAAATAGTTTAGTCATAAATTTAGTGGTGTTATAAATGACTACAAATAAACCACTAAAATAGTCACGTGACTAAAATTAATGACTAAAAATTATGACTAAATAAATGACTAAATCAATGACTAAATCAATGAACAAATTAGTGACTAAAATCAATGACTAAATAAATGACTAAAATTTTTTAGTCATAAATTTAGTGGTGTTATAAATGACTACAAATCAACCACTAGTAGTCACATGACTAAAGTTGGTCATTTATATGCAATTTTTAGTAGTTTATTTATTCATATATTGTTGTTTGTGTACTAGTGAAATAACAATCAGAAATGATATCTAACTATTATAGCAAATATGAGGGAAGTTTTTAGAGCTAAAAGAGTTTTGTACCTTATTGCAAGAAGCTTATTTTTAGGGTACAAAGGACTCATTCACCTTTAGTGGTGAATGGGTCCCTATTAGGGTTTCTAAAATTGAAATCTGCATTACTTTCCTTGATTCTCACACTCTTAGATTCTTAGTTGTTAGCTCCTGAAAACTTGTACTTAATTTTGTAGCTTCAATTCTCTATTCTTGCACTTTGAAGCTCAATCTTGCAACTTGACAACTTTGTCAACTTTTCTCTAAATATTTCCTGCTCTTGATCTTCAACCTATAAATTTGCAAACACACACTCAAGGGAAGAACTTTTTTTTTTAGTGAATATTGTTTTTCCTTGGTCAAACCCCCTATACATAATTAAACCAATTGATGAAATAAGGAAA